>VXAX01007748.1:0-14173 GCA_013399835.1 Leptocoma aspasia | reverse complement strand
CCAGCCCTGAGCAGGACCAGCTCTTCAATTGCTATCTCTGCCCTTTTCTGTACCCCCCAGGACTCCCACAGGAGCCAGGTCTCTCCAGGCTCACTGCACCAACACTCCTCTCCCTCAGAATGGGGCTGCAGCAGGTGCCCTTCAGAAACTGCCAGTGCTGTAGGTGTCTAGGACACCAACTAGATCCTAGCTCAAGCCTTGGGTCATAAAGACCTTTATCCGCTGCAATTGGTTTTGCTTAGCTTTTAATCTTCCCTGAACTAGGTCTGGAGGTTCCTGTTATCCCCATGAATGCCTGATCTCCCATAACTGATGCAGGTTTTGGCCTTATTGACAATTCCCAGCAATGAGTCTCAGCAGCAAATAGTGTGGAAAACTACCTCCCTGCGTCTGTTTTCCTGAATTTGCTCCCACCTTTGTGCAGTGACAGACCTTCTGTTTTCTGCTCCATGATAAAGGATANTCTTTCTTTTCTACAGTGAAGAAAGCAAATTCATGTTACCGGTAGTAGATCAATTCAGGCTAGAGGCCAGACCTCCTGGTCCCTCTGAAAATATGCGCAGTCCCCCAGCCNACAGATTATTTGGGTGAGTGTGTAACAATGATTTCTTTGACAGCTTCCCAATACTTCCAGTGTTGTTTTACCCTGTTCCCTCTGCATTCCAATGACTCTTGCTCCTTAGAAAGTATCCACGTTAAGTCTTTGAACTTTCCCAGTGATACAAAGATGCTTTTTTCTGGGTTATTACAGTTAATTTAGAGCCTAGCCAGGCGTATAAATTGTTCCAATTAATTCCTCTGTGCAAATTACTTTGCATGTGTCAAAACTGAATTTTGCCCATCATGTCGTTCTCCATTCACACCACCATCTTTTCGTACCCTTTGAAGACCATCACAGGCATCTCTGGTCTTGAGTAACCTAAATAATTTTTGTGCAATTTACATCTCTTGCCGCTCCTTACCAATTTTCTCATGCAAAATAAGTGTATGTGTGTATGTTTTTTGTATGTAAATTAAGGATTAAATTCCCTTTTAGGAATTCAGGTATGTCACTCCCCAGACTTCCTGCTGTGGCCACAGTTTCCCTGTCCATTTCAAGATCAAGAGTAGTTTAGTGACAGTAGATGTGAAATGGAAGGGAAGATTCAAAATCCACTTTGTCCTATATATTGAGAGGGATTGTGCNGGACAGTGCAGCAGCAGTGGAAACCAGCGTGGGGGTCTGCCCCTCCTGCAGCCCCACAGAGCACTGGCTGCCCCAGCGGGCACACACCCGAGTGGCAGAGACAGAACACCTTGCCCCAGGTGTGCGCCTCGCAGCGCCTCTCACTGTGCCTAGTGCCACGCTAAGGGTCACAGGGGGCACCATTCCAGCCCTGAGCAGGACCAGCTCTTCAATTGCTATCTCTGCCCTTTTCTGTACCCCCCAGGACTCCCACAGGAGCCAGGTCTCTCCAGGCTCACTGCACCAACACTCCTCTCCCTCAGAATGGGGCTGCAGCAGGTGCCCTTCAGAAACTGCCAGTGCTGTAGGTGTCTAGGACACCAACTAGATCCTAGCTCAAGCCTTGGGTCATAAAGACCTTTATCCGCTGCAATTGGTTTTGCTTAGCTTTTAATCTTCCCTGAACTAGGTCTGGAGGTTCCTGTTATCCCCATGAATGCCTGATCTCCCATAACTGATGCAGGTTTTGGCCTTATTGACAATTCCCAGCAATGAGTCTCAGCAGCAAATAGTGTGGAAAACTACCTCCCTGCGTCTGTTTTCCTGAATTTGCTCCCACCTTTGTGCAGTGACAGACCTTCTGTTTTCTGCTCCATGATAAAGGATATGCAGACACCTACAATTTAATTTCATAACACTGCTCATTACTTCTTATGTTTATCAGATCTCCCTATCTCCTGTCATTTCACCTACCAATAAATTCAGGCCATTTCAGCCCTGCAGACCCCATAAATTCTCTCCAAGCACTTAGTCATTTCCAGAACTGATCTCCGAATCCAGCTATTCCATCTATGTCCTTTTTGAGACACACTGACCTGAACAGATTATTTGGGTGAGTGTGTAACAATGATTTCTTTGACAGCTTCCCAATACTTCCAGTGTTGTTTTACCCTGTTCCCTCTGCATTCCAATGACTCTTGCTCCTTAGAAAGTATCCACGTTAAGTCTTTGAACTTTCCCAGTGATACAAAGATGCTTTTTTCTGGGTTATTACAGTTAATTTAGAGCCTAGCCAGGCGTATAAATTGTTCCAATTAATTCCTCTGTGCAAATTACTTTGCATGTGTCAAAACTGAATTTTGCCCATCATGTCGTTCTCCATTCACACCACCATCTTTTCGTACCCTTTGAAGACCATCACAGGCATCTCTGGTCTTGAGTAACCTAAATAATTTTTGTGCAATTTACATCTCTTGCCGCTCCTTACCAATTTTCTCATGCAAAATAAGTGTATGTGTGTATGTTTTTTGTATGTAAATTAAGGATTAAATTCCCTTTTAGGAATTCAGGTATGTCACTCCCCAGACTTCCTGCTGTGGCCACAGTTTCCCTGTCCATTTCAAGATCAAGAGTAGTTTAGTGACAGTAGATGTGAAATGGAAGGGAAGATTCAAAATCCACTTTGTCCTATATATTGAGAGGGATTGTGCTTTTTATGGCTTTTTTTTTTTTTTTTCAAAGCTGGAGCAACTCCAAGTTTAGCCAATGAGTTCCTTGACTTATTTCTATCCCTACTCAGAGTACTGTTTTCTGAATCAGGCATTACAACCTGCAGCAGATCACGGATCAGGAATGCCACACCACCTCAGCGTCCACCGCGGTCACCGGCAGTGACCTGTGCCAGGCTCAGCTCCAGACACGGCTCGTGGGGCTGCAGGTGCTGAGCTCTCCCAGCCCCCAGTCATGGGACATGGCACAGGATGGTCACCAGGAGCTGGGAGTGGCACAGGGCTGCTCTCAGCCCACCCGTGCGGAGCACTGCCAGGGTACCAAACGCTCCAAGGACCCGTGTGCTGGGCAGGACCAGGGGTGCCGGGTCAGACATGGCAGTGACAGATCCAACTGCTGTGCATCCACTGAGTATTGGTAGCAGGACTAGAGACAAGAATTAGTAATAGGCACAGGAGCATGCTTGCCCTCTTCCACATGTACAATTTAATTCCCGTTGACTCCCAGGGGTTCAGACCAAGGAGCTGAGAATCTGTTATGCTGCACAAAGCAGCAGAGCATGCACAACATTTCACCCTTAAAGATGAGAGCATCCACATACTGTGTGGTAGGACTTGGACACCCCAACCACCACTTCATTCTCATAGTGGTCAGCTCTTTCTTTATACAAACCAGTTTAACAGACTGGAAAAATTACGGTTTTACTTAGAATTTTTTTGATCTTTCCAATAGCTGATTCTTCTTAAATGCTACTGAAATTACAAATTCTGCAATTCAGTTTGTGACTTATATCTGGAGAGATCTCTGGTTCCCACAGTAATGACTTGTTTTAGTTGTGTAACTAGCCCTTGCCACGGGTGAAACAGTAATCTAGTTTATTGAACTTCATACACGGCATTAATTCATATAAATTAGGATACAACTTTTTTGCTCTCCACACACTGACAATTTTTATAAGTCTTACAAACATACTTGCTATGTAGTTAAGACACATAGGCCATCCAAACTTTGATATTTAACATTCAATATGTCAACAAGTGAGACAGCCAGTAGCAATTCCCCAACAGGTGGGATAGAGCATGGTAGATGGTGGAGGCAATTGACCAGGTCCTAATATTGTGAATAACCCCCCTACCTCAATACCCCAGAACACTGAATGAGGTTAATCCAAACTTCATTATCTCCTGGAATTCATGTTCCTCAGATACAAGTGGTGATGCCCGGTGGAGTTGAACGTTATATATCTGCAGTTGATCTTTCCCAAGGCCATTGACAGAAAGATAGATGGAAAACATTTATTTTCTCTGTGGCTTGTATGATTTTCATGTAATGCCATCAGATCCCCCAGCTGTCTGTCACTTTGCACTAAGACTGATGTGAAATGCTGAAAGAGGGGAATAAAGCTGATGATAATAACAAACTATGCAGTAATTTGTCCTTGATAGTACCCAAGACTTCCTAACACCATAACCTTTCACTCAGTAATGCTGTTCCCTGATACCTGGGTTATGCTGCATCACCAATTCCATGCTATTCAGGCCTGGGTTTTCCTGGCATCTGAACACACAAATAAATATACCTTAGCAAAACACTGGGTTTCAGTCGATTGGCAGCTACTTCTTAATTGGTACCAGTTTAAGTGAGATGATGATGTGGTTAAAAATAATCAGTTTTCCTAATGGAAGGGGACAACTCGGCAGCACAAAGAGGGACCCACCTCCTCCAGGACCTGTTGAGATGATGGGGGGTTCCAGTAGAGTGAACTGGGCTGGGCAGATCCTGAAACAAGTGTCTCCTGGATGTGGGAGAACAATGAGAAATATATCAAACAAAGGCTCTAAATGACATCTATAGATATCTAGGTTCATGAATTGTTATCCAAAATACCAATGCTGGTACAAGAGCTCCATACCTCTGACTCACTAGTTTGCTAATTGTTTTTATTCAGGGTTAAAAAGAAAAATCATCCTACATTTCCTGGTATCAATTAACTGATAAAAATATTTTCCACAATAAAATTGATATTAATTAGCTTAGCTCCAGTGAGGCTTCACTGCCTGAATAAGAAATCCCTCAAAGAACTGGGAAAAGCCTCTTTATTAACGTTTTTCTGTGATTACATAATATGTATCTGCAACCATCCTATATTACTTGAAAAGCAATTATGCTAAAATGACACTTGCTGAGATGGCAATAAAGCTGCCGTGTAAAGTGCCAGTATAACTGCTCCAATAAGTCATATAATATATTTAGCTTTTAAAAAAAGTGTCCAGACTTATCTATATTTTATTAAAACAGGAAGACAGAGTACCAGCTGCAAAGGCTGTAACTGTGTGAGAATCCTCTGGAGTAAGAATCACAGAGATCCACAGTACAGACAAAGAACAGAGGGTGGAGTGCTTCCCTGCAGTGCCCAGCCTGTTCATTTGCTTGCAGCATCACAGCGACTAGATTCACAGAATATTCTGAGTTGGACCCACAAGGATCATAGTGTCCAACTTCTAAGCAAATGGCCCATACGGGAAGTTGAACACACAACCTTGGTGTCAGCGCTGGGGCTCAGGAGGGTGCCTGGGGTGAGGGACCCCGACATCAGCACTGGGGCACAGGAGGGTCCATGGGGTGAGGGACCCCAAGCCATGGTGCTAACGGGGCTGTGCCAGCCTGTCACACCCACCGGGTCCTTGGAGCTGTGCCACTGTCACACGCACCGTGTCCTCGGGGAGATGCTGCTGTTACCTGCAGCGTGGCCAGCAGCTCTTCTGGACATTTTGTACCTATTGCAACATCTCCCAAAGGACCTCTGAAAAAACTTACTGGATCTCTTAAGATAGTTCTTGTATTTTCCCACTAATGACACTCATTTTGTTCTCCACAGCTGAGGACAGTCAGACCTTTTGCTATTGGATCTTGCAAGTTTACTTTTAATTTTTCATCTACAGCTCTTTTGCTTATGACAATATGTCAGTCATCCTGAATATGGGGAATGGATGTGGGAAGCCATTAGCATCAGTTAAAAATGCATCATGTCAAGGTTCTCAGCCTGGAGTTGTAGAGCTTTATCTCTATATGCATCCCGTCTGTTGGTATTATGCCACAGAGTAAATTACAGAAAATTTAGTAATGTTTATCAAAAAAGTTTAAAATTTTCTGAGTCAAAAATTAAATAAATGGTTTTACCCTTTATACAGTGTCTATTTTCCTAATTTATAGAAAAATTAGGTATTTTTAAAGTTGTTTTCCAGGCCTACTGAATTCCCTTTCCACCATTAAATTTAACAGACTTCCAGATGGTTTCCATATATCAATATTGCCTGTGTTGGTGGGGTAGAGAATGTTAAGAAATTAATAGCATAGGAAACTTGTGACGCTCTAAACGTTAAGTTAAGCCACTGAAATTGCACTTTTAGCAATTTGAGATTAATGACAATTGTCATAAATGTCTTGCTTTTTAAATGTTATGCAAAATATGTTTCCAGGCATACAAAGAAAGAAGGCTGGGAATAAAAGTTAACTTATTTGGCTGTTGTTACTAGATTATGCAGCCGGATTGCTTTTACCTTTCCTTTACAGTTAAAACACCTCTGACTATATAAGGTTCCTGTAGATGGTTCCACAAATGGACACACATACGTTGTACACAGAGTATATATTTTATATGCATGTAAAGAACATATAATATCACATCATTGTTTAATGAATACATGTAGTGTTCATTGTATATACATGTAAATAGAATTGTCAGTACCAAGAAGTCCCAAAAAGGTGGTTCATGTTGGGAGAATAAACATATTTGAAATACTAATAACTAGGAAACAATTAAAGCTTCATTAGAGGAGAGCATCAAAACTACACATTTTTAATAGTACGTACAGTCATGCAAAGCAATGAAAGGGATGCTGCATTGAAAAAATCACAGGCTGATTTTCAGAGCTTACATATTCTAGCAGCTATTTGAGTAAAGGCTTACTGTGTAAGGACATAGAGGCTTTTAAAAAATACATTCCAGTCATGTTTCCTAAGCTAGGCAGGGTAATGCTTTAAGTATAGTTAACTCCAATTACTTCTCCAAAATTAACGTAAGCACTTAGAACAAGTATTACTGTGTGCAGTTTGGGGCACCACAATGTAAGAAAGACATAAAGCTGTTAGAGAGTGTCCAAAGGAAGGACACAGAGATGGTGAAGGGTCTGGAGGAGCCATAGGAGTAGAGGCTGAGGACATTCGGTTTGTTCAGCTGGAGCAGAGGAGACTGACATGGTAAGTAAGGAGGCTTCAGCTCCTCCCAAGGGACAGCAGAGGGGCAGCTCCACTCTCTGCTACCTGGGACAGGGACAGGACCCAGGGAATGGCTGGAGCTGGGCCAGGGCAGGGTTAGGCTAGAGATCAGGGAAATGTTCTTCCCCTTCCCCCCGAGGGTGGTGGGCACTGCCCAGAGGCTGCCAGAGCTCCAGGAGTGTTTGGACAGCACTGCCAGGGATGCACAGGGTGGGATTGTTGGGGGGTCTGTGCAGGGCCAGGGGCTGCACTGGGTGATCCCTGTGGGTCTCTTTCCCCTCAGGAGATTCTGGCTGATTCTATTATCTCATCAGCACCCAGCGGCACATTTCCACATGGGAAAACACTAGAGCGTTGCTTTTCTCCAGGAGGCTGAAAAGTACAACCAAATGTTTGTGCAATGCCTAAATCAGAACCGTACAATGGTTTGTAACACCGTGAATTACAAACAAAAACAAGTAAATAATGCATCAATTTTCAAATCTGTTAATTCTAAATGAGCTGTTGTTCTGCTACATAGTCCCATACTCTTACAGGGAATTAGTCCTTGGCTATTTTTATCTCATGAGCTGTCTTTTCATATGAAAATTAATTTGAAATTAATTGTACAGAAAACTAAAGTTGGGGAAAAAAAAATTGAAAAATGTCTGATGACTTCACACCTCTCTCTCCTTCATGGCTCTTTGCTCTGCTGATAGGCTGGAATTTCCAGGTTTTGTCTGCACACCGGTCTGCAGGACTCCCGTTCCCAGCACCCACAACCTAAATCCATCTGTTCTTCAGCACACTGCTGATCACTTAGTCCCCCCCTTAAACTGGGTGTGGAAGCAACCCCCCAGACTGTGCTGACCCCTCCATCTTTCACTTGTGTCGTTTTTTGCACATTTGGTTTGCACCAGCCAGTTCACACCGTGCGCACACCAAGTGCAGCTTCCCGGCTGCAATTCCTTTCACTGGCTTTTATACAACGTCAGCACAGCAAAGTGCTCATTAGAAACAGTGTAAAAAAGGGGTTGCCGTGACTTTTTATCCTAAAAGTGAATGCAGAAGCCAGCTCCATTTGGTTTACACAGAAAGAATCTTCCTTCATTGCATTGGACAATAAAGTTCAACCACTTTCAAGTTCCACCTCTTCCCTAAAAGCAACTTCTTAGCAGAAGTAATTGTGTGAAAACATAAACAAACTGCTACACTCCCTCAAGAAGCCATTAAACATGGCATGGTAAGTCAGGAATTTGCATATGGCTGATTGTTTAGTAAACAAACTGTCTCCTGAGAGGAGTGTAATTAATCTTCTGCATCAAATCTGTTGATTAGTCTTTCTGGGAATAATGCTAGACAATACAAGCAGGTGTAAGTCATGATATCACTTTCATTGAAATTTAGGATTAAATATGGCAATAAACAAATTTTAAAGTGCATTTTTTTAAGCTTTGGAATCTTTAGTAAATAATTATTTCTGCTTTTTACATCAAAACCGAAGTTCATGTAACCCTAACCCTTTGGTATTCTTCTATTAGAAAAAAATCTTAAGAAATCTGAATTTAACTTCAGATTGTTTAACAACCTACAGGCTGTTGTATTTGTCAGTGAGTGTAACACTGAAAGTGTAAAATGTATGTTTAGATGTACACTACTGTCTATCCCAGGTTTGAGCTTTTTTTTTTGCTATTATTACCAGCACAGCTCAAAGGTAGCTGACACTGACCCTCTGCACCAGGGGTAGCGGAGAGGTCCCCCACACACCATGGGGACCTTGGTGTACCTGACCCGTCTCACTTGTACCAGTAGCATCATGTCACCCATGGGCCTGAATCCAGAATTTCTCCCAGGGAGGTAGTTCAGAAGAGGCATACTGATAAACCTCTCAGTAGTGCAGGCTGAGACCAAGGCGTGCCTGTGGTCAGTCAGTTGGGTAGCTTTTATCAGAACAGGCGATCGTGGAAACAATCTCGATCTCACAGAGTCACATGTGGGCTCCTGACATCTCTCTCACAGGGTCATAGCTGGGCTGCTGACATCCCTGTCACCCCTGCAGGACGAGCCCGTGCCACCCCACAGCCAGCTGGGGACCTGCAGTGCTCTGAACACAGCAGAACGGCTCTCCGTGGCTTGAGCTGAGACCTACGCTGGACCCGGAATCCCTTATGGTATTTGGCAAACTCATTACTTTGCCTCGTTAAGAGTATTTGTCAGTTTCTTTCCCTGGGTCAGTTATTTTCAGTGATAACCTGTCCAAGGACAAAATCAGTCAGATTATCATGCTCTTCCTTGCTTCAAGAGAGCCTTGCTGAATTTCTCTGAGTTCCCTGGAGATGTATCTGGTGTGGATAGAGATCGCCTCCTTGGCATCGGTGCTGTCCCATTTGGCAGACCCCAGCATTCTCCCTGCAGCAGCAGCGCCTGGATCCACACAATGTCCCACTGGGGCTATGTGGTTTTTCACATAAGAACTCAAGATAAGCAAAGGTTTCATTTTTGAATAAAGCACCAGGAGAAGGGCCAATGTTTTCATGACATTTGGTTTATCAGCTGTTAATTTCCACTACACTCTTGTTCACCTCTGTTTCCCAGAGGCAAAGTGCAGGACAGATCTTAGAATCTGCAGAGGCAAAGATGACAAAAAATATCAGCTATTGTAACCAAAGCCTACAATCAGCTAAGAACGTCTGGAAGGTACCATGGAAAGGTTGCTATTTATAGAGACATAGCTGCCAGCTATCTTAGATTTTAGACTGCAGATATTTATTACAAACTGTTGGGATGGTTATTTGTGAAAATAACAAGGTCACATCAAACCTACCAAAGTACTTTGTTGATCGATTTTTTTTTTTAAAAGCACTTGAACATTAGATTAGGATAGTAAAAATGAAACAGTGGACGAAAAGCTTTATCATAGTGAAAATATACAAGACCATTTCTTTTATCCTGGCAATATAAGACAGAAGTGTAAAAGGCTGAGGAATAAGGTGTGTAAAACCACACCATGCATCTGTGTCAAAATTGTATGTAATGCAAACAAAAAAATCATATTGGAGTGAACTGCAAAATTACAGCGCAAGGAATCTATTTTCCCACAATAAGTCTATCACACCTTTCTAAAAGCAGTGCCAGTCAAAGCATATATGTTTTCCACATCCCCAGAAAATCCCCAAGACAGATCTTCTGTGCTCTGTAATTCAGATAAAAGAACAATCAGATAACAATGCCAGGCTCAGACCAGGCAGTCCCTGGCAGCTCTGAGGGCACCAGGGGATGTTTCCAAAGCTTGTTGCCTCTGCAGGGCTGGTAAAACCCAACAGCCCATGAGCAGCAGCAAATCCTCCAGGGAAGATGTTCCCATAAGGCATGCAAGGATTAATTTATTGCTGTTGTGCATTCTGACCCAGGGCATTGAAAGGATAACAGATTGCAGCCCCACTGAGGCAGAACACATAGCCGTTGCTGTAGCTGTCAGGGCACCTGCACCCGTTCCCTGGTAGCACAGCCTGCCCTTTTGAGGGCCTAATGACCAATTAGAGCTAATAACCTAAATGAGGATTGCTATTTTAGACAGCCATCAGTGATGGAGTAATGGTAGGCAAGGTGCTTGGGCCAGGCTAGGTTCTGTTGGGGGCAGCAGCACGGTCAGGGCAGACTGGCCCAGCTCCACCAGTACCACAGAGGATCAGGGGCTATGCCTGGCCACACAGACAGCTCGGGGCAGGACAGAGGGGATGCAGGAGTCCCAAGTGTGCCCCACTTTGGGTTTCTGGGGGTGCCACAGACCCCAGCAGCAGCCAGCAGACACAGCAGGGATCCACCCATGCAGCAGGATGAGGGGATGGCAGGTGATCTTGGTCTGACCTGCTCCAAACTGCCCTCTGCAAGGCTGTGCCAGGTGTCACAGTTGGCCCTCGAGACATTTCTCTGTTCCTGCTTTAATGCTTGTGGCTGCCACAGTCCTTCAAGAGCCTTGCCAAGAGAAATCCTGCACAGTCACGAGCACTGTGTGAGAAGAGGCTGCTTTTCCTCTACCTTCCCCACAGAAAGAGGAGTGTATCATGAAGTTGGGCACGATAAGATGATAAGGATTCAAGTTGCCTGTTCCATTCTCTTGGGGGACCAGAGAGCAGCAATCATATGAGAAATCCTGCGTGAACCATGGATACAGCAGAAAAGAAAAACAATCTGCTGCACCTCTGAAAACTACGGGTAGGACACAGTACTACCAGACAGCGGAGCTCCTACACAGAAAGACTACGTGGACAGTCCTCGAGAATTCTCTCAAGAGAAGAAGCCATTTTTTTCATGATGAAAGAGGGCAATTAGAACAAAGACACTGAACTCTCCTCCCATATTTCTATGAGCTAGCTCCTCCCTTATCTGAGATAAAGGTAGGTTAGTTTCAGTGGTTCAGCCTTGAGGCTGGGAATTTTAGTCTTGATACTGCTGCTGGGCCATAAGGCATCTCAGAAAATAACTGAGAAATACCCTCCCACATTTTGGAAGGTGACAAGCTTCTTCCAGAGCACCTGCCAAGTTCTGCTGCTCTGCATGCCATGACTCCGTGAGCCAGCCCAGAGGCTTGAGTCAGTGCAGCTCAAGTGGCTCTTTAAAGATCAACATAAAGGTAAAAACAAAATGTGTGCAGTGATTAAACACTTTTCAATGCTGATATTTAACTTCGTATTTTCTGGTCTCAGATCACACACTGATGATCCCTTCTCACTTTCAGCAAGCCCCCATGCGATGGGCAGCTGGAATTGAGTTTTTTCAGGGGAAGCACCCGTGTTCCTCTTTTACAGACTGCGACCGTGGTCTGTTGAGCCCTGGGAGCCCATTGCACTTTGCCATATGCTGTATCTACAGAGGATCTGAGATGTCCAGGTACCAGCCTCTCACTACGCTGCTCCCAGCTGGCTAAACCTGCTGTGCCAGGTCCTCTGATGAGCTGTGCCTTCTGTTTCCCTGAGGACACATCAGAAGTACATCACCTACCCTGTACATCACCTGCCTACAGAGCTACTTAGGGTAGTATGTAGAAGTTGAATTTGAGAGTTTTTTAGTTGGCTTTGTTTAAAGAAAAAGGCTCAGAAAACTGGTCAAATCACATGAAATATCTTTTGCTGAAAGCAGAATTGTAAACAGTGGCTTTAAAGAAAATCTTCTGCATAATTATTCCTTTCCTATATAATTAATCTTTAGGGACTATGGGAAAAGGTATCTAGAAAACAGTTTCCTTGTTCTAACTACCTCAGTTTTAGCTGAAAAGAAAATATTTCTGCACATAGTTGGAAAATAAGCTTGTCAGGTATTTCTTTGTTGTCACTAAAGTATGAATAGTGACATCCTGGACGAGTGGAGTTCAGGAGACATTTTGGTACCGGTTTTTTTCTATACTCTAGAGTTTCCATCTGAGCGAGGCTGTGGAAGCTGAGAGGTCTTGTATGGCATGTCACTGTCTGGCTGCTCGAATGCAACCACGGAAGGATGTCTCAAGGGTGTCAACATTGTCTTCCTAAATTTCAACCCTGTTGCATATTTAAAATTTGGCAATTAATATAAGGAATGAAAGTAATCTTAATTTGAAGTATTTTAAGTTACCTCCTTAGATTCAATATTAATTTCCTCATCATCTCATCTCAATTACATTTCCATTTCAAATTATTTATCTCTGTTAATTCTAATCAATTTTATGTTTTGCTAACAACAAATATGATCTTGATGCGTGGCTGGAGCACTCGAAGGTCACTGCAGCAGGCAAGTGACCCCGTGACAGACCATCACACGGCGCATGTCCTGCACGAGGGAAGTCACCTGTGGGAGTGCACAAGCTATCAGAAGATGTGGATATTTTTATTGCTGCACTTTCCTCATCTTCCAGGTTTGAAACAGCCGTCACAAAAGCAAAGGCTCTTCTCGCTGGATCAGATGCCGAAGATGGCAGTAACCGGAGACAGCACCTTCCCCTGCTCGGCAAGGCTCAGCGTGCAAGGTGGCTCACCTGGCTGCACATGCGCGGTTTCATTTGTAACCCCTTTGCCATCACAGAAAAGGATCCCAGAGGATCCACGCAGGCAAAGCTCGTGCTGTGTAACTCATGACCGACGCTGGGCCAACGTGAGAACCATCCCACACCAGGGCAGCAGGTGTTCTGAACTATTGACAGTGTTTGCTGCAGCACCAGAGACCCTGGGGAAATCCACCTGCAAATTGTATTTAAAGTAATAACCCACTGGGCATATTGTGCCTCCGGAAGAACTGTCTTGAGGGGAAGAGGCTTGCAAGAGACAACCAAAGCCTGCTGGTTTGAGGACCAGCTGCTTCAGCAGAACCCCTGCAAATTGCAGCTTGTTTCTGGTGTCTCCTGTTGTCCCTTACCCTGAGGTTTTCCTTGTGTCACTGACCATCACCTGGCCAAGAGCTATTGTAGGTTTCATTTGCATGCTCAAAGCACATTTAAAGAAATGCTGGCATTTTTCCAAACAGAGAAAATGATCCATTAATATACTGGATAATGCGTTACAGTGTAACATAATGTCAGAATGAAAAATTGTTCTGAACAATCATTAAAAAGAAAAATTAAACTATAAAGTACAATAAGCCCTTGAATGTAAAATCACAATTTAAACTCACACTTTATTCAGACATAGGCATAAGGGGAATGAGAAATGTTTAAAATAATTATGTACTTTAACAGAACCTAAAGTATTCTTTGATGTCTAAAGTTTTAACAAGTGAAATAAAAGTACCTCAGATTATGAGACCACATCTCCAGAAGTTGGGTTTTGAAAAGAAAATACTACCATGAGATTTCCCATCAAAATTACAAAAATGACAGCACTGAGAGTGACTGCTTCTAGAACTGAAATATTAGCTTTCTTTTCAGTGAAAGTGACACTGTCAGAGGGGAAAAAAAAAAATCTCTGTTCTATGTTTCTGATGCACTTATAGGCTCCTCTACTTTCAGCTAGAGCTATCTAGCCAGGAAAGACAAATGAGGAGAATTTTTGTTAGGAAATACGGATTCAAAGTGCTGTTATTTGTAGTTTATTACTGGCCTACTTATGTTTTTATTGTTACAGTTATGCTGACTGTTAAAAAAGTAGTCAATTACCCCACAAGAATTCCAGAGTGTATTATGAAAAGTAAAAATCCCTAAAAAGTAAAAATCCCTAAAAAGTAAAAATCCCAAAAAGTAGAAGTGCCCAATAAGTGAAAAATAAACTTATGAAACCC
>VXAX01007747.1:46881-61078 GCA_013399835.1 Leptocoma aspasia | reverse complement strand
TCTGTCTCCTTTTTGGACATAAACCTCTGTTGTTTGTGGGTTAATTTTCCTGACAAGAGCACCTCACTCACATGTTCTTTCAGTAAAACTAACAATTAAAACAGTTTGAAGATGCTGTGACAACAAGGCTTAACTCTCCAGGTGCTGCTAAGGGCTTTTTTGTTGTTGTTGTTCTGGTTGGGGTTTTGGTTTTCTTTTTTCCCCCCCTGCTTTGCTCTTTCATCAAACAGTTGTCTGAAATCAATGCTATCAGTGGAACCTTTTTGGTTGATCAGACCAGCTTTAAAAGCAGCTTTGGGCTACAGCATCTTTCAAAGCACCCTGGTGTGAGAAACGACCGCTCACTTTTTAAAATTTTAAAAGGTTTATTAAACCTTAACTAAAGGACNTGGATGCTTTGCCTTTTATATTTCTAGCCCCTCCTAGAGTCTTGTTAGTCAACTCCTTCCTTGCCATGCATTGGTGGTCACTTTCTTACATTCTGATAGGAGGTCAGGTTTGTGAGAAAGGTCCGCTCACTTCTCAAAATTTTAAAAGGTTTATTAAAACCTTAGCAAAAATTACAACTAAAGGACTAAATAATGAAAAATTACAGCGCTGGGGGCACCCTCCCTTGTGGCTGCTGGCTGCTGGCCACGTGACTGCTCATCTACAAAATGTCTGCTCCACCTGAGCAAGCTTGCACTATGAAATTGAAAGGTTACCTGTTGCAACACCAAATACCTTTGGTGTTGCAACAGGTAACCTTAGCCCCTCCCAAAGTCTGTCTGTTAACTCTTCACCACTGTCCATTGGTGTAGACTGCTTTCCTGTAACTTGATTGAAGGTCAGGTGTTGCAATGCTGTGCCTCTTAGTAACAAGCCTGGCCCCCCTCAAATGCCCAGACTACCAAGACTATCCCAGTGTCACAATGCTGGGGGGGGAACACATTGCAGTAATATGACTATACATCTATAAAACTTCTCTTAACATACATATAATGTTCACCCCTTAATTGTGAGAGCCAACCATCTCATTACTCATCTGTAAAACTGGCATAGCTCTGGCTGGGGAGCATAAGACCTCTGAGAGTGTGAGAAATGCCCTCTGTGCCCCAACAAGGAATGCTGGCTGGGAATTTACCAGGGAATAGCTACCAGGAAAATTTTCTTTCATTTCTCTGCCTTTTGCTGGTATCAGGGAAGACCCAGGGCATCACCTCTGGTTTTTCCCTAGAGGCAGTTTGCTGTCAGGCTGAATCTGATTCAGGCCCTCTCTGCCTGCCTGCACAGGCCTCATGCCCATCCTGACCCCTCGTGCCTTGTCTTCTTGGTGTCAAAATGCAGAGATGGACCAGCTCAAAGCAACTTTCCTGACATGTCTTGTTTGAGCGGGGTGTCTCTGCTCAGGCCCATGTCACAGAATTATGAGATCCTTTTTGCCCAGGTCCACGTCATGGAACCACAGAATCATTGAGGCTGAGCTCTGACAAAACTCTCAGTGGGCACTCCCGAGGTGAACAAACAGAAAACTGCTGCATTTATCCTGTGCCAGGAGGTAGCAGGACAGCCTCTCCTCTCATTTGCTCTGCTCTTCCCACAAGTTTCTCCAGCCCTCTGAAGTGTGAGAATTATTGTACGTAAACCACAGAAGCTCTTTAAAGTGTTCCATGCCTTGTTCCCTTTGTTAGCACAAGGAACAGGCACTCCCGATGCCTCAGTTATTTCCCTTGCCAGACTCTGGAGTGAACCAGCTCATTCCCTTGCCTAATTCCAGGCAATTCCTTTCCCTTCCTCCTTCCTTCCCCATCACTTCTATCTTGTATTTTCCTGCACTCAGAATAATGGCTGGTACATGCAGTGAAATCAAATTGGATTGCAGTGATTTGGAGCTGAAGGGCTTTTGGATGCCTGGTCCAATTGTTTTGTTTGTGAGGAGGGAACAAACCCCACCATTCAAACACGGTGGTGGGAGCGAGGGCTGGCGTGCTGGTGAAGCAGAGCTCCATGGAAGCAGCTCTGGACAGCAATCCATTATCCTGGATCCCAGGGATTTCTGCATTAATGGGCAGCACCAGAGCTGTGACTCACTGGACCACCACTACTGTTGTCTAAAAATACCTCAGGAGAACGTTTCAGATGGATATTGCAAGTGAGTCACTCTTCCGAAGAAAAGGGCTTAAGAAAAAGTTTGTGTATTGATGGGAGTGACTCTCATCTCCAGGGCAGAGGTTTTTAGGGAGCACACAGGCCTTGGTCATCCCACTGCATCCATCCCAGCTGCTCCAGGCTGGCTGTTACCCCGTTACCCCAGGGCCTCTGTCCTAGAAGAATGAGAATCTAATTAACATTGAAGGTGAAGGGATCAATAACCAATAGGAAACCAAACAGTAAGAACTGTGTAACTTGGGACCAATGAACATTGAACCAATTAATTTCTCTGGGCTTAGACTGTGTAAGTATGGGAAAGATCTAGTAAAAATTCTGTGTGATGGAATGATTTTCCCTGCACAACCCAGGCAATGTGTGGGTGAAATGATTCATGTTGCACATCCTGGCCAGAACAACATCCTGGCCAGAATAAAGTAATAACTTAATACTCTTAACACTAGAAATTGTTGTTGGAGAGTTTTTGTTTTTGCTGCAGTTTCAGTGATATCCTTGGAGCAGGGCCACAAACAAACCTGGACCAGCAGAGGGATGTTCCTTGCTGTTCCAGCCCCTTCCATGGGCTTTTTCCTGGGTGGTTTCCAGAGCAGCTGATGCCTCTTGGCATCAAGTGTGGGCAGCTTGGAGATCCTGCTGCTCTCCAAGCAGGGAAGCTCCTGGCACAGACGGTCCCAGATTCTGAGCTCTAGGAGCTCATACTGCTGCCCAGCTGCGTGGCCACTTCCACGGGCAAACAGGGGTTTAAAGTGGAGGCTTAAACCCTGTTCGTACTAATAAAAATTCAGTTCAGTGATCTCAAGGGAGACTCCTTCCCAGTGCCAGAGAGACTGTGGGTAAGTTGCTCAATTTCCTAAAGCTCTCCCACAGACTGCGAGAAGCAGCTTTGGAGGCAGGCAGGGAAATGCCTGCTGAATTCAGGCAGGCCCATTTCCTCCTGTTGCATTGCTGCCTCCCTCCCAGGAGCCCATCGCCTGAAAATCTGCACTTGGAGTGTTAAAATCTGCACTTGGAGTGCTAGAATCTGATCTTGGAATGTTAAAACCTGCTCTTGGAGTGTTAGCCACAGCTTTAAAAAGGGCAGTTTTCCTGTGCCACTGCTCACAGGGACTTGTTAGGGCCCAGTGCTCAGCCTGGACAGTTCTGGAGCTCCAAGCACAATTTATCGATTTATCATGTTGTTTGGTCACTTTCTGACATTACTCTGTTCCTTGGAGATTACATTCCTTTACCAAATAGCTCCACTGCTGTTTTCTATGAGTTTTTATTGTGGGTAGGAAAAGAATGGGATGGGTTGGGATCTCTCCTGAGGCAGTTTGTTAAGCACAAGGAGAAGGCTTATAAACAAAATGACAGTGAGGGGCTGGAATAAGGCTTGGGGCAGATTTAAGAGCAAATTCCATAATTTCTTCCAAACATTAGGACCCCTTCTTCATCTCTACAGCTACTTGAAAGGAGGCTGTGAACACAGGTGGTGCCCAGCCTCTTCTCCTGGTTAACAAGTGGCAGGAAAAGAGGAAATGGCCTCAAGTTGTTTCAAGCCAGGACACTGCCTGGAGAGATCATTAGGGGTAAAATGAGGGGCCAGCACACACAAATACGGCAAATGTGCAGAAGTCCCCTTATGTGGCTGGCTGGCCTGGAGCAGAGCTAGCACGTGGATCTCTTCACTTATTTGGGCTGCTCCCCATGCTCCCAAGCAGTAGAAATGTTGTTTGTTCCTTGTGGCAGGGTATAAACATTCATCCTCTCCTTCCTGACCCTGTCGCTTTGATCCATGTGCTTTTCCAGCCATGCCTACTGGCCATGGAAAAACACATCAGCCTGAGCTGATCTGTTTTTCCTTTACAAACAAGTGCATTTAGTCTTGGGAAGCAGGACAGGGAAGGGGGATTATGGAGCTGCAGGGCAAACCAGCACATCCCTGACAAGGCTTCAGGTGTGTTGGTTATTGCAGGTAGCAGAGATTTTGGATCATGGTACTTCTGCTTCTTAGAAAGATTTGCTGTTTCTTCTTTGGTGCTAAACAGGAAGCTGTTTGTTCCTTCTTTTGGCATAAGGAAAACAAACCCTAAGGTGTATAATGACTGCTCTTTCTAAGGGCTGTTTTGCTTCAGCAGAGATTAACAGGAAAAGAGAAACTTAGGAAATTTTATCAGCATAATTCCTGGGGCCAGCCTGTGAGTGAGCAGGGATCAGGTGCTCCTTTCCTGCATCTGTTCTATTGCTTTTGAGTGCTTATCCCCATCCCTTCCCTCCCTCTAAAGCTTGAGTAACATGAGGAATGAGCCCTGCTTTGTGCATCTCGCAGCCCTCAAGGCAGCCCCAGGATTTGGGGGTCTTGACTTATAATTTCTGCATAGCTGGGGCTGGCAGCTCAGCATTTAATAGCTGTGTGCCTGGAGGAGTGACTATAAAAAGTCGTGTTTAGATTTCTGCAGCATTCATCATCTATTTGAGAAAATACAGCAGCAAGTGTGTAGGTAGACCCAAATATGGTAATTGCTCTGTCATCTCTGTCCCAGAAAAAGGAATAATCCAGGTTCCAATGCCTTCTTCTCACCATGACCCATACCTGACACTAGTGATACATCTATTCAGCAGCCACCATTAACCACTGAACTCATGGAAAAGCAGGCCCAGCAATTAGCAGTTTAATGCCTGGAGCTTGGGAATATTTTCTTGGTTTGGTTTTGTTTTGGTTTTGGTTTGTTTTTCTCATCTATGTAAGTGGATTGCTTAAACTGAATTTAACATACATGGGGTCAGTTCTCTCTGATTGAAAGCTGCGTTAATATTATTTAAGTTTGGAAATGACTGGAGGTAAATCAAATTTAGGTCATTTTGCTTCTGAATAAGAGCTTGCATTGAGGGATTGAATGCATTTTAACTAATCCACTTAAAGTCAAGCAGTGACTTAATTTAGATTATTTTTACTGAGCAAGTCTGTCTAGGTAAGACCTTGCACTGCTTTCTGACCCATCCTGCTTCACTCTGGTGGAGCGGTGTGCCACCAGCAGAATTAAATCCACGTACACAAATCACAGTGCTGGGTTCCAAAGTGCGAAATTAAATACAAAATATGTATTTGGGAGCATGAAGTAATGATCTGGATGAGATTTTATTTCTCTCCTTTCTAAACAGCCAGTAGAAATACAGCACATGTCTATTTGGGGAAAAATACAATACATAGGACAAGAATTTGAAGCAAGTCCAGAGTCTCCCTGACTGGACTCCCTGAGGCAGTACACAATGCAGCAGCTGGGTAAGGGTCTCAAGTGATTTCATGGTCCTACCCACCTTCAAAATACTTCTTTATCTGTTTTTTACAAAATACAGTGTCCTGATGAGTGTCAGCTTCTTGTATGTAGTGTTTGCATGGCAGGCTGTTCCAGGTCACCCAGAAGAACTGGGGCTAATTTGTTACTGAAACAAATGAGAGCACAACTGAGTGATGTGGCTGCCTTTCTTCTTGGTGGGGTTGCTCACGCTGGAGATGGTGAAAGTGTTGTGTAGCAATGTGGGTTTAGATGGTGGTTGCTGCTACCTCTATCTGTTCCCACTAAGCATCTCCTGTGGAAAGGCTGCTTGGGTTAGTATTGAGGCAAAGCAGCCAAGTTCACACACCACACTCACCACAGCTAGGTCAGTGAAGAGAGGCAGAAGGGCCTTTTTGTGTGGTCAGTTCCAGGAAGGTTTATTTCAGCAGGCAGAAGGGAAACCAGAGACACAAAGATGAGACCATGTGTTGTGCACAGGGTTAAGTAGTGGAGGGCACTGGAGTGGTACAAAGGGCAGGACAAAGGGTATTGGCTTACAGGGAAGACTGAGCTGGCCACCAGGGGTACCACAACCAATGAGAAAACAGGGAAAGAAGAAACCAGGGGAAGTTGGGACATACAGGGAAAGGAGCTGGGATGGATGAGTGTTAAGCAAGAGTCCAGGAAGGAGTCCTTTCTGTGCGTCCTGGTGGGGAAAACTCTATGGCAAGTCTCTCCAAGGCAATGCTCTGGGGATTTCCCTGAGGGGGAAGGATTCAGAGGATTCCACAGTGTCGTCTTTCACGTAAGCAGAACTTTTGTTTAGTAGTGCAAGCAGGTGAGATCCTGGATGCTTCATTAGGAGTTCAGTTCACCACAAATTAACCGATTTCTCCCTCTTTGAAGTAGGGATTGACTGTGCTGCTTTTCCAGCACAGCTTCTTTACAAGGAATCACTTAAGTAGGAAAAGCCCTCTAAGACCATCAAGGCCAACCATTCCCCCAGCCATTGCCAAGGCCACCACTAACCCATGTTCCCAAGTGCCTCATCCACATGGCTTTTAAATCCCACCAGGGATGGGACTCTGACACTGCCCAAGGCAGCCTGTGCCAGAGCTAGACAGCCCTTTCCATGAAGATGTTTTTCCTAATACCCACCTCAAACCTCCCCTGGCAGAACTCAAGGCCGTGTTCTCTCATCAGAATCTTCCTGGCAAGTGCCAGCCCTGGGCAGTTCAGTGCCACAGCTCCTCGGACAGAATGGCCCAGCTTGTGAGGTGCTACATGAAACGGAATTTGAGGAATAAGCCCGGGGCTCGTGTACTGTGACAAATGCATATTATATGACTGGCTCTTAGCAAATATTAGAATGAATACTACATGTGTTATGTTAGAGAGTTATGTTGCATTAATTTTTGTAGTGCTGTATTAATCTTTTAAATGTAGTTTTTTTGTTAAGACATAATATTAAAATTGATTATGTAAAACCATGTAATGTAAGATACTTTTTGTAACTAACTCAAGAAATGAACAAGATAACCAAGAAATTCCTCACCTAAGAAAAACAACACGAAGACACCAGGAAAGAGTTATTGCCTCCTTATCTTTACCTTAGTAGACACTCTGGAGCCGGGGAATTGATTTATGCGATGAGGCGAGGAACAGAGATTAAACAGAAGACACCCTTTGTTTGAGAAGAATGTTTGAATCATGTATGAAGAAATATGAATATGCAACAGGCTATTGCTTTTAAGGGGTAACCCTTATTAGTGCTTTGTGCTTTTCCTGAGAGAGAAGCACCTGGACGTCCGTAATTCCTTGCTTTTCATTGTCTCTTTTATTATCCTAACCCTAATTATCACAATTTGTATTACCTTAATTTTTTTTATTATTAAACTTTTAAAATTTTAAAAAAGAAGCAAGTGTGAAGCATTTTTCACATGTACTTTCCTGGCTGGCACTGGACATCGTTGTTTGGGCCAGATGTGCTGGCTGTTTCCTGCTGGCCATGATAACATGTCGGGAATTGGGAACGGCCGTGTTGAGCG
Organism: Leptocoma aspasia; assembly: GCA_013399835.1. Taxonomy (NCBI): domain Eukaryota; kingdom Metazoa; phylum Chordata; class Aves; order Passeriformes; family Nectariniidae; genus Leptocoma; species Leptocoma aspasia. Next base: position 53,625 of record VXAX01007747.1, on the reverse strand, counting down.
GCTCGGAGCCAGCCCGGGATTATCAGCTCCTCGCAGGGCTGCTACCCTTTTCCCTGTGGCTAAAAGCGACAGAGGATTGTGCTTCATGCTGAAAACATGCTGGTAGCAGGCACTCTTGAAAACAGAGCAGAAATTTTGCGCTTGGATATTAATTTGTGAGAGACTTTGAAAATATAATTTTATTTTACAATAAAGATTTGAAATAAATTTGGCTAAATCACAGATATATTTATGCTTGAGATCTGGTGTTAATCTAGTTAAACAAAACAGTAATGTATGTCAGATTGTGGGGTTACTGTAGTTGTTTTATGTAGGTCAGGCCACGCCATTTTGGAAAGTGACAAAGTGTTGCTCCAAACTGTCACCTCCTGACATGTGAAGCACATTGTGTGTCAGAACCTGGGCAAATGTTTTTGCTAAATTAGGTGTCATTGAGGAGACAGCAAGGAGCTTGTTTCTTTCTTTCCTCCGTGACATGCCCAAACAGTGGCTGTGAGACCCTGGTATTGGCTGTCTGGAGTGCTGAAGGACTCAGTGACCAGAAGCGATGGAGCTGCTTCACCAGCACTGTACAAGAGCTCTCCCACAGCAGCTCTCTCTTCCCAGAGGGATGTTTTTGGGAGGCTGTGCTGGTTTGCATTATGCTGATGCCTCACTAGATGTCTCCAGGAGCAACCTGTGTGCTCCAAGATTCATTGCCTGATAAATCCGGGACTGGAACGGGGCTGGAACTGAGTCCAAGCAGGAGCTGGCCTGTTTGCATGCTGTCACTGTCTCTTCTGGAAATGAGAGCCAATCTCTGCAGCACGCTTTGTGCTGAGAACTGGTGACAAATTCTGTCACGTAACACATTTATAGGCAGGGAAGTGAGGAGTACTGCTGGGCAGGGGGAAACATCCCAATGAACTCTCTCTTGGTCTTCTGTTAACCCAGGGAGGTTTCACTCACAGTTTAGGATGCCAACAAAGCTTAAACTACTCCTCCATCTTCTCCTATATCTGGAAATAGGGAAAATAAATGGTAAGCAATAAACCATATCTCTGCTCATAGGAAGGATGATCACAGCTTCCTTCCAGTGACTTTAATTAAGCTACTGTGGCTGGGCCAGTAAGTTCAGCTCACTCAGCCAAGCAGCAACATTTCTCCTCCTTGTAATTGTGAATTATCTCATGGAGCTGCAGCCCTGCACTCCTATTGCATCAGCTCATGTGTGAAGTGCTGATGAGCTGGTTTCAGATAGGGACCCAGAGACAGTCCCAGGGATCTCAGGGATCTACGGACAGATCCTTCCACTGAGAAGGGAACAAACAGGCCCCAGTGCTGGAGGCTGTTGCACCTCTCTTGCAGACTGTGTGCTTCTCTCCTGCTGGCAGTCACCCCTTTCCAGCCTTCTCTAAATCCAGGCACACTGCCAAGAGGGTGGAGTGGAAGGAGGAGAGGAAGATTTATCTGCTGTCTGAAGGGAAGTCACACAGAGTGGCCTGGGAGAGGCCACTGCAATCACCCCAGGGCAGCTACCTCTGCTGAGCTGAGGTGATGGAGACTCTGGAGGGAAGCGCTGCTCACAGGCTGGTGCTGCTCAGTCCTTATGAGAGACCTGGGGATGGTCAGAGCACGCCCCTGGCAAGCCCAAGGACATTCCCAAGCTGAGGGACTGACTGGAGCGCAGGAAGGAGGCAGGGCTGCCATTCAGGGCACGAGGAGGAGCAGCAGGCTGGCAGGAACAAAGTGCTGGTGTTCTGGATGTGTCCCCTTCATGGCAGGCACAGCCTCTCCCATGTGCTTGCCATGGCATCCTCCAGAGCAGCCCACTGTGATGGTGCTTTTTGGAGGACAGCATCCCTTGCAGGCAGGCCACTGGGGAGGGGTCCAGCAGTAAAGGGGGGCAGAAGCATTGGTGATGATCCAAGATTTATATTAGATTTCATGGTCTTTTTTTGTTTTCTCAGACTTTTACGAGTTGTAAACTGTGAACCAATGTTAGGATTTATTCTGACACTGCTATTTTCCATATTTACATAGTTACGTATTCTTCTTCTGCCTTTCTGAATTTTTTGGCTTCAGACACATCTTCCTGTGGCAAAGGGTCCTCCAGGGCAATTTCACTACATATAATAGGGTTTCATTTGCTTTTGTTTTGAATTGTCTGCCCTTTAATTTTATTAAATGCTGCTTTTTTCCGGTGCCATCAGGCAGGAAGAAGAGCTGCTCTTTCCTCTGGAGCAGTTGTTATTCCCCAGACTTTTCCCAAGGTGGAATGCACACACACACACACACACACCACCAGCCCACACTGTGCCCACAGAAGGGGAGGAGAGCACCGGAGGGCGGCGCATAAGGGGACACAGAATCACTCTGTCTGTAAACCTGATCATTGATTTGAGAGCAAACAAGCTGCTGCTGAAAGAAAAAAAGGAAAGTGTCATCCTGAGGCATTCAGCAATGAGCTATGCAAGGCACAGCTTCAACCCACAGGAAGCCCTGATATCCCATGAAGTAATAAATATTTTTCTATAAATACCAGCGTTTTTATTGCCTCTTTCATCCAGAAAGAACCCTAGTTGGCTTTTATGCACTGCATACTTGATTTGGTAATTGCTTCTCCTCAGCACTGAAACACAAGATATTCCCAAAGATTCAGCAGAAGCGGAGGGCTAACTGCTGGGACAAGCAGCTCCAACAGGGGAGGGCTGTCCTGCTCCATCCTGCCTCTCTGGCTCCCACTCCACTGGCCTCAGTAAGACAAAACAGTACTCAAAGAAGAGGGCTGCAGGAGAAAATACCTCCAAGCCTCAAAAAGGGACAAATGCACATACAAATACAGTGTATACTGTTTCTTCAGTCTGTTTGCTCATGTGTGTATTTAGTTGTGAATCAAGAAGGGAGGATGTGGAAAGCTTTAGAGAAACCTGTCTAGGAAAGAGTACAAACTAGAAAAGGAGTGAGGAAGCTGGATGCTGCTGGCTTTCTTTAACCGCCAAAGACCCCAAAACCCGCTGGCAGAAGGAGAGCCAGAAACCAGCTCTGTCACAGCCTGGTTTGTTTTCCCAGAGAGCTGAAACACAGAGAGTGTGTTCTCTCTGCTCCCTCCCGTACAACAGGCCTCCCTGAAACCCTGAGCTCGCCACAGAGCCTGTAAGTGCAAAAACTTTTGTTCAAGCTTTTCAGAGAGGGGAGAGAGCTGCCAGCCTTCAGGAGGAAGACACCCAGTTTTATCCAAGGCTGTAACCTTAAGCTGTTTTATTTAAGCAGATGCAAACTTATTTAAATACTCTTAAATAAAATGGGAACAGGCGTAGCCTAAACTCCTATAAACTATTTTTACATTAAAATTTAATCAGCTGGGCAGCCTTTTGAACCACCCTGAAACTGGAGTATGGGTGCGTGACTGAGAGGAGGAGGTTTGTCATCACTGCATGAGGCATTGCCCGGAGCTGACCAAAAGCATTGCTCCTTCAGCTGCCAGCCACCAGTGAGCAATGACATCCCAGTGTACACACGCTCTCTGGCCTCCCTCAGGGCATGGCAGGCTGGATTTGCTGAAACCAGCTCATTCAGATGGGTAACTCTACCTGGGAGCAGGGCACTCAGGCAGGCTTTCTGCTTGCTGAGCAGGCAGGAAGGAGAGAGCAGTGGCAATCAGCAGCATGTTTAATTGCATCCTCTCTGTGGCTTGCAAAGGATGCATGTGTGTGTCTAAGGTTTGTGGGTTAAACAGCTGGTTTAAGCCAGCCCCTCTTACCTCACAGGAGAGGCAACCATGCTGCTGCTTTTAACCCGGAGCTGGAGCTGTGCTCGGCCACAGCCTTGGCACCGAACTGCTCAGAGAGGAGGAACAAGCAACTAACACATCCAGCAGCACACACCTGAGGTGAGGGTGCAGCTTTCTGTGTAGGCAGACACTGGCAGGGAGGGCACAGGAGCTGTGCTGCAAAGGTAGGGCCCAGGACTGGAACCCAAGGCAGGGAACCCTCCTGCTGTCCTCTGAGACCCAGTCGGCGTGCTGTAGGTGGGTCTCCACAGCAGTTTTGTATGTGTGGAATGCAGTAGCAGTGAGACTTGGTGATTCTGTCATGCAGGTGCTCTCTGCTGGGCAGCAGTGCCCAGACCCAGCCTCATGGTGCTCCTGTCCATGTTTGGGCAAGGCTCCAGGGCCACTCTTAAGTGCAGCCCCCTTCAACCCTTCAAATTGGCGTGGGGTGCTGCCCACCGGCTGGGGATCACCCTTCCTGGCAGCTGGATTCTGCCCGGCCAATGTGCATTGATTGTGCTCTGGTTGAATCCCAAATACTTTTCTCCAGAGTTGAAAGCTCTTTGTGAGCATAATCTACAAGTCCAAACAGAAGAAAAATCTCTGTTTGGTCTGAAGCACAGAACTTGGCATGGCTTGCAGGGGAAAACGCCAAGTATGCAAGGGCTGTTTGCTCTCCTTATAGCAGTTGCGACTTCTCAGCTCTGCTAAGATACATCTAGCTGTCATCTCTGCACATCTGTATCCTGTGATTTACACAGTTTTCTCCCAGTGCTTTATGTGGTTTTGTGCTGTGGAAAGAACAAAAGCACATCTTTCTGCCCCTCTGAGAGCCAGCTCTGGGGGAACCTTCCAAGGACCCTTGCCGAGCAAGGGGACCTCCTCCAGAGCTTCCATGGCCCTCCGCAGAGAACGCTCTGCATGGCAGCAAGCGTGGCAGACAGTAGCAGAGGTGCCACAAAGCAAACTCTGTAACACTCAGCAGCATGCTAGTCACGTCTGGTCTTTAGCAGGGTTTTTTTTTTTTTTCATGCAGAAGACTCCTGTAGAAGATAAATATAGAGTGTTTCTTTCAGAAGACTAACATCCACCGCAGTTCCCTTCCTTCTGTTTCTTCCGGCAGACAGAGCCGCTCGAAGCCTGTTCCACCCAGACACCAGTTTAACAGTGGGAGAGGGAATTCTCCTGTCTTATACTCCCCAGAAATGGAGATGCTTCAGGAGCTAGTACTCACTACACTAGTAAGGCATTCGCTAACTTACCTTGTGATTCTGAGTGGGAAATTTGTTCCTGAGCTTCGCAGGCTTCCCAGATAGTCCCAGTCTCCATTCCCAAGACAGTGAGTTCCCACCTGGTATTTACAAACAGCCCTGCAATGGGACCAGAGGAGGCTTATGATGGAGGCATGAATAATGATTTTGCAGTGACTCTCAGGGTCACATTTTCAAGAAGTTACGTACTTCAAAGGGACATTTCAATTTAAAGGGAGTACTTCTGGAGCACTGTCACAGTGCTCTGTGATGTCAGCAACAGGGGCTTTCACCCCCAAGCCCCTCACCCCGCAGTGGGTTGATTGCTTTTCCATGTCATCAATTGGAGACAGCGGTGGGACAGTCAGGATCTCTTTCCTCAGCTGGAATGACTTGCTGTAGTGTTTAACAGTGCTACAGGTTTCAGAGTTGTTTACCATGGGATAAAACCTGCCCTGCCAGGGGGGAGTGTATCCTACCTAGAAAAAACACAAACCAAAACAAAACACTTTTTCCATAGTTACATCCTAGGCCAATTCTCAACTCCATTTACTCTCTGGGTGGGAGCTGGCTCTGCCTACCCCAGGCCAACAGAGACACCAGCGTTGTGAAAGTTGTGTGTAGGAGCATAAGCAGTAAATGTGTAAGCGTAGAGCTGGAAACCAACATCCTGGTCAAATTCAGAACTGGCAGAAACCCTTTCAGGAGAGAGTGGGTGCACATAATTCGTTGCTGCCCCCAGAATGAGATTGTCTTTATTGAGAAAGGTTGGTAACTAACCAAAACTACTGACAGTTTGCTTTTATTTCAGTCTGTGTCCAGCATGTCATGGCAGCTCTTGGGGAACAGTCAGACCTTAGGAACAGACGTATTTGTTCTGCTGTTCTGTTCATCTCAGCTGAAGGTGGCTCTCCAGCCAAAAAGGTAGATTCCTCATGAAACCCCAGGGTTTCATGCCCTCCTGGATAATGGTGTGTCTGCACAAGTGTGGGACCTGCGGGGACAGCTGTTCTCTCGTGTGTGCACAACACTCCGGGTTCAGCACAGCCTGTAGGCGTTTGTGTCAATGTTCAAATAGCAATTACAATACAATAGACATTACAAGGAAGGGGGTAAGAAAAGTTCTGGTCAGCCCAAGTTTCTCAAGCCCAGCAGCCCCAGCAGAAGAGGGCTGGAGTGGTTGTGCGTGGGCTGTCCTGTGCCCAAGCAGGTGGCACAGCTCCGCAGAGGTGTGTGAGCCAGGGTGCCAGCGTGCCCAGCAGAGCGATGGGAAGCAAGAGGGCTCGCACAGGACCGAGGCGAAGGGCAGGTGCGGCAGGCAGCTGCTCACCCGGCAAAAGGTTCAGGGCAGAGTGTGAGAAAGGGGGGAAAATCCCCAACCACACGTAGTGAGAAACCTTCCGGGTGTCTGAAAGGCGCAGGGGGGGCAGCGAGGGTCCCCGGGAGCTGTGGTGAGGGGTCAGTGGTGCGCTAGGGCTTTTCTGGTGTCCAACACTGCATGGGCGGTACAGGCCATAGCCCAGGCGATGATGCCAAGAGGTCCCGAGCACCCCTGCGGTGGCGGGAGGTGCGATGGGAGCGATGGGGCGATGCCCAACGAAAGCGATGCCCAGACAGCTCCCACCCTGCCCAGGAACCTGCGGGCAGCGGGCAGCCAGCAGCGGGCAATGTCGCCTGGCCGTTCCCGCTCTGTGTGCCGGCCGAGGAGGGGCCGAGCCCCGCCAGCCCCGCCGCCGCCGTGCA
>VXAX01007747.1:0-36640 GCA_013399835.1 Leptocoma aspasia | reverse complement strand
ATATGGGAGAGAGGACAGGAGTTACATTATAATTCAGGGTCTGCAGTAGAGGGGCACAAGGCTGAGCAGCTGCCTCTTGCTGGAGGGATCCCAAGACTCCTGTGTGACTGGGAAAAGGGACTTGGAGGCACAAATGAGCAAGACCTCCCTGCCCTGTGAGGCTCTGCCAGCACTGGGGCTGGCACCCATGTGCTCAGTGATCTTGGTCTTCACAGCCACATCCATCAGCAGGAAAGTGGATGTTGTGGGAGGGATCTGTGGCAGGACAAGACTTACTTCTTCCAGATAGCCCAAGCTGGCAATTTTAAACGCAATGTGCCTGGCTCCAGTTCTGTGATTCCCAGACTGTTTGGCCACATCCCTCTCTTCCCTGACTACCAGATTTATTTCTAGATATGTTTGCTTACTCCTAATAAATATAAGAAAGAGGTGTCCTGAGGCTTCTATATATATTTGTCTACCTACGTAATTAAGGTAAGATTAATTGCTTAAAGTTGTATTTAAGGGCCTGTTATGAGATCAGCAGATAGGAGCATGGTATAAAATTCATAATGAATACATTATGCTATAAATAATGGATACAGGCGGTGCACTGGCATCCCTGAAAGGTAATAGCTCTTTCAATATTTAATTAAGTGGGTACCCTGAGGGAAAACATTCTCTGTCACTAAGGTAGTTTTCAGCTTGGCTTGGGGACACACAGATCAGTCTGAAGGACAGCAGGAACCCCTGTGAAGTGGGGGCACTGTTTGTGGTAACAGAGGGTGCGGAACCAGGCTTTCCACGAAGATGCTTGGTAGGTGCTCCCTTCTGCTCTTGGAGCCCATTTGCCTGTGGCTGACTTGTGGCAGCTCCAGACCAGATCCATTCACTGGCCAGTGGCAGGGAACAGGACCACGGGCACCCTGCAACCTCTGGAGTACCTTGCTCTCCCATGTTAGTTCCAACTGTTAATTCATGGGAACCAAGTTGCATTGGTGTCAGTAACTCAGTTTCCTGGGGAGGGAGGCACAGCATCAGTTACAGGCCAACAGCTGCCCTTCAGCATGTTCTTAGCACTGACAAAAATAATCTCAGGAGTTTTCTGAGCAGATGCAGGAAAAGGGGAATTACTACCGCTCCCTCTGCTAGGCCTGGGTTCCACCTCTGCCCCCAGCTGCTTGTTTCACAATTCCCAGCTCCTCCACACTGCTGTCCCACTATATTTTATCCCTGTCCTTTTACTCTCTCCACTGCAGCTCTGCACTGCCTGGTGAGGGCTGGCTGTCAGTAAATTTTCCCAAGTGTCACCTCATGTTAGGAGTGCTTTTAGGCAGCAAATCCAGACTTGGTGCCAAACAGTGGGGTTAAATACCTGACCCAATGTCTTGTCTGGGGCTGAGACTCATCTCTGTTCCCCAACTGCCTTTTGAGCATTGTGGAAGCAGTAAATAACAGCAATTAAACAAATACCAGTTACAGATTCATGTGGTGGTGTTGCAGGGAAACACAAGGGGAGAGGAGATGTAAGGCAAAAGGACTGGAGAAATAGTCTTTTTATCCCTTATGCTTGTTTACTTTTTTGCAAGATCCAGTTTTTTCTTCGTCTTTTGTGGAGAAAAGCACAAAAAAAATCTCTCATTTGTGGTGTTTTCCCAGTCATCAGAGATACCAGAATAGGAGCCAGGGCTTATGACAGTGTTTTTTTTTCCTTTCCTTTCTTTCCTGGGAGGGGTGGCTTGTTTTTAGTGCTCCTTCCACTAGACCGTGTTGCTCCAAGCCCTGTCCAGCCTGGCCTTGGACACCGACAGAAATTGTTCAGGCAAAGCTGCAAGTGTGTCACTTTTCATACATTTTAGAATTTAACTGGGATAAAGTAATGGTTTCCCTTCACTTTTTTTTTTTTTTGGGTGGAAGAGCTGCTATGTTTCTTTTCTCAGCATATTTTTATGGTATTTTCAGATTAAATTTAATTCTGCGGAATTCTATTTAGCTAGAAGTGTAAAAGAGACCAAACCAAAATGAAATATTTTATTCCACTAAAACACTTCATCTGACCCAAAACCATCTTTCCTCCCACTGTGTCAGCTCAAAATTAGGAGAAAAATATATAAATGTGGGGGAAGGAGCAGTGACTGTTCCCGAGCACAAACCCCCCAGTCAAACCCCAGGTATTCACCCCTGTCACAGGGGTTTGAAATACAGTTTGTTTTTTCACTGCTTTTTAAAAGATAAATGTTTTCTTCAGAGAGTTAGCTCCTTTTGTAACAAATTACCCAATCCTTCTGAGAAACAAGGCTCTGTCTGGTAACAGAGAGGCTCTCAAGTACTGCTTTTTTCAGCCTTGTAAGGTCATGATTGCCAGGTTCAAGCAGCCACAGGATCTTGGAATGGTATAAAAAGTAGCTCTGTTACTGATGGAAAGTCAGCTGGAGGTTAATTCGTTGCTGCTCTTTTTTTCCTCACTGTCTACCATAAAGAAGCAAAATTGTGGTGGATGGTTTTCATAGGGATGACCCAGATGTGCAGCCACCTGTAGCACACCCTTACTGCTGTGAATCCCTCTTTCTGTGAGCAGGGTTTTCTAGTGATATGTGGAAAAGGGAGAGAGCAGAGGGTCTCGATGTGCTTTAGGATTCCCTGGCATTCCTCACAGGGAGCAGGGATGAGGGCAAGATGCATAGGGAGGAACTTGGTCAGGAAGAGGAGCTGCCTCAGGGACGTATTGTAAAGGGGAATTTGCTCTCCTTCTCCCTTTTCCCACTGCTTTTCTGCCTCTAAAAATTTCCTTTCTGTTTATTTGAGGCAGGGGGGAAAGCGCTGGCATCTGCAGCAGGCTAATGTGAAGGATGCTGCTTCACCTCCTGTAGTTTTCCTCTATCACAGCCATGAGAGCAGGAGGAGGCAAAAGCAGAGTTTTCTGGCTGATGTTAGGAGACTGTCCCATGCTTGGGACAGAAGGCAGATGGAATGGGCAGCAGCTCTGTCAGAGGAGACATGCTGTGCCAGTGAGCTGTGGAAATCACGCTGAGCAGTCCACGGCTGCCAAGCACAGAGATCGTGTCAACAGTGCCCAGACTTTCCATTAGTGCCAGGTGGAATGCTAATGAGATGAGAGTGGCAGCAGGGAGTGAGATATCTCTGAGAAACCAGAGCAGGGAATTGGGCTCACAGTACCCTGTCCTGTTGTACAGACCAGTGGGAAGCTGCTGCCTTGAGAATTACCTGAATTTGGGCAGGGTCACAGAGGTATGTCCGTGGTAAAACTGGGGAATTTCTAAAGATATAAAAACATTGTCAGGAGAAGAAAAACCCTGTTTACTTTAGAGAGGAGCCGTATCACATGAGGCTGTAATAGGGAGAAGTAAGAAGAGGTATTTTTTACCAGGTGCAGAACTGTTGCTTTTGCACTTAGGCATAGATCAAGAATAAAGGAATGGTCAGTTTAACGGTCAAGCTGATATGAATACTAAAGAAAACATAAATTTCTGCATAAACTGGTAATGAACAATCATGGAAGCTTGGAATAATCACATATCCCGTAACAGTTTTTGGGACTACACAGTAGTGAACACAAGGCAGAATTTTATCTTCACTTAACTAAGCTTAACCCAGCGGTCTTTGGGATGTAGGAACCAAGGAGTTCTTGGGGAGTCTGTTCATGTCTTGCAGGGATAGTTTTCCATCCCCTGGGCTTCGCTGTGTGAGGGGGTGCAGGCACTTCACCTGGAGCTTGATGAGCCATGAGTGCATTTGTGCTGAGCGCTGCCTGTCCTTGAAGTTTTCTTTGCTCTCAAGGTGGGTGCAGAGGCAGGCTCCAGCAGCATGCTATGGAAATTTCACTTCCAGAGGGTGGGCAGCTTTTCAGAGTTAAAATAAACCAAAAGTCACATTTTGCTGTTGCCATGAGAGCTGTGGAGCTGTTGTTGGATCTTTGGAGCATGCTCTGTCCTCCTGGCTCCAGCTGGGCTTTGTCGAGAGCAGTGCTGGGCTGGGAGGGGCAGAAAGTTCATGAGACCCCCAGCGGGCTCTGTGCTCCTTAGGAGGGAGCTGGGGAGCCTCCGTGGGTGTGTGTGGGAGCTGTAGGTTTTTTACTACTGGTGGGCACATAGAAAATATGTGGGCAGGTGTGTGGTGAGGAGCTGTTGGTGCAGGGACCCTGCCCTGCTTGGGCACTGCCTGCAGCTTGGCTCTAGCCTCTGTGCCTCACTCATGTGGTACAGGTATTATCAGCAATGTGCTTTCCCAGCCCTTCTGCACCTTTCTGTTTAGGTCAGGATGCATGGAAATACAGCTTTGAAATCAGGTGTAAGGAGCAGGCTGCTTGTCAAAGCCAGGTGTAGGATTTCTGGGGCTTTTGTTGTTTGTTTGGGATTTTTTCCCCGCTGAGGATGTTGTACTTATGGTCCTTACTGCTGATGATTTTGGAAGAAAAGCATCTCCCAAATCAGCCAAGGCAAAGGTCTAATCCATTTATGTCGCGCTTATGCAGTCCCGAGCTCAGATCCTGTGGTAGCTGTCTGCAGTAGGTCTGATGGTGCAGGGGCTGACTGGACATGTCCTTGAGGGTCTGGGGCCAGCAGCCACAGGGACATGGTCATGGGAGGGCAGCTGTGGAGCAGGGCTGCAGCTCATTCAGCTGAGTGCTGCTCCTCCACCTCTTTCCAGGGTTCACCTGTTGTCCTAGGGCCACCACACCGCTGCTCTCCACCTCTGCGCTGGCTTATGTGGAAGCTCATGCTTATTCCAGCTTTTTTTCTTCCTCCGAAATAGTCCCCTGTTGTTTTAAGTGCAGGAATGTTTCAGGGAGATGGAGATAATTCAGGTGGTTGTGAAACCAACTCTCCAAAACCCAAAGCTGCCACCATGAAAACAATAGATAAAAGGGACAGACGAGAGGAGGAAGGGCAAGCATATTTAGGAAAAGCTGTGCTGGTTTTGGCTCTAACCAGTAGTTTGCATAGAAAGTAGTTTATTGTCACCAGGAGCTGTGGATACCTGCCAGCTCTCAGAGCCCTGTGCAGCAATGCTTTGTGCCAGGGAAAGGCAGTGGTGACAGAGCTTCGGCTGGGCTAGTCCCCTGCCTGTCAGCTCTTCCATGCTCCAGCTGGCTCCTCATGAGCACCTTCCATCTTGGTTGCCTTTCTCCACCTCAGCATTGTTGAGCCAAACCCTCCACTGCAGTGAATGAGTTTCTTTTCCAGCACTGGGTTTGGCTGCTCTTGGCTCGTTTGGCTGCTTGGACCAGCTGTGCAAAGGCCTCCCTGTCCCATGGGACCCCCATCTCCACACCAGCCTGCTTTGTCCCCTGTAGGAACTGGGTGTCTGCTCCAAGGTCTTGCTGATGTTCCATCTTGTTGGGGTTCCTGTGCCTTGCTGCTGGAAATAAATGCACCTGTGAGATCAGAGTGCAGTTGGGGAACGTGGGGATATTGTTCGCCATTGTAAGGTGGTGTTCTTCATGCTGGGAAGTGCAGCCAGGATGTGTTTGGGTGTGTTTCTGCAGCACTGAAAGTTGTAAACTCCAGCCAGAGCCATCTGGAATAGCGTAAGGAGCTCCTACATGGAGATCTGGGTCACAAATAGAGCCTTTCCAGGAGTTCTGAGCCATCTGATCTTTCCACTCCACCTCATTTCCATGCTCGTAAATGAACAGGTGAGCAGTGTTGCTGGAGAGGCTGTGCCCAGTAGGCTGCCACCCCAGCCTAGCAGGGACAGGAGCTCCCAGCAAACACACACTTCTGTACTCCCTGTCTTACGGAAAGAGACATGGTCATTCAAAATGCATTGTCTTAGTTCTGTTATGAAATGCAGAGCAGGCACAAAGACAGGGAAAAATGACTCATGTACTTATTGTCCATGGGAATATCTCTGGGGGGAAGCGCAAGCTCTCCAGAATCTGGGTTCCGAGTGTGTAATGTAAAACTGGTGCTGGGTAATTGGAGTTGTGGAAAATACCTTGTGGCGATGTTCAGTGCTTGAAAAAATAATTCGCTCACTTTGAAATACGCTATGGTACAGAACTTTGGAAAAACTCTTCATTGTACCAGAGCTTTAGAGGATGTCACAGTATTATTTTAGTATAAAGCCAGCAGCTAGAACATTAATAAGAAAAGCGTTCATCTGGCTTGCCCGAAATGGCACTGTAGCTGAGGCGGGATGTTTACCAGTCTTTACCTCTGCTGAGAAAATGAAAAAAACTCTTTGTTGTGGTTCCCACTAAAAATCATCCAATCCTGAATAACTACAGTTGAGAAAGAAAGCTGTTAGCTTTCTTTTTTGTAAGTTTTCCTGCTTTTCCTTGGGAAGAAGAGTTTGGCCATGGTGGTGGTGGCCTGGCAGCCCTGCTGTGTGATGCTGTGGCTGAGGTCATGTCCCTGATGCTTGTGCCTCTTGCCAGCACCTAAAGCAGGGCTGGCCTTGAGCAGCCTCCACCACACCACAAGGAGACTGGTGCCAGCACATGGGGAAACCACAGGGACCCTCTTAGGTGTCACCGAGTGTCCTTGTTAGCAAGGTTTAAATCTCCATGTGTCCCTGTTTTCACAGGGAAATCCTTGGAAGGCCAAAGCTTTGAAAAAGGTTCATCTCTAACTTCTATTTTCTATTGCTTTGTTGAGTGAAATGTGTTTTAGAATGGAGATACCCTAGGCAGGATTTTGGGGGTGGTGGGCTGCAAATTCTGCCATAGGACAGCTGGCCCTGCTCAAATCTGGAGGTGCCAGAGGAGAGTTTTTCCTCATGTCAGTCACTGCATCGAGCTTGGCTGTAGACCAGGTCTGCAACTATTTACTCTGATTTTTGTCAATGCTGGATGTAGCCTTTATAAACACTCCTATTGCCAAATTAAGCTTTTCCCCTTCCAAAGTCACCTTAGATGACTTTCTTCTTCCGTACCCCTCGCTTAGAAGAGTTTGCCATTCAAGAGAGGCAGAGGTTCTGCCGGAGCTCTGGGGCCGTGGCAGTCCTTGTGTCCTCTGTCCCTCGTGCCATTGCTCCATGCAGTGACACAGAGAAGCCTTGCCAGCTTGGAGAAGAGTTCCTCTGCTTTGAAAGCAGCCTGTGTGTGGAACTGAAACTGCTTTGCTCAGGCTACCAGAATCTCTGTTGTTACGGGAGATCCCTGATGCTGCGTTACAGCTTGTGCTCCTTCTTGGAAATGCAGCCCGCTTCTATCAGCTTAATCTTACTGGTGCTCATAGACTAAACTGACAGCAAATTCCATTCTCTAACATTTGTAAAGCATTGAAAGGACAAAGTGCTTGAAGCTTCAAATGACGGCATTTGGTTTACCAAGGTAAATGGTTTTTTTTTTTTGCTTAGAATACAGGAGTGCTTCAGGCTGCCCGTGCAGCTGCGGCTCTTCCCCCAAATATGCACCCAGATGACTCCTGTGTATCCTGGGTGCATTGGTCCCAGTTACTGCTGGTGGCCTGGGATGCAGATTCTGAGGCAGCCCTTTCCCGAAGATTCCCTCCTAGCGTGACATGGAGTGCCCTGAGCAGAGCATCATCTGGGCAAGGGAAACAAGTCTCAAGCTGAGTAGCTCTCTCAACTGGATGTGCCAGGGAACCTAACAAAAGGGTTGGGACCTTTCCTTTGTCCTTAATCACCCTCTGAGGCATTGGCCCAAGATTTGAATATCTATCTTGCTGCTTTTTTGCCTGTGATCTGTTTCCAAAGTAGTGGACAAAACTGGGAATAATTCAGAAGTCCTTGTGAGAGCCCATATTTTGCTGGGTAGGAAGGAGATGAATGGGTGGGAGGAAATCCCTCTCAAGTGCTGTTTGTTACTGGAGGACTTCAAGGTCTCCATTGCAAGAGGGCTGATTTGGTGTGTAAATATCTTCTGGCTTAAAAAATAGAGTTTTTTCTTCCTCCCTTGAATCTGAACCAGCATAAGAGGCATGGAACTGATACATGAGCATGTGTGTCCAGCTGATTAGGCAGACATGGCATGTCTAGGGCTGACCAGCCTTGTGACAGGAGTATTGTAGAAATCAGCCAGCTGTCTTTGTTGATATTGCTAAAACAAAGCTTCACTTAGCAGTACCAAGGAAAAGCTGAAGGGAAAGCAGAGCAAGGGTTGAGTCAAAGGTAGTGAGACGAAGTACTGCCCCTCCTGTTCATGGATATTTCTTGTTACTGGAAGCGTGGAGGTGTGGAAATGAGTCAGAGGTGTGCTCTGGCTTCAGTCAGATGGTGCTGGATGGGAAAACAGAGGTGCTCTCCTATGATGAACGTCAGAAACTGTAGATGAATGCATGTGGCTCCCGTGGGACGGGGAGCTGCTGACAGGAGTCCTGTTCCAGTGGGCTTAGAAACACTGCCCTTTTAAACCCAAGGGACCATGGGATTTTTGAAATGCAAATGTTTTGGCTGCTTCAGGTGTTCAGGAGCAGAATCAAGAGTTGCCTTTCCTTATGTATCTACTGCTCTTTTCTTTCAGGTTACGATGCCCTGAGCTATTCTGTGGAAAATGGTGACAAGTGGAGCAGGCGACAGCTCCTGCAAGCACGTGAGCAGAACGTGACTGACCTTCCAGAGGATGGGGTGCAACTCTACGTCAGAAACTGCACTGAACCAGGTAGGAATGAAAGTTGCCTCTAGCTTCTCAGTCCTGCAGATGGCTTCCTTAGATCTGTTCTGCCAAGACTTACTTATTTTTAAGTCCATAAATGCTGCTCTTCACACTAGAGCTTGGATATAATTTCCTTAATTTTGGGGAGAGGTGGGGAAAGGTTTTTCTCTGTTCTTCAGGACTAATGTAGGTTACGTGCCCTAGGAGAAATTCTAAAAAATCCAGTTCTGGCTGCACTTCTCTGCCTATAATTTTTTCTCTGCCATAATCCTTAATAACATTTCTGGATGGATGGATGATTATGGTCTTTTTTAGACAGCAAAAACTTGTACAAAAATGCTTCTTACTCAGTTTTTGCTTGTTTGCATAACTCTGGCACAGTGCAGACCCAGTCTCGCAGCCTCACATCAGCACTGGCAGTAGTATTTTCCCCCACTGTTCTCAGTACCTCAGCACCTGCTGTCTCAGCATTGCAGCTATTGCTGCTGCCCTCACCAAACAGAGTGGTCTGTAGGAAGCATGGGAGATTTATTTGTGGTGTGTGGGGTTTTCCCCTCCTTTTTTTCAGAAAGTAAAACAATAACGTACTGAGTACCTGGTGTTTTCTCAGGAAAGAGAAAGCAGAAGTACCTAGATACGTGAAATTACTGTTTCTTCTTGAAATTGTCATGATTTGACTTTCTGTAATAGAAACTGATGCAAAGTACTGCAGAAAGGAAGTGAAAGTAACAGAGTTGTGGTCCTGCTTGTGGTTTTGTCAATTTTGTTTGGGTTTGTCATAGTGTAAATGCAAGTAACGTTAAGCAGTATTAAGTACTGTTTAGCTTGTTAGTGTTAGACCAGGTGGCAATCAGAAGCATTTGGGACACTCTCAAAATGCAGTGTCTGTGAAAGTTCCCTGTTCAGCTCAGTGGGTTGAGGATGACCTGCAGGATGCATCAGTTCTGCTGCTCAGCAAACAAGTGAGTAAAAGAGCTGGCAGAAGGGCATGGGCACATCAGCGTTTTGTGAATGACAGTAGTGCTGCTTGTGATCCTATAGCACAAGAGAGCAAAGTGGTGTTAGCTGTGCTTTTGTATTTGAAAGTGTGGCCAGGAGTAGGGTGGCTCAAATCCTGGTACAGCCCTGACAGCAGGAACTGTGCTTGTCAGGCAGAGCTTATGGAAGGCTCGATCCCACAGCCCCAGGACAGCACAGTCCTTCCCTTGGCTGTGCTGGTGCTGTATCAGGCTCCAAATGGTGGCACAGCAGTTGGGGTTTCACCAAGCACAGCTGCCTTTGCCTTCTCCAAGGGCTGCTCAGGGAAATGGGGGCAGTTTGTGGTGCTGCTGAGCATAGTGCACGAGTGCTGCATAACAAAAGCCTGGGGGCCCCTAGTGACTTGGAATCAGCAGAGCTCAAACCTCCCCAGCATCTCCACAGCACTATCTGTGTTGGCCTTCAGGTGCTCCTCCTTCCCTTGGGCAGGTGATGGGAGGGAAAGGCTGCCTGAAAAGGTTTTTTTTTTTCTGCTCACTTCCCAAGTGAACCTGTCTAAACACCTTGCAACTAGGCAGAAGTGGGTTGTTTGAGAAAGCAGTTTTACCTCATCTGCTGGTGGAGGGAGGTGGAATGCCTCCTGTTAAGATGTGCTGTGGTTTTTTGCAGTGCTTGGCTTCTGTGCAATAAACAGACCTTGATGTGCTAAAGGAAAGGTCTGTGTTCTTCAGCTGCTCGGGTGATGGAAGGCTCATTTGAATGCCTGCCATGATATTTGGCAACTGCTACTTTAATTTCCTAATGGTTTATCTAGTGGCCCGTCTAGTATCATTTCATCATCAGAACCCCTCCATNTTTTTTTTTTTTTACTTTTTTCTGAGAAATGACCATCATGGGCTCTGGCCTGGTCCTGTGGCTGGTTGTGGTTGTGTTGAGTGCCTGTGGAAGCAGAACCACAGAGCAGCCTGCTGTCTTTTCTAAGGAGCCTCTCGTTTCTTATTGCCTGTCTCCTGAGTGTCCAGTCCTGCAGTCAGAGCTGCTTGTCCCCTACCTCTTGGATCTTGGTGGCTTCTCATGGCAGTGTCTGCTGCCAGACAGCAGATGCTCTTCTGGCCTCTCCTACCCATCCCCTTGTCCTTGTGGTATCCAGATGAAGGTGTGTGGAACTAGAGATGTACAAAAAAATTGGACAGAGTTTATTCAGAGAAGTAGTGATATTGTTTAAATGAAACACTTGTGATTCTGGGCCATGTTTGACAGTTTTAGCTCATGCAAAAGATGATGAGGAAAGAGTGAGAATTACTTGTGTAGATTCAGGCAAAGTATCATTTACTCACCCAGTCCTGTTTAGAAGTGTGATTCACCCACTGGAAGCCAAGAAAAAGGATTAAGCTGGTTTAATGTTGAGGTTTGGGTCAGGTCCCTGTGCTACCAGATTCAGATCTCAGATTGCACTGGAGGACCTCCAAAGCTTGCTCTTATTTCAGACGGGGTTTATTAGCTGCCAGAAGGTGACAGGCTCTGGGGCTGTGTCAGGGTGGGATGTCACATGTCTGGAGGTTCAGGTTGGAGCGGGGTGGCCGAGGTCCCGGTGCCAGCCCTCGTTAGCTCCTCACCGGACTGACGTGCTTCCTCTGAAGAGCTGTCATTGCCTTCTTTCCTCGTGTTTTTCCCTCCCCCGGTTAGCGCTTCCACTCCCGCCTCAGAAAGGCTGAAAATAAAGTAACAGCCCTGCTTAAGTGTGCTGTTTTAAAGTCATTATCAGTAATAGCCGGAAATATTTGATTTCTGCAGGAACAAAAAGATCTCTGTGTATTCGTTTAGACCCTCAGGCATAAAAGTGCTTAAATTAAACAGCCAAAGAAGTTTTTGTGCAATTACTTTTTAGGTTTCCTTATCTTATTTCAAAAGCAGCTTTCTGCTTTATCAGTATTTCTCCGGGGAGTCACAGCTCATGATAGTGTAATTTGTAGTGCTTGGCTGTGGAACAGGTAACCCTTGCTGGCTGCTTACTTGTGGCCGTGTCTTTGGAGCCCCTTTGGCACTGAACCACAAACCCGAGGCCACAAACCTCCTCGGGTGGAGCTGAGCTTTCTGATCTCTTTCCTCTCTTTCGTTTATGCACGTGGTGGGCTTTATGTGGCCTGAGTTCTGCTGGGCTGTCATGCCCAGAATGAAGTCCAGAGAACTGCAGTATTTAGAAAGGCCTTCTTCCCAAGCAGATACAGCATGCTATGGGAAGAATGATTTTGTGGCTTTTTTCCTGTTTTTCCTTTTCTTCTTTGAACCTCAATCCAATTGAAAAACAAAGTCACCTTCCCTCAAGCAAAATTAATTTTATCCTAGCAAAATGAAAAGTAAAAATTTGTTCCTGCCTTGCAAGTTGCCAAACCTTGCTTTCACTTGTGGGAACCCAAGTTAGAAAAATAAATTGCTGTAGGTTTAGTGAGAAAATGTCCTCGAGGAATAGCAGAAAAGATGTTCTTCTCTCACCGAGCTATAAGTTTGGTGAATTTGACAGAAATTTGCTTAAACTTCTGCTTCCCCACTCTGCTTCTGTTTTTCAACTTCAGACCTAAAGCGTCAGAAAACCAGAATGTTGGCGTTTAAAACCTCAGAAATAAAAGCAAAAACATGCTTATTTTTTCTGGGTTCTTGTGCTGGCAGGGAGTTGGGTTCTCTTTTGCTCCAGCCAGGAAGGAGAGATGTTCTCCTGGTGGGAACCAGGGGCTGAGGTTGGTGCTGACACATGGTCTCAAGGAGCTGGGGCTCGGGGAGCCCAGCGCTGGTGCCCAAGTTGTGTCCAGACACTGGATTTAGCTGTGTCCCAACAGCTGCACCTCTGGCTGAGGGGAATGTGCAAGGCAGCTGAGGGCTTTGGAGCTCTCCTTGCAGAGTCTGTGGCTTCCTTTGTTAGAAACAACTGCGGATATTTTCCTTTTCAGCAAGTCCTGAGGACTTGCTGAGAGCTTGGGGTTTGCCTTCTGGGCTGGGCTTTTTTGCAGGACTGCTGGATTGTAGGATCTCTTAGCAATAAGAAGTGGTCACAAGTATTTTTTCTAGGATTTTTCAGTTGTCCAAAGGGGCAGGAGCCCAAGTGTGGCTGAGTTGTGCTGCTGTGCAGGGGAGCAGGTAGCGGAGCATCATTGCTCTGAGGCAGGACCTAGTATGTTTTACAGCAGCGCTGTACCTGGGCAGTGTGCTAAAGGGGAAGCTCAGAACAACTGTTTTTGGCTGGGTACTTGAAAACTCTGGACTGATTACCAAAACCATGCAGTTCCCTATAAAACAGGGCACACACAGGAGGCCAGTGGCATTCTTTTTGCTGAAATTTTATCAGTTTTCCCATGTGATTATGTGGGAAACTCCAAGACCCAGAGCTTCAGGGAGAAAAATAATACAAAGCTTGTGAGATTAAAATCAAGAGGTGGCAGTGCTATTAGCCAGTTCATCCTCGGTGTGTTCTATTGCATCAATGAAACAAAAGAAGGAGAAAGCAAACTCCAGATTCCAAAGCCAGCATTGTCCCTAGTGTGTGCAGGCTGAGGAGAGGTGGTGAGCTCCAGAGTGTCCTCCTCGGAAAGCTGCTGTCAGTTTTTCCAGAATACATAACTGCACATGTATCAAACAGCTGTAATTAAGCTACTTCTTGTTCTGACAGAAAAGAGGCTTGGCTCAGCCTTCAGTGGCTGCAGCACAGCTGGGATGTACACCTGTAGTGTGGGCAGATGTCTCAGACTTGCACTTGTTTGCTCTATTGGTGATGCTTGTGATGAGCCTGTTCCCATTTTAATTGTTGTTGCTGGTGGAAAATGCTGTGTTGTCACAGGCTGGCTGTGCAGGGAGGGCTGGCAGAGCTCTGGGGAAAGATCCATGTGTCATGCTGCGTGGGGAGTGAGGAACACCAAAGGTTAATTGCCTGTTGCTACCCAAATATCGTGTTTATAGTCTTGAGAAGTGATGGCAAGGGGGAAGGAAGAAAGGAATGATCCTTGTAGGTAACAAGGAACAGAACCTGAACACTCGCTGCTGCCAAAGGGGACAGGAGGAGGATGTTTGAGAGTCTGTCGGAAGTGCAACCCCATCTGTATGGTAGCTCTCCAATTGCGAGATGGAGTGGGAAAGCCCTGTGTCCTTCTTTATGATTATGTTTTCCCCTCTGCAATAACTTTAAAACATCCAGAAATTTTCTTGTTTTTTGGATTTATTTTGGCTTTTTTCCTCTGTTACTTTTTTGTTTGTTCTTTGTATCTAGAGGAATGAGGCTTGCTTCCTTGACCTTTTAGTGAGTTTGGGTTACTCATTTGGTTATTGTGTGTTGTGGAAAAGGCAGTAGAGAGGCTTAAAATACTGAAAGGGGACCCTTGCTTCTAAATCTTTAAATGCCTTTGCATTTAAAAGGTGTTAAGCAACAAAGCGTGACTTCAGACGTGAATAAATATCACATTGTACCTCTCTGAACTGGGTTTTACTTCTCTGACACTTGAGGATGCCAGGCTGCTCCTGTGCGCCACTCTGGTAATCTGAGAAGTCTTCCATGAAGCCTGTGACCTGAATTTCTAAGGATGCAGTGAAAAAAAAAATTGTCAAGTCAGACTTGCTCCTTTCTCTGGGAAGAAAACGCACTTTTATTTTCACATGCTGAGCATGGGAAGCAGCACCAGTGGAGGGTTTTGGTCTGGCAGCTGGGAAGAGTCAGTGTCGTCCCCTTGTTTGATGGTTCTGGCTGCCTCAGGACATTGCTGAGGTGCAGATGGCTGCTCACAGTTGCAATAACACTGCAGTTATTGTGTACCAGATGTAGATGTTCTAGACTGGGCAGATACCAGAATAGTTCCTTTTTTTTCACACCTGAATTATTTGCCTGGCATGGTAAATGCAAATGTCCGCTTACCATTTAAAAATATATTGCTTCATTTTTGTAAAGTGTCCTAATTCTACCCAGCAAAAATCTGTGCTGCTTTTGTTGTTAAAAATTTTTGGTTGTTTGTTAAAATTGGTTGTTAAAAATTTTAGACTTGCAGTACCAAGAAATTGAATGAATTGTCATTTGCATCGGTGCCTGTTGACCTCAGGCCATGTAAAATGTGTGACTTGTTTTTGTTGGGACAGAGTATGAGGTTCCTGATCAGATCACATGAACAACAGTGATTTTGCTAAGCTATTTGAAAGTTTCTCTATGATGGTAGAATGGTAGAGGGAGTAAGGGAGTAAGCTTGACAATGAAGGAAATCAGAGCAAGTGGTTATCAGCACACGCTTTAAATTTTGGTGTGTCTGTAGTATTTCACAGATCAAACATGAATGTGTAAGCAGGGGCCTCAAGCATTAATTTAAGTTTCAGGGCTGAAAGCTGATGTAGTTCTAAGATCCAGGACAAGCCTTTTAAGAGTTCAGTTTTAAATTTGGTATTTTTGAGCTATTACTGTAAAGGAAGAAAAATAACATCTGGCCCCATGTTGCAGAGTGGATTTTTGTTGCTTGTTTTTCGGTTCTTGACAGTAGTTAGTCATTAAAAATCAAAGGTCCAGATTTTCCACGAGTGTAAATTATTACTGGCTTCATTGACTTAATTGCATTTACACTAGATTTAAATGACCAAGAATCAAATAAAACATCCCAAGTCAGGTTTTAATACAGTCAGGATGGAACTTCTATCATCTGCAATCTGCATTTTAAGCAGTGCTTAACCGTATAGTTTTTATATACAGACACATGTGTAAATTCACTTATGCATGCACAGAATAATGGTTTCATATATTAATGCTGAAGCAGTTTGATTTAGTGTGCAGCAGTGGGTAAAATAAAAATATTTAATTAAAATGCCCTTTTTTTTGTGGACTGCATTAAAAAAAGTTCCCAGATTAGATAGTGGTTGCCCATATGTGCAGGTCATTTGTCATTTCCCTGCTGCTCCTGTTAGAAAATGGAGAGGTGAGTGATTTTCTTTCCCAAAGATCCCAAGATGCCTAGTGCTAGCAGCAGGGTGGAGAGCTCCCGTTTCAGCCCAGGCTCTTCAGGGGCTCTCCCATTGCAATCAAAGTCCTCTGTGCTGTGTGTGATGAAACCACATGGAGATGCAGAGGCAGATGTGGGGAATAACAGAAAGGATGCCAGCTGCTTGGAGCATTCAAACCAGGCAGACACCCCACGGTCACCAGCATGGAGAGCTGCTCGGCACTCTGTGTATGCTCATCCAGAGATACTGGAGAGTTTTCAGATTTGGTTTTATTTCCATCCTGAATTTCAGGATTTTAGGATATGGTCAGATACCCTAAAATTTCAGGATAGGGTCAACTATCTTTTAAAAAGGTTATGCTTGCGCTTTGGAAAAAAAAGTACTGATTGCAGGGCAGCAGCTGCCCCAGTGCTTCATGAGCTGTCTGGCAGCTTCTCTCTCGGGGGAGCTGCTGCCCCCCAGCTCACTGTGTGCCTTTGCCAGTGACCAGAAGTAGTGTCCAGGCAGTACCATAGCTTTCTGTCCTCACCACTGGTCTTGGAGTGTCCCCCATAGGCACGAGCTTGGATGAGGATCTGACAGAAGCTCTCAAGGTGGTTTGCACAGTTGTTATTGTGTCTCTCTGCTGGAGGGGGAAACACTTTGGAATAAACCCTTTCCTTGGTTTTATATGTATATGCATAAAAAAAGAGAGGTGGGATAAAAAGAAGTGAGCAGTCCTGAGCAGAGTGTTTGTAACAAGGCCAGTCCTGAGGCCGCAGCCTGGTGAACAAAAACACAGGAGCAGCAGCAGCATCAGCCCAGGCGCCTGATGATGGATGGGCAGCTGCTAACAGCCTGAATGGCCACTTCTAATTAGCCTTCATTAAAAGTCTCAGAAGAAACCGACTGGAGAATCAGCTCCTGCGCCCATGAATGTGAGTCCCCCATGATCCAAGCACTGCGGTGCTCTGTTCTTCTGCAGCTTGGCAAGCTGTCCAGCCCGGGAGAGCATCCCGGTGATTCCCCACCACTGGAACTCCAGCCCTGAAGGGCTCTGAGGAATCATGAGCCAGAGGTGCTGTCTTCCCATCTCTTAATTGGGGGTAGAAGAGTATCGTCGTGGTCCACACACAGAAGAAAGGACTCTTGACAATAATTTCAGAAGGCTAAAATTATTTATTAAAATGACTCCATAATTCTAGTATTTTTCTATATCTGCTCAGCAGAGAGCATTCCATGCTCCTGCTGCTGCTTCGTCCAGAGAAATGTGTCCGAATAGTTTACAATATCAGAAAGATAAAGTAATTTCAGTTCAGTCTCCTCATAGGTAGGAGGAGGCCAACCAATTCCATGTCCTTGAAGAACAGACACAGATATTTTGTTTACAGAAAGCTTATACAGAGTAAAAGAGAGCAAAAGGATGTTCTCCCATGGGAAAATGATCAGAAGGCTCACACACAGAGAAACTTATAATATGTTCATAGCAACAGAAGAGGAGGAAAGGAGAAAGTGATCATTATTTTTTGTTAAAACAGAGATAATTATTGCTATAGAATATCACCAGAAAACAAAACGGCAATTAATTATTCATTGTCAGAACTCCAGCACGAACTGAGCTGGGGTTCACATGTCCTGTGGGCTGGGGCATGGGGAGCCCTGTGCCTTGTCACTCTGGACAGATGGCTCCCTCGGGAGGAGGCTGTTTTGGGGTCTCTTGGGGCTGCTGCCCACAGAAGCTAAACCTGTTGCTCCATAAAACCTGGCTGCGAGCCAAGTGCCTGATGGGATCCCTGCCTGTCCTTGTGGTAGACGCGGGCATGTCGGTGTGCCACGGGCACCAGGTCAACGTGCCTGGAGAAGGGCCTTGGCAGTGGGAGAGGTGGCTGCTCAGGCTGGAGGGGTGTGTCTGACACTGCCTTCTGGCTCCGTGTTCACCCAGTGCTGTGTTCACTGGGAAAATTGGAAGCAAAGTGTGAGATGTGTTTGCCACTGGGATTGGGCCAGTGGACTGAATGACACTTCCCCAGTGCACTCTCGCATCTCCCAGTTAACAAGTCAGTAACTGGTATCTCTCTATGAAGTAGCTCCTTGTGTTTCATTTTTCCTGGGAATTTGAGTGTTTCCTGTGCCCTGTGTGAGCCTTTGTGCTCTGCAGTAAGAGCTGCTGCGCTTTGTGCTCCTCTCAAGTTGCCTCCTGAGAGAAGGCCAGTGTGCTGGGGAAAAGGGAAGGAGGGGGCATGGATTTTCTGTGAGGAGACATCAGAGCCACTCTTGAAGCAAGCAGGATCTCAAGGATGTCCTCTGGGGCAGTTGGTTGCTGCAAGGATCCTCGGTGAGGCAGGATGCTCCATGCAGGGATGCAACAGCTTTCCTGTAGCCATAGCAACAGCTGGGGATGTGGTGGTGACAGTAGGCATCCCTGGACTGATGGGCCTACAAGAGAGGTGTGGCTGCAAGGCCAGGCAGTGAAGTGACCCACAGCCATTCAGGTGAGCAGGGCCGGCGTGGTGAGACTGTCCAACTGTGCTGCTGAATCCTTTCTGGTCACTGTGTTGTGCTCCCACCCCTGGCAGCCCCCAAAGCTGTGGGGTGGGCAAGGGACCAGACAGGACAGCTCAGAGAGAAGTGGACAGGGGAGTGCAGATGAATCCTGTCCCACAAATCGTGTCTTGGAGCGAGATTGTCAGATCCCTATGGAGCAAGGCTTCAGTGGGTAGTGCTGAACCTCACCCTCTCCCCCATCCCCAGTAACCAGGATTACAGATTTAGTCAGGATGCAGGAGCTGACAAATACTTGGACTGGGAGATGGAAAGTTCCACCGCCTGTGTGCCTGGGGGGAAACTGGCAGTGGGAGAATTGAGCTGTTCATGCAGCCTCCATGCTTGAATTAATTTTAATGTTCTGCTTACACTTGGGTTCCTCTTGTTGACATGTCTTTCCAAACTCACTTTTTCTTAAAAAAAAAACCCTCATAAATTCCGAGTGAAGCTTTTGTTGAAAGCCAGCATGTCTTCTGCCCTACCTCCACTGCATCCGTGCTGAATGATTTGGATTGGATCGCTGTCTCCTGGGAAAGGCTTGCAGGGATATTTAACCCACCTTCAGAATAGAATCAGTAAGTAGGTGAGCGCTCAGGGAGCCAAGAGGACCCAGCAGCCCATAGCTGAGTTATGTGATATGTCATTACCCATAACCTGTGTGGCCAAGTTTCCTTTAAGCTCTTGGTGGTGTTGGTGACTGCTGGCGGAGACCTTGGTGTGCAGGCACGTGTGCATCCATGTTCGAGCATGCGTGTGAGCGCCTGGATCTTGTTTGCTCTGCAGAGCACATGGAGTGCTCTGCCCAGACAGGGACAGTGGAACTGAAGACAGGATTGATGTTTCCCCTGGCAGATTTTTCCATGTAGGAAATTCCATGCTGCTTTGAGCCTATAAATCAGGATCAGATGGCCTTTTAAGGGTGTGTGCTAACAGTCAGTTTCCCATCCTAATTTGATTTTGCAGATCCATGATACATTCCCATTGGAGGTACAGACTTGACTGCAGCCAGTGGAACTAGGAAAAATCCTGTTGCTTTCGCTCCCTTTCCCAGCCCCACGGATGGTGGTACCGCAGAGCCTCCCCAGGTGACACTGCTCCTGGGGGAACCCTGCAGGTGAAGCTGGGGTGTCACTCTGGGGGACAGGGCTGGCACCATCTCCTTCTCCCACAAATGAGATGCTGCTAGTCCTGCTGGAGCTTGGGCAAGCAGAGGGCTGATGGGGTTAAAGCAGAGCCTGTTGCCCAGTTTTAGAGGGAGGAGGTTTTCAAGCAGACCAGGCTTAATGTACCGCCTTATTTTTCTACTCCTACAAGACCAGTAGAAGAAAAACATACTTTGTAGTTTATCTGTAAAACTCAAAGAACTAAGTGAACTGCTCAAAGGATGTTGCTGTGAGTGATTAGTGTATGGAAAACTGAAACAAACTGGAGGCTTGTGCTTGGTACTGGGAAGGTGACAGGCTGTGTGCCATGCTAGGTTTGTGCTCTGTGTCTGTGGCTCTGTAGGTGCTGGAAATCGCAGAGAAGGGAGGTTCTCTGGTGTGCAGAGATTCCCCTGCTGGGCAGGACAGGCTGTGGGAGGCTCAGGAATGGTTTGAGGTGGTGTTGCCTATCTGACAAGCTGCATGGCACAGCAGCAAGGGCTGGGGCGCTCAGGTCTGTAAGAATGAGCTTGTCTGATTTTTGGGGTTAACGGAAACTACTGGGGAGGTTGTGTATGGAACCTCCATACAGAGGTGGCTGTCAAGGCAAATCCATCTTTATTTCTTGATGTGTTTAACATCAGTCACAGTGGGATGGCCCTCAGAGTGCTGACACAGGCAAACACACACTCTGGCATGGCTGTGCCCTGTTTCTGTGGGGGTGAAAATACTTATAGGAAAGTCAGAATAAATACTTTCCTCTATTGCCTTTATTGGGTTTTTAAAATATTTCATAGCTCTTCTATGTAATACTGTTTTGTTCACTCAAAATTTAAACAGAACAGTTTCACCTGCTTTTTAATTTTTGGGTGAATATACTTGAGACCCTCACCTTTGTGTTTCAGTGTGAAGGTGTCTGTGTGATGGTGCCACAGGTCCATCCTCTTCCCAGCCCGGAGCGTCCCCTCAGGAGGTTTGGAGCAAGCTCCAGGATCTTGCGAAAGGCTGGAATGGCTGAGGAGAAACCTGTGCTGTTCCAGCTCTCCTCAGGCAGCATGTCCTGAAGTCTGAGATGGAGTTGCAGTTTTTGGATAGAAACACTTAGTTTCTAACATTGGCTGCAGCAAACAAGTCTGGAGAAGCATTAAATCCTGAAGCAATTAAATGTATTGGCAAAGTGGGATTTTTTTTTCCTTTTGTGAGATACTTTGCCAGCTGTTGTTTATGGAAAAAAATCTCAATCTTTTTTATGAGAACTGTTTTTAGGTTTCTTTGTGTTTGGGGCTGATTTATACATTATGCATTAGCTCGGGAAGGCAACACATTTATTTACCAGCCTGAATATTTAGAGGAAGAATAAATGGGAGTCAGTGAAAAGCCTGTATGGATAGCTTAGCCAGAGATTCAGAAGAACTTTCCTGGTGTTAGAAATGGCACAATTAAGTTGTAAGGGAACAGCCAGACAATAAATAGACTTTCCTCTGCCTATGTGTGGGTGACCCCTCTGCCTGCAAGGCCTCATGCTCATCGCTGGGCTCCATAGCCAGTGCACAAAGACTACAGAAACCCCTCTCTCTGCTGGATCGTGGGGACTGACAGCAGTTGGGAACTTCTGTGTTGTTGGAGGTACTGGGTTCATGGAGGCAAGAGAAAGAAGGGACACGTGGAATGGTTTGTGACTGGGCTGACTGTGTTTGGGTGGAGCTGAGGAGGAGTGGGTTTTCTTTGTTTGCTGAATGGTTTCTTTTTTCAGGTTTGCTGAATGGTATTTTTGAGGGAGTTCTTTTATAAGGCACCGTTCTGATAAATACACAGTTCTTTATGTTGTTCTCTTTTCTTTTTGCTTGTGAATGAAAGAATGTTGATTAGAGCTCAGGGTAAGCAGGCATGCCCTTGTCTGGGATGAGGCATGCTGTGGGAATTGTACTGCTATAGAAGGAGGCTCAAAGGTAATCTTATTGCTTACTGACTGCAAAAAATTGCCACCAAATGATACTTTATGAGAGCTGGGCTGTCTTAGGAACAAATGGAATACGTGGGTTGGAGCTTTGAAGAAAATAAACAGTATGGGGGAAAATACGTCCTTATAGTTCAGAACACCAGTTTCAGAACAAGGAGTGTCAGGAAGTGACTTCCCTGGGAGCAGGTCCTTGACTACCTCAGGACTCTGCAGAAAATTGTAATGTGAATTGAAATTAAATGCAGCTACTGACAAGCAAACTGAGCTGTGAGACCCGTGAGCAGTGCTTCAGCATGATGGTATTAAACAGAGAAGTTGCAAAGCTTCCTGAACATCATTGATGTGAGAATGAGGACTGACCTGTAGCAGTCACAGGGTAATACTGTGTCCGGGAACACACAGCAAGCAGCACTAAATAAGGGCTCATAGAGAGCGAGGTTTTGCAGCTCTCTGGGATGCTCTGGGTGCTGGTTGGTGTGGTCAGGGAGGGGAGGAGGTGGCAGCAGAGGACCCACCTGTGGCTCTCGGCAGAGCAATTGCACAGGACAGACTCCCATGGGCTGCCTGGCACACGTAGGAGGCTGCCCAAAATCTCCCCATTGTGCTTGGCCATTTCATTGCTTCTCCAAGCTGGCTGTGTGAAACAGTTGCAGTGGCTGTTCTGTGTCTGACTGGAGCTTCACTTGTCCTCTGCTTGTATTGAATAATGATAAAGGTACCTGCAAAGCTGCACTGGGCCTGGCAGAGAACATGGGGAAGAAAGCAAAGCAAAACCCCCCTGAGCTTTGTGTCTGAGGGGAAAAAGAGGGTATTGTTCAGTTCTTCGAGGGGGATGCGAGTAAACCGTGTCTAGTTTCATGGCAGGAAGCGCGTGGTCCAAGCACTGACATTTGCCCCACAGCATGTCCTAAAATAGTAATGTTTGGATAAGGTTTTGGGGGTAACTAAGCTGGAACATGTGTATAACTGTTAAAGTTATGAATGCCAAAAAAAAGGAATCCATGCTAAGCTCAAAAATCTGGAGCCATCTATACCAGAAGGACAGTAGAGGGACAGTGGAGCTACAAGCAACACCAAAGAAGGCTGCAAGCTTCTCCTCTTTCTTCTCCAGTGCCTCCCTTTATACCCCTCATGCTACATATATTTCACCTGTGTGCCCTTTTGTGATTGGTCAGTACTCGGCACTCCATGGCTTATTGCCTTTAATGCTAGGCATCTGTCCTACACAGCTGTAGCCCATTAGGGAGGAGGCTCATGCACAGCCCCACTCCCAATTACCACAAACTGTGTGCCTACAACACCCATCATTTAATTTTAGAAAATGTTAAAATTGTAGTTTGGTTTTGTTGCATTATGCTATAGGCTTTTTGGGAGGGATTTCATGGGAGATGAGGAAACAGCTTCCCACAAGCTTTTTTGAGACTGTTCTCTGTTTTGACAAAGTGTACGTGATGCATTCCTAAAAAATCCATCTTGGCTTCCTCAGCCTCCTGCTGGAAACCACTCTGGAGGGCAAATGTGGGACAAAGCAGGTCTTGGATGCCCCTGCTCCCCTGCCGGGGCTTTGTCTTTGAAAACCAGAGTGAGGGGCTGCATGTAAGCCCAGTAAGGAAGGGTCTGGCCCTTCTGCTCAGCTGGACCTGGTGTTCAGGGAGACAGGAGAAGTTCTGGCTGTCTGTGCTCCATTGGACATAATTTGTGTGATCTGCAGTAAAGCTGTAGTTGTGGGGTGGTCTTTGGTGTCGAGGCTGAGCTGAACTCTCCCAGCGTTTTCTTACCTCTGCATGTGGGCACCAAACCCAGGCAGAGCCACTGCATGTCTCTGAGAACACGGAATCGGTTTATAACCCTTACATAAGGGTGTGTCAGAAGTGCGCTGGATGGAGAGGATAATTAAACATGCAGAACCCTTTAAAAGGGGGAGTTTCTCAATTTCTTTGAGTAAAAATAAAGTCATAAGGGCCGTCCCTTTGCTTGCATCTTAAATTAACTCAGAGTTTAATTTGTTGCATTTGTTTTAGTTTGTCAGCTGGGTGAGGGTGAGCTCAGGCAGAGATAGGTCAGAAAATTAAGCTTTACTCCTTAGAAAAAACCACAAAGCCTTACAGCTGCATTTATGCAGGAATAGCAAGGTTGATGAAGAGGAGTGAGGGGGGAAAAGTAGATTTTTAAAGCCAGTAGATTTGTTCCTATAGTTGCTTTCAGGTTTGGGAAATCTTTTTAAGCTCTTGTCTGCAAACATGAGGACTTGGGAACACTTTTTGACTGTTCAGTTGTTTGTTCTGGTTTTGTTTTTTAACTTGCTTGTGATGAAAATGGGTTTGACCCTCTGGCTGTGTGAGGTGGCACTGAGTGAAGGCTGCCAGGCCATCCTGCAGGGCAGCTGGCCTGGTCCTGCAGCTGCCTGGGATGGGAACTGGGAATGGGGACAATGATGTGCTTTAGAGGGAGCCAGGACTGAGTGTCCCCTGTTCAGAAGCATTGCCTGGTCTCGAGGCTGGGCCTTTGTGGGGTTCTGTCTGGTGGGGAGATCTCTTGGGCACTGATGGCTTTTGTCCCGCCGAGGCAACAGAGCCAAGTTCATGGCTTGGCTGTTGCTGCTGCATGGCAGGATGGGGAGCACAGGGAGCTGAGGGGCACCTGGGGGGCTGTAGCCATTTCCTCTCAGTTCTCCCCAGCTGTGGTGTTGGGGGCATTGTGCAGAGGATGCTGGGCTCTGATGCTGAGAGCCACCGGCAGTGGTAGGAAGGGTTTCCATGGAAACCTTTCAGCAGCATGACATCACCAGCACTGTCACATTTAAGCTTTTCAAGGCTTTTTGGATTTTAGGGATTACCTAACTTGGGAGGGGTTAGGCTGGGGCTTGGATCTAATCAGTATTCAGGGTCTTAGTTGAATTAAATTTTTAGAAAAGCCAAACACCCCAATCCAAAAGTGGCCAGCAGTGGCAGCAGCAGCAGTTTTCTGGTCATCTTGGACAGGCTCTGCAAGCCCTGGAGCCTTAGGGGCTGAAGGCAGCAGGAGCTGCTAGGCTGGGCTGGGGCACAGTCACTCACACTCACACCCAACTTTATAAATGTTTGTCTAGATGAGTTAAGGTTTTTGCTTGGAGCAAAAGAAGAATCTTCATCTTGCTTCTAGGTATCTGTAATGATTTCCTAGTAGCTGTTCATCATTCTGCCCAACAACTTTCCTTTTATGTGAACTTGAGGAATATACTCTGTGGTTTTCTGTTAAATGTAACTTAGTGTTTTTGTGAGACATTCAAGACTGAAGCGCCTTGTGGGAAATTTGGAAATAATGTAATAACATCTATCGAGGCAGTAAACCCTGCAGATAATGCAGGGAAAGTCTTGAAAGATGATGGATTTGTTTTTAACCACAGCACAACTGCTCCAGACTTGGGGTTCCTGACTCAGCATTCCTGATGGGAATGGTTTACAGCAATGAAAAGCGAGTTAGTTCTTTGATTCCCTGGAACAAAAAGATTGCCTGGGCTGGAAAGGAATGACTTGTCTTGCTGAGAGGAGGTGCAGCATGAAAAGCGGGGGAAAGACTGAAATCTGCAGTAAATGCTATGAAGACCCCTCCTGGTGTCTTTCTTCCAGCTGGGCCCAAAGCTCTTCTGCTTGCCAGGGTCTCAGGGCCAGCTCTGCCTCTGAGCACAGGAGCCAGTGCCAGGCAGAGCTTAGAACAGAATCCCAGACTGCTTTGGGTGGGAAGGGACCTTAAAGCTCATCTCATTTCCCTGCCACAAGCAGGGACACCTTCCACTGTCTCAGGTTCCCCCAAGCCCCATCCAGCCTGGCCTTGGACCCTTCCAGGGATCCAGGGGCAGCCACAGCTTCTTTGGGCAACCTGTGCCAGGACTTCAGCATCCTCATTGTAAAAAATGTTTTTCTAATATCTGATTTAAACTCACCCTCCTTCAGCTTAAAACCATCACTCCTTAGCCCTGATTGAGGAATGAAGGGTTCTGTTGCAGCTTTGGGGGTTTATGGAGTGTTACATGGTGGAAGGCAGCTTTTAAGCATTCTTTCTATTTATTTAATTATTTATTTACTTTAGCAAAACACATTTGTGTACATCAAAAGATGTATCATCTGCCAGAAGAGTGTCATACCTAGAATATGATTTGTTGCTATGAACATATTATAAGTTTCTCTGTGTGTGAGCCTTCTGATCATTTTCCCATGGGAGAACATCCTTTTGCTCTCTTTTACTCTGTATAAGCTTTCTGTAAACAAAATATCTGTGTCTGTTCTTCAAGGACATGGAATTGGTTGGCCTCCTCCTACCTATGAGGAGACTGAACTGAAATTACTTTATCTTTCTGATATTGTAAACTATTCGGACACATTCACTGGACGAAGCAGCAGCAGGAGCATGGAATGCTCTCTGCTGAGCAGATATAGAAAAATACTAGAATTATGGAGTCATTTTAATAAATCATTTTAGCCTTCTGAATTTATTGTCAAGAGTCCTTTCTTCTGTGTGTGGACCACGACAATAATGATTCATAGGCCAGATAGCATTT
The DNA here is from genome assembly GCA_013399835.1 of Leptocoma aspasia. Taxonomy (NCBI): domain Eukaryota; kingdom Metazoa; phylum Chordata; class Aves; order Passeriformes; family Nectariniidae; genus Leptocoma; species Leptocoma aspasia. Next base: position 10,982 of record VXAX01007747.1, on the reverse strand, counting down.
GTCTGCCTCTGATCTCCTAATCTGTCTTTTACCTGTAATGGTGTATGAAAGACAACCATTATTTTAAGGAAAAATTATCAACCCCTCCCTTTTTACTTAACTAATATCATTAGAGTGCACATACAAAATTTTGTTTTGCTAACAAGAAATTCCTGTGACTGCCTCCAGTGAGAGAGTTATCTGTGCAGGTAGCAAGAAGGCTGCAGCCTTTCTTTTCTGCAAAAGATTATGGTTAGGAAAGATCAGGCTGCTTTTTTAAGGAGTCATAAATGTTGCAATTCAATAATTGTAGCCAGAAATAATTGCATCCACCTTGTTGAACGGGAGGATAGTTATGTTCAGTAAGGCAGGGGTCAGTTGTAACCTTTCCAAGCCACCCCTTTAGGAGCCACTTTACCCTGTCATCCTGTGCCAGCTCTTAGCTGGTGTCCTCCTGTGCTTGTATGGTCTGTCCACTCTCCTTTGCTGCCGTCAGAAACAGCTCTTCACTCCTGACAGGAACATGAGATGGAGTAACTTGGTGAGGAGTCAGGGGGATTTTATTGCAGCCTGGGCATCCTCATTAATGTTGTCTGGCCTCTGCTGCTTCCTCAGCCCTCACCATTGTGTTGATGATGGATCAGAGAGGGGACAGCTCAACTGTGAGGTGTGGTCTGAGCCAGTTCTCCTGGCTGGCAGGCAGACATCGGCCATGGTGGATGGCCAAAAGGAATGAATGCCCACTCCAGTGTTGGCTCTTGGGCCTGTGTCACTGTCACCGAGCTTGGGTGGTTCTGGAGCACGATCCCACTCCCCTGGCGTCTTTCTACAGCACAGGGAGAGGGTCACTGTTAAGAGGAACTTGTTGGATAAAATGCACTCCGAGGTCTTAAGGACATGTGAAGTAGGGAAAGGATGCACAGGTTGAGTCCATGCCATTTCCAAGCTCTCTGGGAAACCACCGAGGGAGTAAATCAATCCCTCAGGTAGGATCTGCACCGTGCAACTGCGTGGCCCTAAAGTTTTATGCTCCTGCAGAAGCAGGCAGCTTGGAAACAATTTAGTAGAGGAGTTCATCCAGATTTGGGTCTTGGGATTGGTTGTTTTTGGTGTAGTTGTGTACAGAGGTTGGAAGGCAAGCAGCTGTGAGTTGGGATGGAGGAGAACTGAGTTGCCATAAGGATGAGCACAACAGCCATAGATGTGAGAGAGGATTCACAGCACAGCTCCTGCACAGAGGGCAGCCAGTTCTTGAGCTCTGGCACATTAAGCATTTCCAGCAGGGATCAGAAAACGTTTGTGCTCCAGCCCACAGCTCTACCGAGAGCTTGTTAGGACTGCTTGCTGCAGCAGTGTGAGCACACTAAGGAAGGAACTCAGGCTGGAGCAGGTAAATGTAAAATACTGGATAGTCAGGGGACTGTGGAGGCTCAGAACAAGAAAACAACACCTTGGTCTTGTTTGGTGCAGTAAGTAAAAAAAAAAATAAAGTGCTATCTGTGCATACCCGGGGGTTAGCACTAAACTTGTGGGCAGGATTGGCACAACGACAGGGGATAGGAATGGGCACTGGATAAACACAGGCTACAAACAAGAAATTTCTAGCTACAAGATGGGCAGTGTGGAAGAGCTTCCTAGAAAGGGTTGTGAGGGAAAACCAGCCCAGCCCCAAAGTGGGATCAGTGAGATCCCAGCTCAAATCCAGTGTTGTGCAGAAAGGCTTTACAGGACTACAGGGAGGTGTTCATGGAGGTGCCAGACTGGAGCCCTAGTGGAGCAGCTTCCTTGGGTGGAGGAATCCCTGCCTCAGGAGCTGAGGGGTCTCAAGGACCCTGTGAATGCTCTGCCATGTTTCATTCTGAAGCTGAGTGGCATTCCTGGGGCACCAGGAGAGAGCGCTGGGAGCTCAGTACCCAGGTGGGAATGCGTTTCTCTTCTGTTTAATGAACTGCCATGAGACAAAAAGGTGAGCACAGCTTTAAGTAACCCCATCACTCTGTAGGCTGGTACCTTTGTGTGCTGAGAGCACTTCATCTCCTAGAAGGAACATGCCTTTTGCTTGCAGGCCAGGGTTCCATGTGCTCACCCACATGTTAAGAAACAGCTTGCAAATCATTATCTGAGTGACATCCAGCCACTAAACTTCCAGTGACCTGCCTGCTGATATTATTTTGTGTGCTGTGTTCTCCTGACATATCTTTGTTGAGCACGTTGTATTGTTTTTGGAATAAATATGAGGGTAAACAGTAAAAACTGCAAACATCTGCCAGGGATGGAGGTGAAACATAAACTTTGTGGCTGATGTTGGAAATAGGATCTTTGGTCTGGCTGCCCTCTCTGGAAAGGGGCAGGCTTGCTTGAGCAGTGCCAAAACAAAGCACACTTGACCTTTGCCACCACTGGATGCCAGCTCAGAAGGCGTTGTATGCAGAATCTGGCTATTTTTGGATCTTGCCCCACAGAGAATGTGCTGCAGGTGAGTGGCTTGGTATATTTAGGACATATAGAGAATTTCTGCAGTGGGCTAGGTCAGAGGTTGGTTTTATTATTCCAGCTCCAGCAGAACCAGTTGCTCTTCAGCAGTTGCATCCAAATTGAGTAGTCTGATAATCACTAACAGGACCTGTCTCCCATGAGTTAGTCTAATGTGCTTTTTAAATTAATCTAAACTTTTTGGTTTAAATGAATCTAAACCTTTTGGTCTCTGCAGTGCACTGAAATGCAACACCAACATAATGAGTGTTAGTCATCTCTAAAATCACAGGGAGCTGGGGCAGCTTTTTGTGTCACATAGGGCTCATCAGATGTAGGACTGGCAGCCAAAATCAATAAGCAGAGCAGGAATTTTGGAGCATATTGTTCCAGATCTACCACCAGCCAGCTGGGCGAGACTGGGAGAAGCCTTTTGCAAGTCTGTTTTGTTCACTAAGAAGAGGTGCAAGTTGATCCTGCTGTCCATGCCAAGCCCAGCAGAGCACAGTTGGTTCTTGGGTGAAGCCTCCTGACTCTTTCCTGAGCACTGAGGATGTTAACCATGTGGTTTTTCTGTTCTCATGTCCTGTTCTGGGTGGGGAAAGGTCTAACCTGGAAAATGTAGTGAGAAGGAGTGGCTGATTAGCAAATCCCTTTCATGTCTGTGAGGTGACAGCAAAAGGCAGATTGGTGTTGCTGACTGTGCGCTCCTGTGGCAGGTGAGGGTGGCGAGGCATTAAAGGCAGAACTGTATATTGCACAGTAGGCAGGAAAGGACCAGAGAGAGGTGTGATTTGGGAGTGCTTTTGTATTCCTGGTGTTTCTCCGGTGTTTATGAACTGTTGATTTTTCTGCTGTGAGTGATGGGACCCTAGCAAAGAGTCTGAGGATTCCCTCTGTGGCCTGGTGCCAGGGAGATCGTGGAAGGTCAGCTTGGGTAAAGCCTCGTTAGGGAGCTTGACAAGCACAGAAATACTGCTTAAATGGAAATTTCAGTGTTAGGGAGTTTGGTTGATTCTTTCTTCTGTTTGAAATACAGCTGTTGTTAGAGACATTTCAGCCAGACCTGCTTGCCGTTGTCCCTGACATGGGAATGGCTAAAGCTTCACAGATTCCTTGCAAATCTTTCCACTTCCAGTTTAAACGAACTTATTATGTTTCAGCTTGGCAGCAATAAGTGGAACAACGGGGAAGAGGAAAAAATCTCAGAGTCAAAAGAGATTTCAAAAACACCTTAGGAAATGTTCCCAGCCAACCACAAACCCTCCCTGGGGATCCTATCCCCATATTAGAGCTCCAGCTGTGTATATCAAACAGTTGAAAAAGGAAAACTTGGCCTCTTGCAATGCTTGGATGGAGATCAGGCGGCTGTGGTGGAGTACCAGAGAGCTTCGTCCTGTGCAGGAAAAGCCACCCCGCACAGGGCTGGCCTGTCATGAACTGGGAAACCTTTCAGGAAACTCATTGGAAAATGCATTAGGTGGGGATGGTAATGCCTTCCCCAGGCATCATCCAAGGGTGTCTGCTTTACAGATTAATTCTTTCCCCGTGACTGGGGCAAAAATATTCTGCTTTGCTGATCGATGGAGCCTTGCTGTGGGAAAAGCACAAAGTGTGTCCTCTTTTCATGGCTGTGGTGCAGTGTCAGTGTGTGCTTTGGGAATAGTGTTTGCTGTGTGGGATCTGGGGCTCTGTCCCAGACACCTGCAGACACCTGCACAGTGGGCCAGGGAAAAGTCAGGCGCACTGGAAAGGGAAGAGGGAAAATGTGCTTCCCTTCCTGGCACATACCAGAGCGCTGGCAGGGGCTAGCTCCTTGCACCAGGATGTTCCTGCTCTGGTTCAGTTAACACTGGGCAGGGAACTTCCTTCCACCCAGTCACTCTGCACAAGTGGAGATGACTTCGGGTAGTTCTGGGGAGTCAGATGCTGCTCTCAGTCTCAACACTAAATTATGGCATTAACAGCAAGCTGAAGTGTATATTCCAGATTTCCATCAGAGTAACTGAGTACTGGGATGGGTCAGATCTTCTGTCCTTCAATGCCTGAGGTGTATTCCACATCCAGGTCCCCTCCAAGGGGTCCAGACCTCTGAAGCTGTCTTATTCCCAGCTTGCACCATTGCCCTAGAAACCAGCCAACCCTGAATGTTTAGGGCTTCAGGTGGATTAAAGCAGTCAGCAGAAAAACTTCCCTTGGTTTTGGTTTACTCTGGCTGAGCCAAATTATGATAGGGAAATTCTCAGCAGAGAGCTGAATAAAATCAGGGCTTTTGGAGGCAAGAGGGAGGCATTTAATGAAAACCATTTAGTTTTCCATAAAAGCTTTGTGGTTTGAGTCCCATAAAATCAGACTTAAAGGGTTTTTATTGGGGTTTGGAAGGGGGTGGGGTTGTTTCTGGTGTGATGCTGAGCCTGGTGGAAACAAGAGAAAGTATTTCAGTCTGAGTGTAGAAGGCAGTCCCTTGGTTCAGCGCTGCCTTGCCATCTCACAAGTCATTTCACTCCCCTTGCACCTCCGTGCTGCTCAGTAGAGTGACAGGGGTGATGCATGTGTCGTGGGAGGATCAGTCAGCTCTTCACAGCAGTTTTGGGAAATCTCATGGAAAGGAGCCTTAGAAGTGGAACAAATGGGTATTTGTGATCCAAATACTTTGTTGCTTCTTGCCCAATTCTGAATTTGCAGCTCCGAGCAGATGCTGCGTGCCCTTGTGCAGAGCACAGCCATCCATCATTTTGGAGCTGGTTTTGTGGAGGAATGCAGGGATGCATTAATCCTGGCCAGCACCAGGCTATTACTCTCCTGGTTTGGTGACCAGTCTCCTTGCTGGGCTCTGTGTCCAGGTGGTCATCAGAGATGTGCTGGGTCACTCTGGTCACTGCTGTTACACGGCAGGTTTTTTGTTGTGTTAAATATTATGAAATCATGACATCATTTGGATTGGAGGAGAGCTTTGAAGGTCACCTAGTCTGACCCCAGTTATGTGGTGTTTCTCTGGGGCTTGAACAGTGGGACCTGGAAGGTGCCTGGGGCTGAGAAGAAGGGGGCTGAGTTACCCAGAGCTAGGGCAGGGAGATGTTGCCTCCTCCAGCTGTGCTGTCTGTTGGAAGGGGATGTTAGGCTCCATGACCCAGAAACATTCCTGTGTTCAAGCTCAGGAACTTCTGTGCCTCCTTCAGAAAAGGGGCAGAGGGTCAGAGCTGGTAGGCTCCCCTACCCAGGAGTGCTTTCCTCTCCTGTTTGCTGCTGGGAACTAACAGTGGAGGGAAATAAAGCAGATGTATCTGGCCATATTTGTCATGTTCCACAAAATAGCCAGGAGGATTTGCCTGGGTGAAGAGCTGTGGCTTCCAGTCTCATTAATTAATATTCAGCTGCTCTTTGGTGGTGTTTTGCTTTGCTAAACCTTCCTTAGAAATGTGGCTATGATTGTTCTGTCATGGCCTGTAGCAGAGGTACTGTCAATCCCTAGTTGGGTGCCTGGCAATATCTGTGCAATATTTTACTTTTTGACCAGACCATAAGAAGCACTTTCATGTGGCTGGTTATTGAGCGTTGGTGCCAGATTTAGGGCTGTGCCATCCTGTAGGACAGCGGTCATTTCTATAATGGATCTTGTCGGGTTTCTGGGGGAACCAACAGAACTGGGAACCCTCCTCCTGAGCCCTTGGAGGGGGTTCTCCTTGTGAGTTCTGTGCCAGGGATGAAAAAATGGACTGGACTCTTGGTTTCTCTGTCTTCGGTCTATTGTTTATTCTTTTTCTTATCTTGAGTTTGATATGCCGTCTGCACACCAGACTTAGCGTACAAGAAACAAAGCACAAAATGGACAAAATGGACCCCAAACATCCAAAACCAAGGCCTTTTAAAGCCAATTAGTCCAATTACCTTCTAACACGTATCTTGTTTTTACTTTTCTACCAATAACTTCTATTAATCTATTCACGTATGCCACTACTTCCTCTAACCAATAACTTCTTGCCACCAGTACTACAGAAAATGTAGTAGAAGAAGAACAAGAAGGAGATGAGACAATGCCCAAAATCCTCCATCTTGTCCCCTATTCACTCTAATATTAAAACCCTAAAACCCTAAATTCTTCACCCTGTGACAAACTATTACTACTACATACTACTATTACCTAGTTCACACCTGTATGCTCCAACTCATCCCAGAGTCTTGACAATTTTTTCCAAGGGACAGAGGTTAAAAGCAGTGTTCTGCTGAGGATCAGGGCTTCCTAAAACAGGCAGAGAAGCATTCTCTGTGCCCTGGATTCTAACAGATCATCTCCTGTTCAACTGTGACATGGTTCCAGCAGAGCCCAGGAATGGCCAGCAGTGGTGCTGGGGCTGTTTCAAGGGTCTCTGGGGTTTTGCTGTCATTTAGGGCTGTGTTTGTTTCAACAGCCTTCTTACAGTTCGCTGTTGTTGATATTTGCACCCTGGTGAGGGTGATGCTGCTCCTGGTGTTCCTGGTTTGGAGGTGCTTGTGGTTAATTCCAAAAGTTGATACTGAAGGAATCTAGAGAGAACGTGCAAAGGCTTCCATGTGGCCTGAAAAAATGTAGCCTTGGGTCACTAGAGAAAAGCTTTCCTGCAGATCTTGCCCCCGACTAATTCCAGTAATTATTTCTTTACCAGGACCCTGTGTGAGTAGCTCTGTGCTCATCCCAGATTACAGGAGTATGAATCCAATTCCACTTGTGGGGTTTTCCGTATTGTGTTTGCCATACGGCCTGTTTCCAGGAAGGGCTGGGGCTGCTGGCAGCAGGAGATGCCAGTTTTAATCAAAGCCTTTCAAGGTTGCAAAGGGTTTTGCACTACAAGTTGCAAACCCAACTTGTAGTGTGTTTGGGATGAGGAATATTCCTCACCATGTGAACTTCCTGAGGGCAGCCCTGAGCACCAGGGATGGAGTCAGGAGTTGAGGCTGTAGTCTGTTATTTGGGGCTTTTTCCTTTCTCAGCCTGCCATGCTGTGGGCAGTGGCAGCTGTGTACCACTGGGCAGGAGGGAGGTGGAGGGGACGCTCTCCTTGCCCAGGCATCAGCAGAGGCACCTTGGTGGTGGAATCAATATCCTGGAGCTATGAGAAAGAGGAAGGAGAGTGTCAGGAGGCAGAAAGGAAAAAGATAATCTTTTTTTTGTTTGCTGCCTGGGTTGCAGGAGGGGCAAGGCTTGGGCTGTGCTGAGGGTAGCAGGGCTGTGGCTCTGCAGAGGCTGCCTGGACTTGAGTAGAGCTCCCCCAAACATGAGCTGACCCGCCGTCCTGGTGTCAAAAATGGGCCAGGAGACCTTCTGCTCCCTTAAAAATGCCTTTATTAAGGAGATCAGCTCGTGGGGGGGGCTCAGGGGTTCCCACCGCTGCTCCCAGCGCCGAGAAGAACTCCAGCAGCTCAGTCCACCAGGCTGAGCTGGGGCTTCCAGCCTCACAGGAAGGGCGCAGGAAGATGTTTTAGCTGGCTCGCTGCCCAAGGGTCCTGTCTCTTTAATGCTTGAAAGGTTACAGCGAGGGGTCGGAATGCTCTCACTGGCTCCTTGGGAGAGTCTCTCTGCTGCTGTGTTGTCCATTTCGCTGTTATTTTCGTTGGCTCGTTGTTTGGGGGGTTTCAATGTCTGGAATTGGTTGCTAATTAATATGCATGCGGCACAAAGGCCCATGGGAGAGCCTCCTCCACCTCGGGGAAGCCCTGATTGCGGTGGTGGGCTCCTGGCGCGGGAGGGGAATACCGGGGATACAGAGATAAAAACACGGTGTGGGGTGTAAACAGGGGTACGGACGACAGTAATTAACAAATACTAACAATTAATAACATTAACAATTAATAAATATTAATTTAATTAACTTATGACAACATTATAACAACGGTAGAATTCACATTGAAACTGGGGGGGTGGCACAGTAACTTATTTGGGGGAGTACCCAGAGTTTTGTTCATAACACTGGGGTGCTGTGTTTTACCCTGCACACAGGAGCAGGAGCAAACTGTGCTGCCCCTTCCTGCCAAACAATGAGATTGGTTTGCCATACCCCTTCTCAGCAGCTCTCTTCTCAACCCGGTTATCCTATAATAATCTTTTCTGTTTGACTGATGTGGAATGATAACTGGGGGAAGGAAATACGCTGCATTTTTAATGTCTTCTGTGTCCAGGTTTTGTGTCTTCAGCTGTAGAGTAAAAGGGATGCCTATCAACCTGGGCGGGGCGGGGGGGGGGGGGGNNNACGGGACATCTGATGGAATTAGCAGTGGCTCAGAGCTGACAGGAGACAGCACTGGAAGGTGCTGATGCATGCAGTGTTTTCTGCCAGGCCTGATTTGTGCCCTGGCACCTCAGTCTGCTTATAGAGGGGCCCAACTGCCTTGTTGGTCATGATTGCTTGCCTCTGCCTTCCCTCTGCATCCACTCTACTTCCTGGCAAGCCAAATCCATTGGATGTACAGTGGTCCCAGCTTGTTGGCTTTTAAAGCCTCTAAAAACTTAGGCTGTTTTGGAGAGCAGGAGATTGCCAAGCACCGTGGTGTTGTCATCTTGTTTTCTCTGAGATGTCCCTGCATCTCACCTGTGTGACAGTGAAGTCTGCTGCTGCCCCCCGTGCTTTAGGAAATCCAGTTTAGCTCCAGAGATGCCAGCAGTACTGTGTAGATAAAATGCTGTAGAACTTTGCCTTCCTTTACCAACAAAACCTGTCTGAGTCAAGACCTGTTTGTTTACTGCTCTGTTCTTGTGTGGGATATCATGCCTGTGCTCGCTGTGGTTTGTCCTCCACTTGCCTTGGCAGGGCTGAGAGGTGTGTATGGCCCAAGGAGGAGCCTTGGGTATGAAACTGAGAATAGAAAGGTGCTGCTGTGGAGAGTCCTCTGATGCGCGTGTGGCTGGGCAGGGCATGGCAGAGCTGCTGGCTGCTGTGCCAGTAGTCCATCTCCTTGGATGGCGCCGGGGCACTCTGGAGGGCCCTGCCATCCAGCAGGTTGTTAGCATGCATAGGCGTGCCTTGCCTTGCTCTCAGCAATCCCCTTCTCCCAGACCACTGCAGCCACAGGATCCACTGTTTCATGCCTGCTTCCCCAAGGTCCATGCAGCAGCAAAGTGCCACAGCCACATGCCCCAAAGCTTGGCAGTGTGTGGTGTTGTGTTGTGCCCTTGGTCTTCTGAAGACACCCAGAGTTTCCCCTGCTGAAAGGACTTCCAGCTGCTGTGCACACATGTCTCTGGATCCCCACTGGATCCTCACCGTGGTTCTGACCAGTAACCAGGCAGAGAGAGGTGCTGTGCTTGGGCCTCTATGTGGCTGGAATGACACGTGGAAATAACTCCCTCAGAGACTGCATTGGAGTGCACAGGGTCCCTTAGTGTCATCGTTGAGTTTAGGGACAACAAAGAGAGGTGACATAGACTCCATGATTCCGAAGACATAAAGGCATTTATTAATAGAATATCATACTCTTACAGAGAGGATCGTGAACCTAAGACCTGATTGGTCTTTAGGAGACTCCTGTTGCACTGTTGGTTAAACAGGGAACAACTGCTTCTTGTAAACATCTTGCACAACACCAGGTGCAAGGGATAAGATAATAATTGTTTTAATTCTTTTCTGTAATTTTCCCAGGCTGAGCCTGGGAGAAATTATCTCTGGTCGTACAAAGACTGAACTGAGAATCCCTATAGTTCCTCCTTCTCACAGTAAAAAAAGAAAAGGAAAAAGTTGTGTTTGTAATCCTCTGCAGGGCTCTTTGCAGAACGGAGAACAAACACAGTTCAAGAGGTTTATCAGTTGTCAATCAAAACCTCACTCAAAAGCTGATTTAGAATGAGCAAAGAGATTTTCAACATATACCGTTGAATTCTCTACAATCCCATCTTTTTACAAGCATCTAGTCATGTTGTTCCTTCGTGCAAGAGATGCAGCTTTCGTGCAAGAAATCAATTACTAATTCTAACACAGTAACGAACTTCGTTAGACTGCTTAAAGGATCAGGCAGTCTAACTTGTCCACCTCTCCCCAGTGTGAACAAATGCCAACGTGGCAAGAGGGAAAGTTTTCAAAGCAATTGAAAGTGTCAGCTGCATAAGCAGAATTAATGACCAAATTAAAAGATATTTGAGAAAAATGCTGGAAAGTCATGGCAAGGCCGTTAATTCAACCAGGCGGAGCCTAACTTGTGACGTTCCAGTGCTCTGACTCATTGTAAAGACAAGCTCTGGTCCTTCCCCCCCCCCCTTTTTCTTTTTCTTTTATCTTCGGAAAAAGACCCCAAAAATACGGTGGCGATGGGCTGAGAAGCCTGGCTCTGGGGGATGGGGCGGGGGCCCCAGCCCCGGCCATGGCAGGCCAAACCCGTATCCACGCCAGGCACAGCTAGCATGCCGAGCAGAACTCAGCCCAGACGGACGGACTGGCGGACCCGGCCCTGGCCCAGCCCCGAGACAGCGATTCCTCCACCGGGCCCAGGCGTGCTTAGCCTGGCGTGTTCCTCCCCCCTGCCCTCTTTTCGGAGCAGGGAGACGGAGGAATGTGGGAGTGGCCGAA
>VXAX01007741.1:4129-28959 GCA_013399835.1 Leptocoma aspasia | reverse complement strand
AAAACAAAACAAAAAAAAACCAGTCTTGATTGAATGATGCNGATTTTGGGCGTTGTCTCATCTCTCCTTCTTGTTCTTCTTCTTCTCCATTTTCTGTAGCATTGGTGGCAAGAAGTCATTGGTTAGAGAAAGCAGTTGCATAGGTGCTACGTGTGTAGATTAGTAGAAGTTATTGGTAGTAAAGTAAAAACAAGATACGTGTTAGAAAGTAATTGGGCTGATTAGCTTTAAAAGGACCTTGGTTTTGGGTATCGAGGCCATTTTTGCTCCATTTTATGCCTTGCTTCTCATACGCTCAGTCTGGCATGCAGACAGAGTAATGAACTTAAGATAAGAGAAAAATAAACAAGATCCTGAAGACCGAGAATCAGTGAGTCCTGCATGTTTTTCATCCCTGGCAAAGAACTCACGGGAGGGAACCTCCTTCAAAGGCCCAGGGGGTAGGTTCCCAGCAGTGTGTGGGGTTCAACAACAACCACCAGAAAGAAAAGACCCCAACAAATTCCTTTCTTCTGTGGGTTATTTGGGATAACTCTGTAGTCCAGTCTTGCAACTGGTTATGAAAGCAGTTGGTAGTTCAACCCAGCTGAGTAGATTGAAATCACACAAGTTTGGGCAACTTTGATCAAGCGATGCTCTGCTACATTTAATGATGCAACAAAGGGAGAACAAACAAATAAATAAAAGAAATCCCCAGACTCCAAATCCCTACGAAACACATGGTGTGAAAAATTACATTACAGCATGAGATTTTAAGGCATGTATTATTCAAGGCATCTGAATTAACACAGCCAAATATCATTACATGTTAATTATATTATTACTTAGATTTGCATTTTGTGGGGTGCCCATGATTTCATGATTTAGAACACATTGTCTCCTTCTCTAAGCTATGAAGCATTACAAATAAGATTTGCAGGGTGGGAGTTTGAGTTTTCAAATGAAAATTTTGCTCTAAGGCAAGTAAAACGAAGAACTGTACATCTGTGGGGAAAGAGGGGCAGCAAGAACAGTGTAACCATGACCAGCTGACTCCTACCACATTTCTTCTTCAGGTTACAGAACTCTTTAGTAGAAAGTCAGTCCCTGAAAACAAATAAAAATCCCCTCCTCAGTGAAATGGAGCTCTGATGTAAGACTGCATGGGAAAATTACTGATATTCTCTACACAGGCTGAGGTGATGCCTGGAGAGCACAGGAGAACCTTGGCTGCATCAGGACCGGGTGCAGGATTTTGACTCTGCAAGAGCCTCATGTTCACCCAAGCAGGGCTCAGTAACTGCTGGTGAGAGTCTTGTCCCAAACCTCCTGACTCCAGTGTGCCCTGTCACACAGATGTGCCACAGTCCCATTTCCCAGTTAATGCCCAGTGAGCTGAGCTGCACTCTGGGATGATGGGCACTCCTGTGTTAGAGATTGCCCCACACTGAAACCTAAAAACTTGCATTAACTCTCCCTTCTGTACTTGTGAGTTGGGTATAGGAGCCAAAATATTCAAAAATAAGAAGCTCTTTGAATTTTCCAGTTTTTGTAGACTCAGATAATTTTGGTACAGACCATGTCACAGCCATCACTTGTCTTGAAGCTGAACTTTCTGAGCCATTTCAGCACCAGTTCTGAGGCTGTGCTTTGAAACACAGATAAAGTCCTTGACTAATGCTGTTGTGAACTAAAGTAAATTCAGGTTCTGTCAGGGTGTTTTGAAATGCAGGATTTGGCTCAGAACAGATTATCTTCCAACACTTCAACATTTCAGTCTTTTCTTGGATTTCATTGTCTTTCCTTTGCTGTGATTTAATCCAGGAACAGGGAAAGGTTGGGTCCTTTGGAACTGCCCCTTGTGATGGCTTCTTTGCCACATCAGTCCTATTCACTCTGTCACTTGTGAACCTATTAAAAATGGCTTTTGATGTCAGTGGCCTCAGACATATCAATAACAGGGACCTCCTTCTCCTTATTCCCCATATTCCATCCTGCACCTGGACTTAAGCTGGTTTGCAGTTTATAAAATTGTTGAGAAGATTCAGGGGTAATGGACAAATTCTAACTTCACAGACCCCACTGACAATTTTGAGTCCCAGCAGACAGAAAAAAAAACCCATTAGGGTTTGTGACAAAACAGAATAGTTCCTAAATTTCACAGGTTGTATGGGTTGTTTCCTCTTTTTCCAAATTCCTGAACTGTGTCCCAATTTCCCCCAACACATCCATACTGGTTTTGCTGAAATCTTTAACCAGGAATCAAAACAGTAGCTGAGAAATGCCTTAGATGCTCCTTACACTCTCCATGGAATTACTCTGTTGGCTTGTCACTGTGTCTTGTCACTGTTTAGGACTAAACGGGTTTGGGTACCAAAACTCTCTAATCACAAATATATACAATTTTATGAATTGTACTACTTCTCTTTCTCAAGGGAGAGGAAATGATGTTAAGGAAAGGGACTGCCAGGTCAGTAAGTGGTAACAGCATCCCCGGTGCAGGATTGTGGGCCACCTCAAGTTCTCCCTGTTCTCCTGGTGCTGGAAAGAACATCCCAAATCACAGAGTGAGATGGTGGGGTCCCCTCAGAGTGTCTCCTCTCAAGTGAGTGATGTATGAAGCCTTAGCTGTAAGTTCTACTTTTCCTGAAACCTACAGAAATATTAATTTAGCACTTGAGGACAAAATGCTGATTACTAGAAGAGGGGAAGTGCTCACATCAAGTAAAAGTCCTACAGAAAATACATTCATGCTGTCTGCAGAGTCCCACATGTCAAAATTTTGTTGATGTTAATTGCAAGTCATGGCTGGAGTCAAAATTAATCTGATGAGCTACTTTTCACATGTATTCCCAACCTGTGCAGTGATATCAAACTGTTTAGAGCTCTTCATGTGAGCAGTTGTTAACTGACTTGGATTTGTAAACACTTGAAAAAATTCTTGCAACTTAAGGAAATCTTATTATGATTGGAGAAAATTCCTATCCTTTCTCCACATGCTAAGCAGTCAGAAAACAAGGATGTTTTAAATTCCTTCAATTCAAAGGAGTTTGAGATGGTCTTTGAAATGACAAAGGTATTACTTCTTCCTGCCTCGATTTCCACTTACTGTCAATGGCTGAAGTTACTCTAAAACTGTTTTATATTTAGCAGAAAAATGGACAGCAAACAGAACAAACACAGACATTTCAAAGCTCAGAGTGTGTTTGTTTCTCCCCTCCCCAGCTCTTCTATGTTGGTTATCAGACAGAAACGGGGCGGGCCGCCGTGTTATGAACCACGTCCAAACCCCACTGAGCTTGAAGGTGTGTGTATGGGAAAGGAGAAGGAACAGAGGAGAAGAAACACAGTTCTCATTCCTTCTGGGAGGATTATTCCTTTCCTAAGTGTGGCAGCACCCAGCCTTGGTGCACTCAGGGAGTCTCCCATCAGCCTGGTCTTCCTGCTGCCCCTGTCTTTTCCTGACCACATGGCCATTCACAGGAAAATAGACCAGAAAATTCTTTTGGCACTTCAGTTCAAATCAGTTTCCCGAATACTTTACACTCAAGTGGCACAAAGCACAGGTACATCTGAGTTTTTCCAGCACCCAGAAGGCCTCCCAGCCCAGGCATGGCCATGCCCATGTTCCCACTGGGAGCTCCTTGCCAGAGCCAGGATCATCATGTCCAGAGGAGCTCTCATTCCTTGCATGTTTAAGGGAAGCAATTCCAGCACTTCACAGAAGCAGAACCAATGCTTGATTGTTTTTCCTCTTCTCTTCTACCAACAGGTGACTTTGAGCTGAATTAAAATGGGACTTATAATGAAAAATAGCCACTTTTGCTCTGCAGACTCTAATTACTCAAGTCATTAAGCAGCTCCTGTAGAATGGAAAAGCTGCAGTGCTATTTTCATTTCTCTTTTCCCTTGTTGGTAACCCATGCAGCATCCAAGGCACTGTCTTTGTGCACACTGAGCTGGGGCTGTAAAACAAAGTCTATACTCCACACTCCATCCCATGAGGCTGTTTGAGGCAAAGAGCCGCCTGACACCCTTTGAAATTTTCCCTCCTCTTATTTCTTCTCCTTTTTAATTCCATCTCAGCAATCACCAGAGCTCTGGCTGAATGCAAGGCCCTTCCTCTTCAGAAGCTGATTGTAGCAAGACTTAGATTCTACCCCTTTCGAAGAAAAATGCCTCTTGACAGCTCTTTGGAAAGCAGGGGGAGTTACGTGCAGGGGTGACACTGGCAGAAAGAGTTGGCTCTCACCGTTCCTTGAAGCTGCATAATGAATGAAATGTTTAACAGAAGAGAGGATGTAGGGCTGGCAAAACCTATTAGTTAAAGGGCTTTTTGAAGCCATCTGTCCACCAGCTTTAGCCACCACTGAATGAAAACTGGTTTTGAAAGCAAAAGGGACAGACACTCTTAATCTTCCAGCTCTTCATCCTGCACTGCCAGTCAGCCAAAAGAACTTGCAGTGCTCAGGGAAGGAATGAGTTCCTCAGCTGAGGGAGGGGTGCTTTGCCCTCTTTCAAATGGTTCTGCTGACAGTATTTGTATAGGTTAACAGCATTTACAAGTGCAATGTACCAATAAGGACTGAAACAACGAAAGCCAGCTGTATAAAAATCTGCTATCCCTTATGTGAACTTCAGAGGGCAAATCAACAGAATTTTAGACAAACCAAGGAGAGCTGCAGTCTCTTTTCCAAAAATAAATCTGTGCTTTAGTGCACCAATCAGTAAGCCCTGACTTTTGGCTCTTTAATCACTGAACCCAAATTCCTGTGCTAACACTGGCCCTGCTAATGCTCATTTGGGGATGCCTGTCCTTATGGTTCATACTCACCTCTATTTCTGCACAGACTGAAGGACAGAACAATTCTTGTAACATGAGGATAATTTGTGATATTTACTCTTCATACAGCTTAGACCAAATTAAAAACTTTTAGTTGCTCAGTGCAAAGCTGAGATTTGCTAAGAGCATACAAGCACTTTATTCACAAGTTTATGAAACGACCCAGCAAGAGGATAAACTGCAGATTTTAAAACTCTCTACCATCAGACTTGTAAGTAAAGAGAAACAGAGATGATTTCCCACACAGCAACATGAAGACACAACAACTCTCTGATGAAGCTCATCCTGCTTGAGACCCACTGCTGATTCAGTACCAGGGCAAGAGAACGAATCCCTGTTGAACCACAAACCCTCCACCACCAAATGTGGGAACATGACGTGTTAATTTATGCAACAGGATCTGAAGAGCAATGTAAAAGGAAAGAAAACCATCCCAGCAAATGTCTTGGGTGCGCCCTGGCCTACTGGATCCATGCACCTGGCAGATCAGCAAACTAAAGCAAACAAAAGTGGGAAGTAAGTTCATGTTTCTGAAGAAAAGAAAATAAGGCAATTTCCCTCGCCCCCATTCCAAGTTTGCATTATTCTACTTTCCCAGGGCTATTCCATGTTAGTTGTTACCCTCCTTCACAGCCGTTGTTTAGACAGCTTGAGCAGTGGCTGCAGAAGTGCAGTAGGTATTTATGCAGTTGAAATCGTAGCATACAAGTGCATCTTTGGTCCTAATTTCAGCAGGAAGAGATTATATGGAGAGAGAGAGAGAGAGTTAAAATGAATATAAAGTCCAAGGAAGAATATCCAAAGCCCTTGAAAGCATTGTCCCAAAATGTTAAAAAGTAGCATTTGAACAGAGTGTTCCCTTAGTGGCACCTTGCTGTTGAGTTGCAGGGTTTGCTCTCTGGAGCCCAAACAGCTCCCACAAAACTGCAGCCTGGAGAAGAGAGAGAGGAGCTCTCTGACTGAACATTTTGCAATCAGCTTGCCAAGGGCCAATTTGTTAACGACAAAGTGTGTGTGTGAAGTGTGTGTCTGTGTGGCAAGAGCAAATCAGGTACATTTGGAAATATGTGGGCTCTTGGCAAGGCCCTGAGTCTGTGACTGATTCACACACGTGGGGGACAGCCCTGTGACTCAAAGCCCAGCCATCAGCAGGGACCAGTGGGTCCCTCTCAGGTGGAACACAGAGGCAAAGGTGGAACGAGCCCCAAGGAATTGAAAATTAAGACCCTGTGGTGAAAGATCAACTTTTGTCACAGGGGCCTGAAAAGCTGAGCCTGGGGCTCTGGCAAAGCCAGGCTTGGCTGGAAGAGCAGGCACAGTGAGAAGGACCTGTAGAGCTGGGGTTGTTCAGCGTGGAGGGAAGAAGGGTTAGGGGAGATTTCTTTGCAGGACTCCAGGGAGAATTTATGAAAAGGAGGAAAGAGGGGCCTTTTATACAGGCAGATAGTACCAGGACAAGGAAGAAAGGTCTTAAACTGTCAGAGGGTAGGGTTGGATTGGATATTAGGAAGAAATTGTTCCCTGTGAGGGTGGGGAGGCCCTGACACAGGGTGCCCAGAGCAGCTGTGGCTGTCCCTGTATCCCTAGCAGTGTCCAAGACCAGGTTGGATGGGGCTTGGAGCACCTTGGGACAGTGGAATGTGTCCCTGCCCATGAAATGGGTGGCACTGGATGAGCTTTAAGGTCCCTCTGATCCGAACCAGTCCGGGATTCTGTGATTCAATGATCTTTAAAGACCTGGAGGAGTGGGCTTAGGGAGGGAGCTGGCAAGGTTCAGCACCCAGGAACAGCTCTTAGACAGCAGTTTGCTATTGCTGTTGCTTCATTTATTACCATTGATCAAAATATTTATCTGCAAAGCACAGATTTATTGAAGAGCTCAGTCCTTTGTACTCAGAGTACTGAGTAATTACCAGCCTTTTCAAAACAGCACATTGCAGAAAAATAAAGGAATAAGCTGAAGGTAGAAGGTACCATCTACCAATTCCACACCAGCCTGAGCAGGTGTGTGTGTAGCAGACTGTAATTCGCTGCTGGGGAAAAATGGTCACTCTGACTTGTGTGCTACTTTCTGTCCTTTATTTAATTTAAACAGGGCTGGGCAGAACAGATTAAAGCATAATATAATGAAATACAGAGAATGTGCTTTGTCCAGATGGAAGTGGCATTTGAGTGAATGGTTCTACAAAACAGAACATGTATTCTTGTTTATGTGAAATCAGTATCTGCAGACTAAAATGACTCAGAAGTATCTATATAGGTCTACTTAAAACTGGAAAGAGAGAGGCAATTTGGAAAATAACTATTTTATCTGCTATCAAGCTGATAAGGGAAGCAATGTGACTGAATGTCGCTTTTGTCTGAAAGCACCCACAGAGGTAAGAACCAGAATCCTCGCAGGGATGTGTGGCCAGGCTACATTACCCGCTGGACACTGCTTAAAAAACCCACCCCCGACTGAAATGGCAAATTACCGACTTGGCAAATAGAGCAACAGAGCCCCGGCCGGTGCCAGCTGCCGGCCCAGCCCGGCGAGGCACCTGAACAAAGGCGTCTCAGAGCGCCGTAACCGAGGATGCTCAGGTGGATGCGGGGCCTCCGGAGCGCCAGACACAGACAAATTCACAGGCAGGCAGCTCAGCGCTTGGCTGGCATGAGGACGTGGGTTCCGGGGACCGTTCCCAGCACAGAAGACAATCACTGGCAGGTAATAAAGGAGCCATTTATGCGATATGTCAGCGGTTAGTGCAGAGCTTAAAAGAAATGAGATCATGTGGCGAGATAGCATTCTGTGCCTTCCCCCGGGGGAAGCGGCAGCGCTGTTATTACTGTGAGCCATTGTTACCGCTACTTCTTTGAAATAAAGCGTGCCACAGCAGCGTCAGCTGATACCTGTGCGAGCGCGGCCGTCCCGGCGCAGGCTGCGCGGCGCGGAGCTCTGGTTACGCGGTGCCACCGCCGCAGCAACGCGGGGACAGGGGGACCCAGGCTGCCACCCCCCTGCAGCCCTGGGACAGCCGCAAGCCCCGGGTCCTGCTCTGTCCTGAGCCTTCACCCGGTCCTGCTGTGCCCCGGACTGCCATGCCCCGGTCCTGCTCTTCCCCGGACCAGGTGCTGTGCAATTAAAGTTTCATTCCCGCGTTTCCCTGAATTTTGCAGTTAGGTGAGAGATGAGCAAAGAACATTACAGTCCAAAAGCTATTGGCTTTAGCTCATTACTCACTGGGGAACAATTATTGCATGTGTAGAGAAGGTTTCATTTAGTTAGAGACCCTACAGCTGACAACCTGCACAGTGAACCCAAAGTGAACTAAGGCTAAAGGTAAAGTGCGCTAAAGCACCTATTCCCATCAGTTTATATGCTGTGAAATATTTCACACCATAAATTCCACAGAATAAAACAACAGGCTTTCATGTGTATTAGGATAAGCCCCATTTCTCTAATCACACGTGGTCACAGTTTTCTCTCAGGACAGTTTAAAACCTCACAGTCAGGTGTTAGTGCCCAGAAAGAGTGAATTGAATAGCTGGAGACTTGTTTATGCCTCATTTATGATTAACAGTCTCAGTGTCCTTAGTCGCATGCCTGCCAACTGTGTTCCAAACTGGCATTTTATTTCAGACCTCAAAGAGGTCACAGAAGAAGATCATGTGTGCTGCTCGTGCATGGAACATGTTCCCAAATCAAGGGCTGGCAGGTGCACGGGGGATCACTGAGGAAACAGGCAGGCTATGGCTGGAAATCACAGCAATGCTGGGCCAGGAAAAGGAGTTTTGGTGACCACTTCAGTTCTTTCATGACTAGCTTGAAACTGAAGCACTGGAGGAAGCTGTGGGAGCACTTCACAGCAAGAGGAAGCCAAAGGAAGATTGCTGACAGAGAAAAGTACTCCATCTCCACTCTAGAGCAGTTTCCACCAATGACTTCAAAAACTTCCAGGACCTCCAGGTAAGCAGAGAAAACGATACCACAGACTGAGGTTTATATTGAAAAGCAACACATTCCAGCACACAGGCACCTCACATCTCAGTTTACTGAAACCCCTGCACTTCCCTGCAGGCAGCTCATAAAATGAAGAGAGCAAATGGGATTTTATTTCTAGCTTGTACTTAGCAACCAAATTACCATGCAGCCTTGGGCAGGAGAGCCAGGCTTTGCTCCATTCACACGGGAGCCGTGGGTGGGAAGAGCTAACACACACCTCAGTCCTGAGAGCTCATTTCTTTGCTGGTAGCACAGCAGAGTGATTCTAGATGCCACAGTTCTTCAAGTCCTCCAACCCACCCTTTTCCACTTTTGGAGTTTTTGTTACAACAGAAGTGAATGACACAGTCTTTTCTAACAGGACCTAATGACAGTCTTCTTCCACCCTCAGAAGATTTATTTCTGGGACATGGAAATGTAATTACACAGGGTATTCCACTGAGATAGTATTTCAGCCTCTAAACAAAAAATTAATTTTGCCCAGATTTTGCCAAGATAATTCCTCCTGGTATTTCAGTGGCAGCTTTAGATCCCATCACTTGTCCTTATGAATATAATGACCTGACCTATAGACAGGACTAGCAATTGGAAAAATGATGTGTTTAACTATATTAGATTGTAACTCTACAGACTGTGGCTACTTTTTCCCTTTGATAATATTAGATCAAGGAAATCTAAAACACAATCCCTAGGGGGGAAAAAATCGAAACAAACAAACAAAAACCCCAAAAACCCCCAAAACCAACACCAAACCAAAACAAACAAAAAAAGCCACAAAAAAAAACCCACAACAAAAAAAGCCCCCAAAAATATTATGACCTCTATTTAAATTGATTTTTTTTTGTTTGTTTGTTTTTGTTGTTGATACAACACATACAGATACTTCTCTTGTCTGATCTATCTCAACCCACAGCCTTACCTACAAGGAATCAAATAAAGACCTTCTGGAACAGCAGCTCTGACACTGCCCAAAGATTAGTCCCTAAAGGCTGATTGCCATAAATGATGAGATTTGCCAGAAATTTCCCTCTGCTTCCCCAGAATTCTGTGAATAAGTCCCAATTGCTGGAAAACAGTTGAATAATGAATTAGAAGGATTTTCTTCTTTCATTTACTGCAGTCTAGCTTCGGTAGGCTCTAAGTAATTTTTAAAAAACTAGTGGATTAAAAATTAGTGTGAAGCCCACTCATTACTTAATGGTAACAGATTTTAAACATTCTTTTTCAAGATAATATCCTATTAAACATTAAAAACTGCAGTCTTAAAGGGGGTGGGAAGCCTAATATGGGCTTCCACACAGAAGACTCCTCCTAGTCTCCTACACCAGGGTATCTGACCTTGATTTTCATTATGTTTTTAGCCTGGGACAGATAACTCACTTTGTGGTTAATGATCCTGCACGGGGTCCATGGCAGTGGTTGGAGTGTAGAGCTCTTGTGGGCACAGCAAGATCCATTAGAGCCTCACTGAGGGCACGAGCAGACCCAAGCTGAAGAATTTACCAACTCACTCGACATAATTACTGCCAGCCTGAGACAGGCAGGTATGGAAGGAGGAAGAAAAAGGATTTGTTTCCTTCCCTGCAAAGTGCCTGGTTATAAGTGGATAGCAGTGCTAAGGTGAGGACAACCTGAAATTCCTGTATAAGGAGACAGGGTTCTGTAGGTTCCCAGCCTTCAATTTCTCCTTTATGTTTGTGACTTAATAAATACCTGAGCAGACCCGCAAGCCATTAGTTTAAACAGGGATTACTTTTGGAAGAGGTGGAAAGTTAAGGATGTGTTTTGTCAGAAAGACAATGAGCAAACCATAGGGAGAGTGGTCAGAAGATGCAAAGAATACAATGGAAAGAGCTGAAAGGTATTTTGGAAGCAGCAGTTGCAACACTGCAGACAAGTCTTGGCACAGAACTCATAATTAATTAGAGAGAATCCTAATTGCATTTCAAATATGTTGAAAACAGCCTTGCAGTTTCACATACATATGAAATGGGGCTGAAGTGCAATTCCCTGCAGAGAAGAGCCAACCTCTGCAGGGTGGCAGGGTCCTTTGGCAAACACCTGAGCAAAGCTTACCTGGGGAAACCTCAGCAGAGCCAGGCAGAGAGGGCACAGTCCCAGCACAGAGCTGTGCTGCTGCTGCTCCTCATCTGCCAGGCTCCATCAGGGTGACAGTGACACCTGGGGTGACACTTCAGGGGTCCTGGCTCTGCACAGGCAGCACTTGGCTGCAGGAGAGGCTCTGCCTTTGTGGGGGTTTGGGGAGGTCACACATGGTGGGAGCCTGGGGAAGAGCTGTCCAGAGCAGCAGCTGCAGGCTCACTCCTGCCCCAGCAGCACCCCTGCTCCCCCAGCCCCGGGATAAACCCCACAGGTTGTGTTCAAAAGGAACTGCTGTGTTTCACTCCACAGTTCCCATGAGAACAGGAGCTGCCCTCCAAGTTCTGCCTCCTGTGCACCCCAGAGTGGCTCTGGAAACAACCAGGATAATCAGGCTGCTGTCAAGTGTTCTGTTATTAAAGACTATAGAGGTTCAAAATACATATTCCCTTAAAATAAATGGAAAAAAAATCACCTTTTCATGGTGAAATATATGCCAGCCGCTACATAATCTGCAGGTTCTCTTTAGAGGAAAAGAGGCAGAATCTGATGGGCATTTATTTTCAAGCAGATGTAGTTACCAAAGCCAGCTTGAGTAGCTGCCACCCTTTCAGTTCAACAGCAGAATTCTTGAATTTAATTTTGGGTTTTGGTAGCACCACTGTTCCCCAGGATTTGCAATCTCAGCAATTGGGGGTGGGAGGGAAGAGAGAAAAGACTGAAAAATCAGATAATTCAGTCATTTTTCCACACCAAGTGCTGAGCTGTCACAGGGAGATTGCACTTTTTGGTCCTTGCCCTCCTGTCTCCTTGCCTGTGCTGGCACCATGCGGGAGGAACAGCTCCACTGTCTGTTACAAACATCCCCAGAAACGTGTTTCTATCTGTGAGAACTCAGTACAAGGTAAGTACAATTACCTGGCTGCTATTTGTACCAGAATGGTATTTTAATTTTTGTATAAAACATTTCACACAATGAGCTGAAGTTTTGTGGGTCCTGGACAGATTAAATGTAATATCTTCCAGCAGGATAGACAGTTTGGGAGTTCCAGGAGAGGCTCTTTCTGCTGCTGCAGCAGGATCCTGACACTGTGAGCTGCTTTGCCAGTTCTGTGGCATAGCAGAGCCAGCCAAGCAGCTCCAGCCTCCCTGGTCCCACCGAGCCCAGCTGTTGTCTCTTAGGAGATCAAATCCCTTATTTTCCATGTACCGCACTCCACAGCCTCAAGAAGGATTCGTTCAACACCGTCCTGCAAATACTTTGAATATTCAGTTTGCAGTAGATTTATCGAAGGCTGAGATAAAGCTTTTCAGCATTTCAGTACTTGTTCAGTTTCACTTGGAATTTACTTGAAGTATTAAAAAGAAATTAGTACAAACATGACCTGTGCCTATATAAATATTTGCCCATATTTGGCAAATGTTTATATATGTAATTTCTGAAAAGCACCTCTTACTATGGCAATTTCTAGGTTTTAGAAAGAAAAGAAAGGATCTTTCCTCCCTGCTTTATTCACACTGTTACAGGAAATGAGTGGTTAAGCAAACTTTTCTAAAAAGGCTTTAAAAAGCACATTTTGCAAGTTCATTTAGTTTTGAATGAACTTGACAAATTTTGAAAGCAAACATCATTCGAGGTTGGCTAATTTAAGAGGACCAGGGAAAACCTCCTTTGCTATTTGAATTTTAAAGATTGGCCAAAGTCTTATGTCAGCTGCCTTGTTCTGCAGCCTGTCTTTGAATCCTCTTAGGAAAGTCAGGGATACCCACAAACAATAGAATTAAAATCTGTCTTTAGGACTGGCAAACCATTCAGAGCTGTCTGGCTGCTTAGCATAGACTGTGCTAGGCCTCAAGAAGAGAATAGGCCCCTAAAGAAGCAATAATTTTCAGATTGTTGTGTACAATGCAGTGATAAAGCTCCCTGTCACATTTTTCTTCCCAGTTACTGAAGTTCCTATTCAGATGAATTGTCACAGCTTCTTCAATCCAAAGAAGCACCCTTCCGGCCTTGTTTGCATTAAAATGTGATAAAACTAAAGGTGACTTTAGCACAGCTGTGCAGAAAAGTGGATTAGGTCAAAGTGACAGCGTTTGTTAGGCCTTGCCACAAAGGTGGTTCAAGATTTGTCTAGAGTGCTAATGTGGGAGAAGCAGGAGCTTCTTAAACCCAGACATTTGTAGTAAGGCCACAAACAACAAACAGTATTTCTTCCATCCCCACACAGGCTGGCAGTGGCACCAGGCCATGCCGCTGACTCGTTGTCACGGGAGGCTTTGGGCCCACACAGGGGAGGCTCTGCCTGGGCCCCCGTTCCCAGCGTGGCGGTACCAGGCCCGGAGCTCCCCGGACCTGGAGCTGCTCCGGATCCTCCCACGTCCACCACAGCTCCAGAGCCATGCCAGCCTGCCCACAGCACTCCCAGAAACCCTTCTGCAGGGAGGAGGAAGGCAGGGCTGCTGTTCGCAGTGCAGAACAGCCAGCGGCCCTTCAGCCAACAGGGCGCCTCTCTCTGCACCGTCCCTTCAACCCCTGCTCTTGTTTTACTGTTAAGGGAAAACCCCACCGAGGCAAAAAGCCCTGGGAAATCGTACCCTTTGCATGCCACCTGCTGGCAATTTTTTGTATTTGTCTAAAATGAGGGCAGAGCATCATTTTCTCCAGGACAAAAGACATTTCTTACGCCAAAGGCTGAAAGAATTATCGCTGCAAGTCCTGAGCACTTTTATTTGTGTGGAATCAGGGAGAAGCCATCAAAACCCACCTTCTATCCACCACTCTGCTATTTAGTTCCTCAGCTCGTTTATGGCTTCTAACCCAGAAAACAGAGATCTTCCATTAACCTATACAGTCCATGAAAACTGCAGAAATGCACAAGACTATTTTACAGAAATAGCATTTATACCTCAGCTTCTCCTGAGGTAACTTTTACTGGTCAAAGGTAATAGAAAGCTTTCTCATTTATGTGACTTATTTCCAACCCAAATTTTACAGATAGCTGTCATCATTTCCATGCCCTGTGCTGGTGGAAATGTGCCCAGGAAATGTGACCCTTCAGCAGGGGTGTCTGTGCCACAGGATACTGCTACATCCTGTGGGACCAGCAACAATGACGGCGTGAAGGAGCTCTGTGAGGCTAAACTGAAGAAAAAATAATAGGGAGCACTTTAAAGAATTTTGGATAAGTTATAAAAGTAAGAAATGTCTGAAAGAGAAATCTCTGCATCGGGTATTTCTTATTAGCAGAAGAAAACATTAATTTTATCCCTTTTTTGGAGCTTATTAAAGGTATTGGTCTGCTCTTTTGATGTACATCACTCACTGTCCAGTCCCAGTGAAGGCCAAACAGAAGCACATTCTTGTTCTTGCATGTCTAATCAAAGTTAGCTGTCCACAGCTCTCCTCAAAGGTTTCCTGCACCTGGTAAGGGCTGGAACTGAGTGTATCCTACTGAACCAAACCCAAAAAACAGACACAGCACCACTGCCAGAGAGCTGCAGCCCCAGAGAGCTGAGCACCAGGAAGGGTCAGGATTTGGGGGGAGATACACTGGTTTATTGGAAATGGAGTGAAGAGTCAGGCAACTTTCAAAGACAGCATTTAATATAAACTTAGACAGTCTACTGCACTTGCAAAACAATGAGTATCCTCTGTCTCTGCAGAAGGAGGCCCCTGTAGTGACAACAGCACTGAGAAAGCCCAGGAAAACCCTGTCTGGCAGAGCTGGAGAGCAGCTGTGCAGCCCCACAGCACAGGGCAAACAAAATCCATTCCTGGGTTACGACAGGGCTGCACAAGCCTTTCTGGAGAATGGGCAGACCTACCTGAAAGAGAGGTCTGTCTGGGGTGGGGCTGACATTTTTGGAAAGAGTTCAGGAATTATAAAGGATAGAACCTCAAAACAGAGGGCAAAAACCTGACTTTGGAAATGAATACAGCCTGGAAGCACGAGTGCCTGAAGCCCAGTCAGATAAAGAGCCAGCTGACATTTGAAGAGCTCTGGAGCTTGGCAGATGCTCTCTCTCAGAGCTCGCTGCATCCAGCACTGATCCAAAGGTGTAATCCCAACACCTCCCCCTGGAGCTCCACAGGGCCAGCTGGGCAACAA
Source organism: Leptocoma aspasia (assembly GCA_013399835.1). Classification (NCBI taxonomy): domain Eukaryota; kingdom Metazoa; phylum Chordata; class Aves; order Passeriformes; family Nectariniidae; genus Leptocoma; species Leptocoma aspasia. Next base: position 13,943 of record VXAX01007741.1, on the reverse strand, counting down.
GGTAAGGTAAGACAGATTTTAATGACAACATTGTCCACAGTGTGATTTATAAATGCATTCTCCATGGAAATCAACCCCAGAACTTCCAGTAAGGTTTTTTTTCCCATAATTACTACTGGGGTACTACAAAGCTAATCTTGCATTTTTCTCTAAATAAAGCCTTATTTGCTACAATTCAAAGATTCCTTCTACAGGGAATTTTTGAAGTCTCAAACTTCAGGATCCTCCTTGTTTGTGATATTATTACTCACAGAAGATTCATTACTCCCTTTTCATCTCTTCAAATGTATTGAAGGCTAGAGTTTGAGGTCATGCTAAATTACTATTAATTAACCTCAGCCCACTTGTGTCTTTGCAAACTCTAACTAGGCAATCCACAAGTGTAAATATTTATTATAAATCCCAGAATGGGTTGGGTTGGAGGGACCTGAAAACCCATCCAGTCCCACCCCTGCCTTGGGCAGGGACACCTTCCACTGTCCCAGGGTGCTCCAAGCCCTGTCCAACCTGGCCTTGGACACTTCCAGGGATGGGGAGTCCTTCTAGAAACTACTATGAAGGAATGCAAGGGGCGGGAACAGAAAATGAACAAGTAGTATATTGATGTGGAATCGGGTCTAGAAATTATTACAAAGATTCAGTTTTACTGTGGAAATATCACAGTGTTATTACATTGCTAATTATCCTGGCCAGGAAGAGGGCCAAGGTGTTAACACTATTGATTGACTTCAGTAATTGGTACTAGGAAAGAGTTTCTTCGGTTTATAACCTGCTTCTTCACACTTACACTGGTTAACTGAAGTGCAAACTCTGCAAGCCTGTAAGCATGGTATAATTCCCTTAAACTAAGCCTCACTCCTAAGACTGACCTTTAATTTTATATTGATTAAATATAGTTGATTTCTATGACCCTGCACACACCTCATACTCTGAACACTGTAAGCACTGTAATGACCCTCCCAAACATTTTTATCCCTTGGTTTCTTAATAATTATGATCTTTATTATTCTTGTTGGAGGGATTTTCACCTTGCTACAGCCACATTCTCCAGAGCCAGAGAATGAACTGACTATGCCTGTGCCTCCTGCCTGTTGCTGCACGCCCCCAGGTCAGCAGTGCATTCAGCTCTAATCATGCCGAGATGACGTGAGCTTCAATTTTTCTCAACCTGAAGGCAAATGCCTTCTTCATCACCAGAGTGTACTTTCATTTCAAGGCACACAGAGTTAAACCTCCAGGCTTTGAATTCAAAGTAAATGCATTAAGCACATGAGAAACAATTTGGTGTAGCAGTTAGACTTTACCTCACCTGCAATAAGGTTTAACCTGCAATCAGGGCTTTTCCTTCTGCTTTCTCCCAGGAAAACAGAGAGAAAGAAATGCCACACACTTTCAGAGATACGATAAATGATACCAGTTCAGTTTAGCTTTCTGTTTCAAGAAGTGCATTTTTACAGTCAAGTGAGGCAACAGCTCACTGTAGAATAAACATGGGAATATTTTACATGCAATTTACTTAAACTTTTCCTTAAGTTAGAAGTTAACACTTCAAAATGTCTTTAGTGTTAATGATTCAAGAACCTAATGTATCCTGACTGCTAAATACAACTTTCTGTGGTTCTTTTCATGTATCCACTTGCCTAAAACCAAATACTTGTGAAAACCCAAAGCCCAGAGAGAGAGATTTTGTGGCTCCCCGTCCTGGCCTGTGTGCACTCTGACAGAACTTTGTTTAGGTACCAGATATCACAGGGATGGATCATTATTAGTTTTAAAGCTTTCAATTCATGCAGTGATTTTATTTACATGATCTTTTCCCTACTCCCTTCTGCATCCCCAACAAAATTCCTGGGCTGGAGGCTGTGGGCTGAATGGACAAATTACACTGTCTGTTAATAAAGTAGGGAAGAATTTGGGCAGCTGTTCAGGGGGGCAGAGCACCAGCCTCAGAACACATCCCTCCTTTCTGGTGGGCCAGGTGGGTTTTCTAGGGAGTCTTCAAAGACAGCTCCATGTCCAGGATGGTGCACAGGTGACCTGTGAAGTCCAGGTCACCCATCTCCTCTCTGTCCAACACTCTGGCCCTCTCTACAGCTCTGCTGCTGCCTCACATAGTTGCTAAATCAGAACAAACACACTCCAGCGCTGCCCAGGCACATCTCTGGGAGGGCTGGTATGTGGAGAGCAGCCCTGCTGGCTCTGGCATGCTGCAGGGAGCACAGGGAGAGCAAACTGTGGTGTTCCACAGAGCCAGAGCTGGGAGCACAACCAGCTACTGCACCCAGGGCCTCACTGAGCAGCCACGCAGCCCAAGGCACCCACAGGGAGCTCTGCTCTGCCTCTCTTAGCATCCTTCTTGTTCAGCGTTCCAAGAATGACGCTCAGTGATATTCCTAGGCCTCCATTTCCACCTGTTAAATAAGAATAATTTATGTTATTCTTGTTAAAGAATGTTAAAGTCAATGATATCTAAACAAGGGCTGAGAAACTTCCCCCAGCTCTGAACATTGATTTGTGTGTCAGGAGCATCACTGCAGGTATAAACACACTGAAATATTAATCCTGGAGTAACAGCCTCATAAACAACAGCCCCACAGCCTCCCTACCTGCTGATTTTAATGAGAGATCGCAGCTACAGGAACATCATCTCCATGGAAAGCTTTAGAGTGACTTCTTATCACTTCCAACAAAACTCAAAGCACCCTAAACTTTCCAGAACACTTCCAGAAGTGACCACAGGTCACCTCAGAAGTGACCTACAAATCTGATCCAGACACTCAAGCTGATAACAGAGTTCTGTTCTTAAGTCCCTTCACTGTTTTCCTCAAGGACTGTTCAGAGATGTTTCAGAGCTCAGTCAGATCCTTCAAATGTCCACCACCATTTTTCCACCCTGCAGTGCCTCTCGGATTTTGTGGGAATGTAAACGATGGTGGGGAAATCAAATCTGGACAGTGAAGCCTGTTCTAGAATTTCAGTGCAGACATTGTGATAGCAAACTAAGACATTGTCAAGGTCCTAGTGGGATACATAAAAAAATTGGAGCAACTTTTTAATTCCTGCACTGATACTGTGAAGAAATCCCATGGGTATGGAGCATCTTTCACTTGGTTTCATTTCCATTTCAAATTACAAAGGCTTTTCTGTGCTCTTACTTTATAGTGAGTGTGGCATAATGATTTCATCCCTGATCAGAGATTTGCATAACTTATGCTAATAGTAGTTGGGTTCATGTTACATTCTTTATCCTAAAATCTAGAATTGATCAGAGAAAATCAGTATTATGAGCTTTATTAAAACATTGAATTTTCACATTGAATTTTACTGCTCCCTATGTTGTGTTATACAGTGAAGGCAAAGAACTTTAAAGTAAACCAGGGGTACATTTAGTTTTCTATATAAGGAGATTTCCCCATCTATATTATTTTTAATCTTTCTCCAGGTCTGAAGATATAGGAGCATCAATGTTTGTATCTAAATAGATTTGAAAGTGATTACTGCAAAGCCAAGCACCTGAAACCTGCTCAGTACTGGTGAGCAATGCCAAAATAATTTCTATTAATTGCATAACAATTAAATAAAGGGAATATTATTTAAGCTCATTTGATTAGAAAATCAATCAGAAATTAAGATAAAAGATGCCAACATTTTTACCAGCACTGCAGTGCACATGTATTATTACAACTTTAACAATAAAGAAATATATATAAAAGCCCAACAAGACAAACCAAAACACCGAAATCATTTTTTGTTCCGTCCATTGCATTGCTTATCCTTATTTAACGAAGTCTTCTGCATTTTTGAAAATTTGGTTGCTTAGTGTATGGCTTCACCAGGGCCCTCTGTGCAGACCTATGAGAGAAAGTGAAGTGTTTGTTTTCTAAACATGACATTGTCCAGCCTGGAAAATGTTTACACCAAAACTTTCCTTCCCTTTCACTTTCAAAAACCTCTTCCTCCAAGCTTACACCTACTGAAATGTCTCAATGTAAGGTTTTATCATGGGCAGAAATACTGAATTCTCCCCAGACAAGACTGAGACATTTGCATGAATCACAGAACCATAGCATGTCCTGAGCTGGAAGGAACACACAGGTATGGAAATACATTAGGAAGAAAAAATAATATAATAAATCCTTAAATCACACAAAAATGGCATAGTTATTTCAACCTTTGAGAATTTCTTTAGTCAGATTTTGACCAGGAGTACAGTCCTAGGATAAAGGATGGGCTATTGACTGGGGACTATTCCTTGTCACCTCCACAAGGAACTCTCATCCAAAGAGCTCACAGCATTTCCTGAGTTACTTGCTTAACTTCACCCTTCCACTGTTTGAAAACTAGTAAATAGGCCAGTGATTTTTTTTTCCTTTTCTTTTTTAAAAGAACCCCCAAGGCTCAGTTTTTAGCTCCTGCTGGCAGATAGGAAGGTGAGCTGGACCCCTTCTCTTTGCACAGCCTGCTCACGTTCCCTCCTGCACACAGGGGAAAACTTTCCTATGACAAACAGGTACAGAAAATTACAAGGATCTGTACAAAAATAAAAGCCAGTTGCTGGTATTTCATGTGTTTGCAGGAGCTCACATGAAAATCTCTTGGGGCAGAGCTTGGCCCACTGGTTGCTGATACCCTGAGTGAGGTATTTTGTCATTCTTTTGGCCTAATATAAAGTGACATCTACATTGTTGCTGTCACAGTTTGCTTGCTTATCATTACTGCCACTATTACACACTGGAGATTTTACTCCCCAGTGATGATTCAGAGGAGAAAGCAAAGTTGTTGGCAATAGGGTTTCAAGAATTCCCTTTCAAAACACTGCTGAGACAAAGCTGGTCAGATGCTGGAACACAATCCAAGTGCACCCAAATGTAATAATTTATTTGTCTTATTTTGTTCTGCAGACACAGCCCATCATTACATCCTTCCAGCATGGGGGGGTTCAGCTTTCAAAGGATTGATGGGATTTAGCCCCAGTTTCCATTAACACCAGTGACCCACCCAGCACCTCTTTGGGAGTTATCTGGGACAGTTTTCCTCTCTGGCTGCACAGGGGTTTGTACCCCCAGCTCTCCCCCAAGGTGAGGAAGCATTAACTTTGTCTCTTTTCTGTTCCCTGATCAGAGAATAGGTTTTGTAACTTCTGACTGATAATCTTCTAAGTCCCAAATTTAGGTGGCTATTTTGCTTTAGGGAAAGGAGGATCAACAGCCTCAAGGTTTTCCAGCCTTAATATCCCTGTTGTTAATGCTAAAGAGCACAGTACAGATATTTTCAATCTTGCTGAGTTAAACCTTCATTTAATTAACTATATGTACATACACACAAACCAATTCTGTTTTACAGTCCTTAGCCAAAGCTGCATGTCAATCTAAAAATTAAATAATAGAAAACAGACATTTAGCTTAGTTTATATAACCTGACAGTGCTCCTATCCTTCCTCTGTTTCACCTAGTGTCATCTTTCAGTGTTCCTTTCTAATTTTATTTGGAACAAAATAAAAAGTTTAAGATAAAATAATTCCCAAAAGATAATTGCAAAATGATTTATGTGCAGGTGTTAAATTATTTCTGGCATTGATGTTCCATGGAGTGCAACGTTACAACATTATGGTATTCAAAAGAGCATCTACATTTGATAATCCTGCTAATCATCAAAAGACACTGGATCTGAATCCCGAAGGCAATGTTAGATTTTGATTAAATTTTATCATCTGTGATTCTGTTTACGGTTCACTAAGGAATGAATTTCTTTCACATTCCATTGGGTTTACAGCTTATTGTGTTTGACTTGGAACACAGTCAGCTGGAGCTTTCCCTGAGCCACCAGCTCTCCAGCTACTGCTTTTGCACACTTCAGACGCACCCAGCGATCCCGGGCGTGAGCAATTCCACGCTTTCCCAGCACCTCCTGGTCCTGCTCCATCACCACAGTGAATAAAAGCTGAGCCCACAGCACAGGCTGGGTCCCCTGAGCCCCCCAGAGCTGGGTCTCTGCTGGCTGCCCAAGACCCAGCCCAGGCAGCAGAACGCATTTCCAACCCCGAATTGCCAAATGGCAGAACAACTGGTAGGGCGGGCTGTTAGCACAGATTAGTATTGTGTACACTGCTGCAAGTGGCACAGTAATGCTTGAGAGAGCTTGTTGTAATTAAACTCCACTCCTTTGGAATCTTAATCCCGAGGTTTTCTGATTTGTAATTCCAACTTCATGGCTGCACAACCAATTTTCTCTTCGTCAGATACAGCCCTGGGCTGTGGGATCTTTCCACACCAGGATGCACATGACAGCAGCTCCACTTTAAAACCATCTGCCTGTCTGGGAGAGCCACGGCTTCTGGAGAGCAGCTCTGTGCCTTCTTCACACTCATTCCACACCAAAGCACTGCAGTTTCACAGCTCTGCCCCCTCCTTCTCCTCCAGGCTGCACTCAGCTGGATCTCACACCACCTCCCAGTGTGGATCTTACTGCCTGCCTGCCTGCCACCTCTACACACAGCTGAGAACACACCTGCCAGCTCTGGGCAGAACACTCAGATGTGCTTCTTCCCAGTCAGCTGGGAGGATCTGGGGGGCTGAAGGAGGGAAATTGTTGCACTGGGAGGTGAGGGAGCACACCCAGACATGCACACACTCAGAGAGTACAGCTCACACTGACAATCAGCCTCGTACTGCAGCAATTCTTTTAAGTGGGACCACATGAAAAAAACACCCCAGACCCCTCCTTGTCCTGCAGGGATTCTACCATCATTTGCTATGATGATGATGATGATGATGATAATGATGGTGATGATGATGATGATAATATTAATAATAATAATAATAATAATAATAATAATAATAATAATAATAATAATACAACTACAAGAATCCCTCCAGACTGTTCAGCTGGCTGCCAGCTGTGGGTGCCAGGCTGCTGTCCTTTATCTGACAGAAGTTGCACTTCTGTCCCATCATGGCCCTGAATTTGACTACTTCAAGGGCATTTGTTTCATGACAAGTAACCAGAGTGGCTCTGGCAATTCAGACCTTGGCACTAGAGCTTATTTTTGATGTATCACAAGGCAGCAACTAAACCTCTGGCNTTTGCATGAATCACAGAACCATAGCATGTCCTGAGCTGGAAGGAACACACAGGTATGGAAATACATTAGGAAGAAAAAATAATATAATAAATCCTTAAATCACAATCACAAAATGGCATAGTTATTTCAACCTTTGAGAATTTCTTTAGTCAGATTTTGACCAGGAGTACAGTCCTAGGATAAAGGATGGGCTATTGACTGGGGACTATTCCTTGTCACCTCCACAAGGAACTCTCATCCAAAGAGCTCACAGCATTTCCTGAGTTACTTGCTTAACTTCACCCTTCCACTGTTTGAAAACTAGTAAATAGGCCAGTGATTTTTTTTTTCTTTTTCTTTTTTAAAAGAACCCCCAAGGCTCAGTTTTTAGCTCCTGCTGGCAGATAGGAAGGTGAGCTGGACCCCTTCTCTTTGCACAGCCTGCTCACGTTCCCTCCTGCACACAGGGGAAAACTTTCCTATGACAAACAGGTACAGAAAATTACAAGGATCTGTACAAAAATAAAAGCCAGTTGCTGGTATTTCATGTGTTTGCAGGAGCTCACATGAAAATCTCTTGGGGCAGAGCTTGGCCCACTGGTTGCTGATACCCTGAGTGAGGTATTTTGTCATTCTTTTGGCCTAATATAAAGTGACATCTACATTGTTGCTGTCACAGTTTGCTTGCTTATCATTACTGCCACTATTACACACTGGAGATTTTACTCCCCAGTGATGATTCAGAGGAGAAAGCAAAGTTGTTGGCAATAGGGTTTCAAGAATTCCCTTTCAAAACACTGCTGAGACAAAGCTGGTCAGATGCTGGAACACAATCCAAGTGCACCCAAATGTAATAATTTATTTGTCTTATTTTGTTCTGCAGACACAGCCCATCATTACATCCTTCCAGCATGGGGGGGTTCAGCTTTCAAAGGATTGATGGGATTTAGCCCCAGTTTCCATTAACACCAGTGACCCACCCAGCACCTCTTTGGGAGTTATCTGGGACAGTTTTCCTCTCTGGCTGCACAGGGGTTTGTACCCCCAGCTCTCCCCCAAGGTGAGGAAGCATTAACTTTGTCTCTTTTCTGTTCCCTGATCAGAGAATAGGTTTTGTAACTTCTGACTGATAATCTTCTAAGTCCCAAATTTAGGTGGCTATTTTGCTTTAGGGAAAGGAGGATCAACAGCCTCAAGGTTTTCCAGCCTTAATATCCCTGTTGTTAATGCTAAAGAGCACAGTACAGATATTTTCAATCTTGCTGAGTTAAACCTTCATTTAATTAACTATATGTACATACACACAAACCAATTCTGTTTTACAGTCCTTAGCCAAAGCTGCATGTCAATCTAAAAATTAAATAATAGAAAACAGACATTTAGCTTAGTTTATATAACCTGACAGTGCTCCTATCCTTCCTCTGTTTCACCTAGTGTCATCTTTCAGTGTTCCTTTCTAATTTTATTTGGAACAAAATAAAAAGTTTAAGATAAAATAATTCCCAAAAGATAATTGCAAAATGATTTATGTGCAGGTGTTAAATTATTTCTGGCATTGATGTTCCATGGAGTGCAACGTTACAACATTATGGTATTCAAAAGAGCATCTACATTTGATAATCCTGCTAATCATCAAAAGACACTGGATCTGAATCCCGAAGGCAATGTTAGATTTTGATTAAATTTTATCATCTGTGATTCTGTTTACGGTTCACTAAGGAATGAATTTCTTTCACATTCCATTGGGTTTACAGCTTATTGTGTTTGACTTGGAACACAGTCAGCTGGAGCTTTCCCTGAGCCACCAGCTCTCCAGCTACTGCTTTTGCACACTTCAGACGCACCCAGCGATCCCGGGCGTGAGCAATTCCACGCTTTCCCAGCACCTCCTGGTCCTGCTCCATCACCACAGTGAATAAAAGCTGAGCCCACAGCACAGGCTGGGTCCCCTGAGCCCCCCAGAGCTGGGTCTCTGCTGGCTGCCCAAGACCCAGCCCAGGCAGCAGAACGCATTTCCAACCCCGAATTGCCAAATGGCAGAACAACTGGTAGGGCGGGCTGTTAGCACAGATTAGTATTGTGTACACTGCTGCAAGTGGCACAGTAATGCTTGAGAGAGCTTGTTGTAATTAAACTCCACTCCTTTGGAATCTTAATCCCGAGGTTTTCTGATTTGTAATTCCAACTTCATGGCTGCACAACCAATTTTCTCTTCGTCAGATACAGCCCTGGGCTGTGGGATCTTTCCACACCAGGATGCACATGACAGCAGCTCCACTTTAAAACCATCTGCCTGTCTGGGAGAGCCACGGCTTCTGGAGAGCAGCTCTGTGCCTTCTTCACACTCATTCCACACCAAAGCACTGCAGTTTCACAGCTCTGCCCCCTCCTTCTCCTCCAGGCTGCACTCAGCTGGATCTCACACCACCTCCCAGTGTGGATCTTACTGCCTGCCTGCCTGCCACCTCTACACACAGCTGAGAACACACCTGCCAGCTCTGGGCAGAACACTCAGATGTGCTTCTTCCCAGTCAGCTGGGAGGATCTGGGGGGCTGAAGGAGGGAAATTGTTGCACTGGGAGGTGAGGGAGCACACCCAGACATGCACACACTCAGAGAGTACAGCTCACACTGACAATCAGCCTCGTACTGCAGCAATTCTTTTAAGTGGGACCACATGAAAAAAACACCCCAGACCCTTCCTTGTCCTGCAGGGATTCTACCATCATTTGCTATGATGATGATGATGATGAT
>VXAX01007739.1:506250-554666 GCA_013399835.1 Leptocoma aspasia | reverse complement strand
CCGGGCCGGGCCGGGGGGCCCGGGGGGAGCCCGCGCTGACGGCCCGGCCCGTCCCTCTCGCAGCCGAGCTGGTGGTGGACAAGGCCATGGAGCTGAAGTACGTGGGGGGCGTCTATGGAGGGAACATTAAACCCACGCCTTTCTTGTGCCTGACACTGAAGATGCTGCAGATCCAGCCCGAGAAGGACATCATCGTGGAGTTTATAAAAAACGAAGACTTCAAGTAAGTTGTACTGTGTTTTTTCCCTTATTGAGGTTGTTGTGCCGTGGGGAAGTGCCCAGAACAAACAGGGAAACCTCAGTGCAGGGTTTAGCTCTCAGTGTGCCCTGATAAACTGGGCTTGCTCAAAACCAAGCTTTTCTTTTTGCTTTTAAGACTGCTCTCCTTGTCACCTGGCCTGTTGGAAGGGCTCATCTTTGTGGCATGTGCTTTCTGTGATAATAAACCTCTGCCTGAAGTATTTGGAATGAGCTGCATTAAGGGATTCGTGTTAATCTACTTTTTTCTTCAGTATTTTTTCCATCTTCATTAGTGATAATGCCTCCTTGCAGACATTATGTATGTGTGGTTTTGATAGTATCGAGGAAGTGATGGAGCAAACCTAAATGGTTGAATATTCTGGCCAGTGTACTGATTTCCCTCAGAAACTTGTGGGGAAAAAACTCTTTTTTATCCAAACTGCTAAGTGTGCAGGAAGCCGAGATCCATGGGAAGGTTTCCTTTCCAGGTATGTCCGAATGCTTGGAGCACTGTACATGAGACTGACAGGCACTGCCATTGACTGCTACAAGTACCTGGAACCGCTCTACAACGACTATCGGAAAATTAAAAGTCAGAACAGAAATGGGGGTAAACACTCTTATGTTTAAATATGATTGTTAAAAATTGTGGAATAACCTGTTGACATAAGTTGTCTGAAGTGTTTAATCTTTATTTTAGCCTCTAGTGTTAATTTTGTCTTTTAAATGCTATTTTTCACCCCCAGAATTTGAGCTGATGCACGTGGATGAATTTATTGATGAGTTACTCCATGAGGAGCGTGTTTGTGACATCATCCTGCCTCGACTGCAGGTTGGGAAATGTGGATGGCTATGGAATTCCTAACTGCACCAAGTTCAGTAGCTGGATTGGCTGCTGACTTGTTGTGTAAGCTATGGCTGCCTCCTTAGGGGTTTGTTCTTTCTTGGGTTATGTTGAATAAAGTTGCAATTTGTTCTAGAAACGGTATGTTCTGGAAGAAGCTGAGCAGCTTGAGCCTCGTGTTAGTGCTCTGGAAGAAGACATGGATGATGTAGAATCCAGTGAGGAGGAAGAAGAAGAAGATGAAAAGGTTGGTGAACTGTTTGATGAACCATTTTGGAAAGGAATAGTTGAAGCTGAACGCCTTTAGGACACTTCATAGTCTATGAGAAATATTTGAGGGGAGGCACCAGGAAGCTGCTGGCAACTCTTACCTCCCCATATAACATATTTTCATATAAGCAGCTTGTGAGGACTTGGACCCTGAAGCAACTCTCAGGTTGCCATGTTTTCCTGTCTCTTGAATTCCACAAATCTGCTCTGTGTTAAGCTTATTTAGATCAATTGATTTATATGTATATGTAATGGAGGGAACTAAAGGTGATGATGGAAGGTCCTGTGACCATCAGTCAGTGCTGCTGTACTTCTTCAGAACCAACACTATGAGAAGTGGCTGTTTGAATTTCCTGAATAAGAAATACCTGGGGATGGGGAAGCTTGGCTGCCTGACTTTTGCAATTTATATTCATTGTTCAGAAATCTCTACCAATAGCATAAAAGCTTGCTGAACAAGACTTACAGATCCTCCCCCCCCCACTTGTTTACAGCTGGAACGGATCCCATCTCCTGACCACCGCAGGAGGGGCTACAGGGACCTGGACAAGCCCCGCAGGTGTCCGGGGGTGCGGTACCGGCGGAGCCGGAGCAGGTCCCCAAGGAGGTGAGGTGACTCTTCCTTGACCAGTATTCTTACCTGTTGTGCTGCAGATGGCTGGAGCACAGCAGTAAAGGTGGCAGTTCAGCCAGAACCTCCAACACCTCCCAGTTCCTTTAGCACTTCCTGATGAGAGGAGTTGCAGTGCACAGCCACAGTCAACCCCTCTGCCTGTTTCTCCAGTCATTCTCTTAACTCTTGAACTTGCTGACCAACTTCAGTTAAATTTGACAATACAATGAAGATGTTAAGGGGAACCAAGTGCTTTGTTTTCATGTAAGCCAGAGGCTGCAGAGAAAATCCTATTAATTGCTTTTACTGATATTAAGCTGGGAAAAATTCATTGCTAAACTCTTGCTCACTGCATGGTCCAGTCCTAAGCAGATCCATGTGCAGCAGGCCAAAAACACTCATAGGAAGTAAAAGCCCTGGTGTCGTTGCTGAAGGATGTTGGAAATGAAACAGCTGTTCTGATAATGTTTTTTAGAGATTTTTTGCTTTTCTCCCCCAATCTGCAGGCGCAGCCGCTCTCCAAAGAGAAGAAGGTACTCTTTAATTCTATTATTTAAGCTGAGCAATGTGCATGTGTAGTACAGCTCTCATAGGAGCTGCCCTTTCCCTCAGCCCATCACCACGCCGGGAGCGGCATCGCAGCAAAAGCCCGAGACGGCACCGGAGCAGATCCCGGGAGAGGCGCCACAGATCGAGATCTAAATCTCCAGGTATTTCTGCCACTTCCAGAATAACTCTGGCAAGTCTTTATCAGCAGCACATCCACTGCAAGAAAAATCTGTGTCACCATATCGAGATGGTAGCACAGGTGTTAAATCTGGCTGATAAAACTGCTGCTCATATGAAAGCAGAGCTGGGGAACTCCTTTAATGGCCAGAAAATTGTCTTGAGTAAGTTTTCAGAAACTTACCAAGAGGTTAGTTTGAGTGCGTGGTTAAAGCTAGGGTTGTTCTGGCAGTATCTAGCACACTTGGTCACTAGAAGCAGATTGCATGAGCAAAACAATAAAGAATTCCAGTGGCAATGGAAATAACTATTGCCTTTTTATCTCACAGGGCATCATCGTAGTCACAGACACAGAAGTCATTCCAAATCACCTGAAAGGTAAAGGCTTAGCTTATTTCCTAAGTGCAATTTGGGAATCAAAAATAGGTTTTACAGTACTGGCTTTTTGCTTTTTCTTTTTCAGATCTAAGAAAAGTCACAAAAAGAGTCGGCGAGGGAATGAATAACAAACAAAACCCACCCCACTGTTTAAGGACCTTGAACTGCAGTCTAATGCTGTCCTATTTGCTCCACAGGACAGCTGGCTTTGTACTGGCTGCTTTAGCAGTCCCTTTCTTTAATCTTCCTCATTTTGTTGTCTTGAATTTTTTTATTAAAGGTAAGCTAAGGATACTTTTTATGTAGTTAGTTACTCATCCTCATGATAGAATTTGAAGGTTGTTTTTTAATTGTTTTTCTCAAAGCGTGTAAAAACTTAATGAAGAGCAATAAAAAAAGGAAGGTTTGTTTTTAAAGGCTCCTGGCTGTTTCCTTCATTGTATTTTGTTGAGATGACCCCTGGTTGAAGCTGGCTTCATTCTCAAATCAGGGCACTATTTTATCAAACTGTCCCTGCAGTCAGGTGGCAAAGGAAGTCTGTATTCAGTCACAAACACTGCAAGGCTCCCAGCCCTGGCCTCTCAGAGCTCAAGTACAGGAGAGGAAGCAAGGTTGTCACAATCCAGCGTGTTTACTAAAAGCTCACTTGAAAGTGCTCTCCAACATGTGGTTGTCCTTGGGTGCTTTGTAAAAATCATCCTTCAGTGTAATCTGCTGCTTCTGGTGATGCCATCAGAGTTCAGAAGGTTAAAGTAGTACAAAGCACTAATTAATTCTTCTGGAGTAAGAAGTTCAATATACTTAAAGACAGTACACCACGACTTTGAGCACAGTTTGTGGCCTCCTGGGAAAAGAATTTGACACCATGATGTTCAGCTCTACCTTCTCTGAGTGAAGTTAGCTTTTTAAATTTAGAATAATTAAGCTCTTACTGAAGATGTAATTCTCTTTTTACTACATTTGAAATCAGTTGTGTTATCTGATTTCTTGTGTATACACTCTGCCCTTGTGTATCACGTCTTTATTCATGGCCCATCTTCAGGAGCAGGGACAGGCAGGTTTATCCCTGAACTCTGCATTTAGGCTTCAGGATTCTCATATTGCCCTGGGAGTGCTGACAACACAAATAAGTGTGCCTAGCGAATTTATGGAAAGCCCTCTTTAAAACTGCTTCCCAGTACAGCTGAATTTTTCCATGGTATTTGCATATTATTTTGCAAAGCTGATAAACAGAAAAGCAGGTATGCTCCTCCTTCAACTATAACAAACACATTGGCTGTGAGTAGCACATGCAACACCAGCATGGAGAAAAGCAGATCTAGTGCTTGTACTACTTGTTAAAACTGCTTATCTTTCCAAGATCTCCACGTTAACGCCATTTTTATTATTCCCGTTAGAGCAAGCATGCATACAAATAGAAAAGATGAAAAAATCTTATGTCCTTTTTTTGCAGTTTTATTTTTCTTTTTAAAAAGTTTTTTGGCACTACATAGTTCTGTAAAGAATAGAAGTGACAAATTTTTAAACACATGAAATCCCCTTCTAATTTTATTTTTTTTAGAACAATATATATAAAGTCTGAAGCAACCAAAGTATGAATACAGCTAATAGAAAATAAAGAACTTAATTTTAAAAATTCTCTCTCTTTACAGTTTATCAAGATAAAACAAAACACAATTCCCCTTAAAAATAGGGTAATAAAATAGATGAAATTTGTATCACTCAGTTTTGTGATACTAGTAAAAACTATAGTTCATATCTATGTACAAATGATACAGTTTAAAAACAGTCTTAAATAATCTTGTATCTAAACATGTTGCATTAAGATTTTAAATCAGAACCTGAATTTCTTCCCCTCCCCCCACCCACCATCCCATCCAATTTCACTTTTTCTGTTGAATGTAATTCAGATTCAAGTGTGGGTGTCCTTGAGACAGAAGCGAGAACCGCTGGTTACTCTGCATCAGTGGACCAGCTAAAAGAAAATGGATTACAATTACTTCAGCAAATCACATATTTAACAGTGCTTGGCTATATTCAGTGTACTAACCTAACTTAGAAATAAAGCCATTTGCTAGACTGACACAAATGCTATCTGTACAACCCATTTAATGGCACAATGCAGAATTACTTTAATCCTATCTCCAAAATCCCCTAACAATCACAAACACATTATTTTGTTGCATTACTTCAGTTTTTTAACAGAAGTAATTTCAGGATTTTAAGTAAATTCAGTTTTCACTTGGAAACCCTGCTAGAGCCAATAGATTAGATTTTGAAAAAGGGTTTGGTGCCCATATCTCATTTTACACCAGATGAACATGGAAGGTGCACATCCTCCAAGTCAAATTTCAGCATCATTTCTCTGGTAGTGGTGGTGTTTTTCCTACAGCCTTTCCCCATCCTGCCAGATGATTAACACCTTTACCTTTCATAAACCTCAGCTGAAATCAAGTCAGTCCTTTCCAGTTCCCTGATGAACTGAACCTGATCTAACTTTGCAGTCAGTGCTGCTCTGACTGTGAATGGGCTGGACTAAACCTCCAGAAGCCCCTTCCAACCTCAATTAATTACTCTATGGTGTTGCAAGTTTTTATCTATGTAAGTAATTTCACAAAGCAAGGTACAAAAGCCAAATAAAGTAAATATGACAAAAATTTCATATTCCGAACACCCTCATGGGCCAATCACCTTAACCTCTGCTGAAGCAGAGGCAGCTCTAAGGTGAGCCAGCAGCAGCAAAGAAAAAGAGGCTGGAAGTGCAACAGCCTGCAAACTGGCTTGGATTTCAGAATTTTATTTTAACCCTTCCCTCCCACAAGGATTTTCATTCATCCACAGAGGAAGCTGAAGTGCTGATTTGACTCTGGGATTCGTTATGGTTCAGGGAGCCTAGTGAGTGACATGATTCCTTGGCTTTTAAAGCCTTTGAGACAGTACAGAGACATGGTGCATGAGCTGTTGATTCACATACTGGTTCTAGTACCTTGAGGGTAGAAAGGTTTGTTCGGTGGGTAGCTGGCATTTCCCTGCTGCATGTAGTTCTGAGGCATATTGTAAGGCCACGCTCCTCGGAGGAGAGGAAAATGGGTAGGGGTCCCATGGTCCCAAGGGACAGAAGGAGGGTTCATTTTACCAAACTGTCCTTGGAAACCCTGATCTATTTTTCAATTGAAAGGGAAAAGCACATTGCAAGTTGAAATAATTAAACAGTAAGTCACAAATACAATTTACATCTTAAATAACAGTTTGCAGGGGACTTAAGATCAGTCTGATGTGCTACTTTTTTTTTTTTAAACATACATCAGTAAAAATTACCAGCTAAATTACTTCATTATTCACTATAATAGAATTATTGGGAAGAGAGAGGATGAATCAATGTTAAAATCAAGAGCTACAATTTCACTATTTTTATGACTTTCTCATGATGAAAAGTACAAGGTCTGAACAATGTTCAGAACTACTGTCTGATCCCACACCAATATCCACTGTCACTGACAGAGCTATTGTGACATGAAAGCTATTATCCTAGTGCAAGAAATAACTCTCAGATGTACACTGGAATTCCACTAATACTTACATGCTTAAGAAACTTGCTGTCTAGATCACTGGACTGACTTTAAAAATGATTTTTAGGGAGAAAAATATAAACTTTGGAAATAAATATACTCCATTTACAATTCTGATATCACTGCAACATTTAGGATGAGAAATCAAGCATCCAAGGAGGGAGGACCCACAAGATGAGGCACAGCTCTGGAGTATGCATGAAAAAGAGTTGACTGTCTTGATACTTCTAATGATCCTACTTCTGATCAGTTGTCTACTGAAAAGAGAATTAAAGTAGCTCCTTTCAGGTGAAGGTTATGTGAGCCAGGACAAAGTTTCTTCAAACTTACTATTCTCAAATTGTCCTGAGGAGGTATGAAACCATGCTTCAAACAGACAGCTGGTCTCTACTGTGCATTCACCTTTATGGCATCTAAGCCAAAAGGAAATAAAACTGATTCAATTTCAAAGAGGAAAATTACTATGATTGGGAGCTAGGAAAAGATGGAAGATGCGGGATGAGAAAAAAATACTGTGACTGACAGCACATGGAGAAGGAATCAGAATTTATGGAGCTTGTCTGAAAGAAGGCAGCTACCTTAGTAAGGACATTGGATTGGAAGGAGCTGCTTGAGGGAAAGACAAAACTGGAGAAGGGGACAGATAAGAAGATCTGAAATGGGGAGGTTGGGACAGAGCACACTGGAGACACAGAAAACACATGGGTAGAAGTTCCTGTATCCTTTAAAATATATTCCCCACAAAGCTTTAAATAGAAAATCATGTATCTCCAGCACCTTAACATATCTTTGAAGCCCACTGGTGAATTATTCCTCAAAAACTGCAGACTCAGCTGAAAATCTACTGTTACTGACAATCCTATTATTAGTGCAGAGAAAGGCTGGGCAGGAGATGCAAAATTTTCATCTTAGGATGAACAACTGCACCACTACATTGTATTATGGATTTATTTTTTTAAACATAGGAGGACTTACACACTCAGAATAAATCAGAAGACCACCACCATGATTAATAATGTAAAGGTTAACAGTCAAAATTTAGGGGCTGCCACAGTTCATGTTGCAGAGAAAAACTGAATGGGCTTTAATCATTATATACTGCTTTTTCTCAGCCTCAAACATACCAATGTACTTGGCTTTGCTATAAAGCAAGAGGCTGTTGCCCACCTGTCACAGGAAAATGTATTGTCAGGAATCAACATCAAGATTATGGAAGTTAAATGTGGCAGGATAAGCCACAGGAAAAAACAGAATGAATAAAATCATATTACATTGTACTAAAGGTGAGGAGACAATATTCAACTTGCACAACTGTAATTCTGCCAGCCTCTAAATTCATGGTTGCAACCTCAGCATTCATCTAATAAATTATGTAACGATGTGTTATCTTAGAGGTCTTTTCCAACCTTAATGTTTCCATGATTGTCTAAGGAATCCATTATTTGTCAGCACATTCACAGAAATGTGAGTGATTCAAACAATGATAAGGAGGTTTCTCAGTTGAATGCAGGATTTCTCATTGTTGCACAGCCATTAATGGCAGACAGGACCAATGCCTAAAAGTTACGGTGATCAATTCTAATTTTTTTCCCTATGAAAATGTTAAGAAAGGTGAAAGTCATGATTTGGTTTCTTAAGCATCTTATTTTTATCAAACAAGTTGAAAGAGTTAGCTGTTCCTGTAACACTTAACACTTGTACACAAAGCGCGAGAGGTTTGATACAAGAGAGAAGAGTTACCTGAATTCCCCACAGTGCCATTGTTCACCAGGGAGTTTGGAGTCACAGGATTGTGCCAGTGTCCCTCATGAGAAGTGCTGGGGATTCCCATGGGCCTGGCAGCAGGCTGTGCAAAGATGATACTGGGATCATTCAAGCTTACACTGCTCTGGTTATTTGTGGTGCTGCTGCTGCCAGATCTCATAGAAAATGGAACATTTGTAGAATGAGGAGGGTTACCCGGTGCAGAGTGAATAACAGGCCCATGAATAGGCCAAGAAGTGTTGGGAAGCTGAATTTGGTGGTGATGGTGCATCTGAAGTAGTCCCAGGTTATGCAAGGTGGAATACTGACCTGGGGGAGATTGGGGAAAGTTAAACAAAGGCAGCTGGACCTGATGGGGTGGCTGTGCACCCTGCTGTGGCTGAGGAACGTGCTTAGACTGGGATATTGATTGTGGCTGAGTCTGGTTAATGGAGGCTGGCTGAGAGGAATTCTGTGGGAATTGTTGAGGTTGTGGAGAGTAAGATGACTGATGCGAATCAGACTGTAGGAAAAAAAAAGTATGTATTTCTGATTAGTTCACTGGCTATTTAATGGTGTTTTCTTTAATAAGCACCCTCTGTACTAGACTATTTATAAAACAGCAAAGCACTTTCCAGCAACACCCCAAGCACTGCACCCAAGTGCCTGCTGGCTTCAGCAAGTGCAGTTCAACTGACACTGACTTTCACCAATAGATAATTTGGTCTGTTAATGTGGGACATCCCACCATCAGAAACACCATTCTGAGCAAATATTAGCCCCAAGCTCTTCATTAGACTCCTCACACACTTGTTTCTGATTTTCTGTGTCTTCCCTATCCTACTTATGTACAGCCCAGTATCTCATTAACCAATTGCCTTACTTCTAAATAGAGTGGTTCTTATTACTGCACAGTTTTTAAGTAATTCCAAAGTAAGCTCCTAATATTTCTTTCATTTTAAAAAATCTGTTAAACAAGAAATGCAAATTCCAAAAACCCAGTTTCAACCTTCATATCCTGGTGTCAGGCCATGGCTAAAGGCACAGTAATAGCAATCATTACACCATTTGCAGAGCTCCTATAAAGCTTTCCCTTTCACCAGCAACAGAAACAGGCATGAGGCTATTTTATCTGTTTGGAATTGCAGTTGAACAGAGAAGCATTGCAAGAAATGGAGTGGCTGGGAAAAGAGCTACTCAGTTTATGTGCCAACACTTAATGCCAGTATCTGGATTCCCCAGTCTGGTTTTAAGCACTGAGACAAGATGCTGATGGAGTAAGTGCCTCCAGAGACATTCAAATGAGACAGGTACCTAAACCAGAGAGGAGGACCTGAATCTCAGATCTCATTTTCCCCCGAGATGGACTCTTCTGTCCACAGACTACAGCAGCCAGCCAAGCTCAAGAGTCTCAGCTGCTGTTGTACACATGAAGTTAAAGGTCACTCCAGCTTGTCACCATCCTTGACTGCTCACCTGTCCATTTAAACTGGCAGTCACTTGTCTCCAATAACCAGAGGTGTCTGCAGGACCTGCCCATGCCAGAGCATCCCCTCCAGCAGCATGCTGTGTGTCTGTGCCTGGGCAAAAGCTGGAGCTCAGAAGCTGGCACTGCTCCCTGCTGCTACTCCAACTGTGCCTGTATGAGTGCATCCTATATCTTTCTATCAAACCAGGAAGAGAAGGTAAAACCTGGGATTTGAAAGATGATCACTAGTTTAACAGTTTAAATGTTGTAAAAATAAAGCATATGCACTGGCTAAAAAACATTCCTGCAAATATTAACCCACCACACACATGCACTGAATGTGCTAGCAGCAGGAGAGGAGGCATATTAAACTCCAGCCTCTTGATCTGCTTCCCACTTTCTCCCTCTTACTCCACCAATATTCCCCCTTCCCATTCTTCTCAAGCAATTCCTGGACAGAACATATTGACCAAGAAATCCTGGCCAAATGACAACCGTGCAACACACAGAGAGTCCATGACATCCAGGTGACACAGGAATGTACACATGATGTGTCTGCCTCTGAGTGCACCCACATGTTCAGCTTCAATTCCTCAGGCAGAAATATAAGGCTCCTAAAAAAATACTCCTGTGCCATGTTCAGCCCTTCACTTAGATTAGAGCTGTATCATTCCCTCTTTAGCAGCACACTGTAAGTCATAAGATCTTCATTACTGGAGCCAGCACTCCAATAAATGCTTGCTGATCAGTTAGCAAAGTAGCAACCTGAACAAAGAGCATTAGTGATCAGCAGCCCTGATTATTACATTTGCTGACTTGCCAGCTTCATTAGCAGGCACACGCTTCTCAGACTAACAGTTTAAAATAAATTAATTTCTGCTGTACTATCTGCTCCAAAAATATTAAATGCCAGCAGTTGTATTTGCTCAAATACCCTCTGCTACCCATGTCCACTCAGAAGATTAAACATATTTTATGTAGCTCTATAGAGACTTGAAAAAATTCTAGGACAAAACTATCAAAAATTTCCCCATTGTTCTGCTTGTGCTTCTAGTGTGCTTGGGCAGACTTATGGCTCAGCTGTGTGCTGTGTCTGTACATGACAATCCCTTCAGACAGATCTCTTAAACCACAAAGAGTTGTGGTTGTCACTAACCTAAGTCTCCAGCACATTAACAATGAGCTATGCTTTATCTCCCTTAGTAACTCCAGAACACTGCCAGAATAATGAGAATTTGAAAGGCATCCTAGCTTAATTTGGCCTTTCAGAATCACACAGTATCTGATCTCAAACTTGACTATGGAGGTTTCCATACTGAAAAACCGTAAATGCTCCCCAAGACACAGTACATCATAAATCAAAGTTCCACTAACTGGCAGAGTGCAACATTGTCATTATCAAGTCCAGAATCTGTTGAGAAAAACCTTGCAAACCTGTTGCCAGCATGGCTGGTTTGCTACAGCTTTGCTCCCTGCACTTCCCCACTCCCAGAACTTACACATTCTGATGACTGCCTGGTGCGCAGGGGTCGCTCCACCTGCTGCTGGCCCACAGCCACCAGCTGGGAATTTACCATGCTCCGGACCAGCTGCGTGCCTGATCAAGGAACACAAGTGTTAATCAAACCCAAAGGGTGACAGTATAGTGAGCAGAACTGGGAGTCAGCAATACCTTAACTCTCATATGACACAGAATAGGTAAATCACTTTCACCTTTCCTCTCCTTTAAGTGGAAGCTTTTCCCTCTATTGGCAGCAGACATTAACAGGTATAGGAGCTAAGTGCAAAGTCTGCTTTTGAGTAAAACAAAGTCTAGCAGGAACAAGGCTCACTTTGCTATCAGGCTGGAGCTCTACTTTATATAGGTTTCCATATTACTGCTGTAAGCAGTGGCATTTTAAATAGCAATAGTGACAGCAGGAACTTCTGGGCAAAGAAAGTAAATTAAAAAAGACTAAAGGATAATGGAACACAGAAGCATGGTTCTTCTGAAGTTCATTTATGAATGCTCCCTCTACTTTTTCAACTACCACAGGCATCCAGGGGCCTAATTTGAGTGAGTTTGCAATTACTTTTCTCTAAGTACTATCAGTAATTTGAAAGCTGGATTTAGCCTAATTCATCTGTATGCTTTTTTGCAGTGTTACTGAAAGAGCACTGATTTTTGCTGAAAATACATTTACTTACCTCTCACAGATGATGGAGGGTTAGCTAACATTTGAGAAACATTTGGAAGAGGAAACGCATTCAATTATTATTATCATTACTATTATTACTTTTACTACTTCTAAATGCACCAATTGTGAGTGGAAGACAAATAATGCAGTACTGTGAAGTACACTGTATTTTACTGCTGAGTACATTTTTACCACCCATGCAAAGACTGTACTTCAGGAGAAATTACTCCCCTTGCAGAAAAGCAACAGAGACTAAAACCTGTATTTTCAGTGACTGAAACATTACTTGCAGGATTATTTTTGAAAATAATTACCAAGTCTGTACAGAAACCTAGAGAAAAGGGTCTCAGAGCTTTCAAATTATCCTAACACATAAACTAACTTACCTGGCACGCTATTATTTCTCTGACGGGTTTGTTTGAATTCAGGACAATCTCTCCTAACATGACCCACATCCCCACAGATGAAACACCTTTTCTCTCTTGTTTCTCTGTCATCTTCTTTCACGTCTTTTTCATCATCTTTCTCATTCTCCTTTTTCTTCAACCTGAACAGTAATTTTTATTAGCAACATCACAAAACCGCACAAACAAACACATAATCTCTGTAGGGCTGTTGTACCATTGTGTTCAAAGGGAATGGTTACATAACCAACAGCTGTACCAGAATACAAATATCTCAGGAATCCCAAAAAACACTTTCAGATTCTGGGCTGATTAACAGCCTGTAAAAGCTTAATGAAGTTAGAAGCTCCCCAGATTTGTCCTTGTTCTCAGGGCAGAACTATGCCTGCAGTTAAACAGGCTTAGCCTGCCAGGTAGCTGGGGAGCAGTTCTATGCAGCAATCTCACTGAGTCAGAATATACCCAAAACAAGTGAGCTGCACATCATTCATACAATCTCCCCCTCACCGGACAAGGCACATTTCTGTGTCACTGTCTGAGCCCAGACAGGATGTGCAACAGAGCACTGAGGCTGTTCCAAACACTCAGTTCTAATACAGCAGGAGAACTAGTGATCAGGAACCAAGACAAGAAGTAAAGCTCTTTTTCCACAAGGTATTTGCAGGATTGTTAAATAGTAATATTATTATGTGAGCTGTATATACAATCTCAGAGAAATTCTGTGTGGCTGTGCTGTAGTAGCAGTTTGTGTGAAGAGCAGATCACAACTTCTTTTCCTGTGGCAGATATAGGGAAAGAGGTGATGCAATTCCATGTGCTAGTACTTGTACAGATAGCATGTGAAAAAAATAATCCACCTGTGACCACAGGGTTCCAGTGCACTTTCATGTACCTTGAACTCTGCTGACTGAACAAATAGAGATTTTGTAGCAGGAAGAAACCAAGAATCCTTTGAAGAATTATGACGCACACAACTGAACATAAGGAGCACATGAAAGAGCCCAGATTAATTTGCATTCTAAGGGCTTCAATAGGCTTCAGGAGGAGTCAGACAACCTAGGCTGAGTGGGTCATTAAATAGCCAAAGCTGTAAAAAGTGAGGAGTGCACATTTTCTGTCAATTCCTACTAAACCTTCTTTGGAAACATTGACCTGCACGTATCAGGGATTTCTTTTGTAGGAGTCTGGACCCAAAATTCCTAAGTGACATTAATGTACAAGTGCGAGATCACCAAGTGCTATGGTGATTCTGTAACATCATGGCACTAATATGATGTTATAGAAAATGCACCTTAACTATGTCTACACAATTCAAACTCAACATTGTCCTCTGAACATGATCACTACAGGAAATCCATTTCAACACACAATAAATTTTACAGCCAGGTAATATGCTCTCCATCTGAATGTTTAAGCTATAAAAAGATAATTTAGTGATCTCGGTTTTAAGTTAAGCTTAACTACATATTAACACACTATAGACTGCTGATACCACTCTGTGTGCCTCCATAAACACTTTAGATTTAAAGAGATGGTCAGAAACTGTTTTACGAAAATAAAAAGTAAGATGGGAAATTGAGGATCAGATATGAAGCTTTGATTTTCACTGCAATTTAGCAATTTTTCATTTCTATTAATCTTCAAATATCCAAATCCCTCATGATTTAATCTCGAAGATTTCACAATAGCTTTGTGTATTACTTACCTCCTCCTCTTTGGACAGTCTTTCATGTAGTGACCAATTTTTCCACAGACACGACAACATCTGTCATTGGGTGCCAATTCCCCATCTGTCAGCACTTTTGAGTCAAAAAAGTATTCCTATCAAAACACATCAGACAGATAAAATATACAAACCATTCAATTACAAGATTGAGGAATGGAAGTCAAGCTGTCAGCCTTCATCTCTTATTGCTCCCTGAATGGTACTACTTCTGAGATTATACCTGGTCCTTTTCTTCCCCTAGATAATGGCAGCTTTTTCGGAGATACGGAGCAGTTTGGGCTAAAAAGGGCTATTTGGTCTTAGGGACAGAGGCTGAATTTGCAGAACAGCTTATCCAGGCTCAAGCCTGCTGCCCACCTCTCACCTCCCCAAAGGCTCTTCAGAGGGCAATTTTTTGTATTTGATCCATTTTTGTATGAGTCACTGCTCATGTGCTTTCCAAAGCAGCCGATGTCCCTTCCCAGGTGACATGATTACATCCCTTTAGACAGAACACAGCTCAGGTGGGAAACAGATGGAGCATCTGCAGACTGACCTGTATCACCCCCCTCCCCTAGAATTTGCACAGGACAGCTGCAGTTCTGATGTGTGTCAGCACAAAGGCCCAGTTTACAGCCTCTGAGCAACATAAATGTTGTGAAATTACTGTCTTGCCTGGAAGACTGAAATGGAGGTACGAACTCAGAAAAAAAACCCACAGATAAAGCAAGCAAATGGAAAAGAGAAGATAGGGAAGGATGAAGGGAATTAAAAGCTTTCATTAGATTTTAAAGATCCTTTAGAAACTCAAGCTCTGTTAAAAGCCACTGGGAGAACAGTCCTCTAAACTGTTTTAGAAAATGCCTTTCTAATTTGGTCTTAAAAATAACCCTGACTCACTATGCAAATTTTAAAGGTCAACTTGTTAAAAAAAAATCATCATCATCCTTTTCCTTGTTTAAGCAGCAATCCTTACTATCTCCACCAAGTGGAAAAATAAACAGAATGGAACATCTCTTGGATCTGTTTTCTTTAGCTACTTGAAGAGCCAGTAAGGTTCCTAGACCTGTTTCTGGGTTTTACAGCCAAATTTGCAGTTTTCTTCAATACTTAACAATTTCTTCAATACTCCCATCATACAGTGGGAGGTTCTATAAAAAACCAAAACACAAATTAAGCTTACTTTCCCCAAACCTGCCAGTAATACCCACCACCCATCCAACTACTCCTCTGAATTTATATTCCAGGAGCCCAATACTAAGCTATACATTTAATGCAGACAAATATTGCGCACACCAAATTGATAAATACATACAAGAGATTTGCATCAATTCAGTGGACAAAGAAAATTAAAGAACATACTAAAAACTCTGAGAACTTACAGCTTCTCTTCCAACAGCTGGGTAGAATGGGGTACCAAATAATTTTCTCCCATTGATAAATGCCTTCATTATGAAATTGGTCACTATTGGAAAAAGACAAAGTTATTGGAAAACAACAGAAAAGGTACAACTCAGTGAACATTCGTCATTAGCAGACATTAATAGCTTACTTTTCCTAGAGACTCCAGCACCCAGATTATGATTCAAGTCAAAAGGATCTGCACAAAGAAGGGGAAAAAACCAAGAGTTGGAAAAAATTTGCTGCAACAGAATTTTTTATTTTACTGCAGAGAATTCCATTTTAAATGCATTCACAGAGTAGATTATAGCAAAGCAATGCTGAGAGTTTTAAAACTGTGACTAACCATTATACAGTAAGAACAATTCACTGACATTTAGTAAAAGTTATGAGTCTCATCAATTTTTTGAGCTGTAGGACTTGCAAACAATGTTTCTTTTTAAAACACTGACTGTAGTTTCCTCACATAAAGATCCTGTGCAAAGAGAACAGCCTCTCAAGCAACAGTTTCTTACTTCTCATGAATGGAAACTCAATTCAGCAGAGGAGTACCTTCAATGGCAATACATTTGGATGTCCACTGCTTCTCAAACGTGGTTAACAGCTTCTTCTGCCGGATGCTGATCACATATTCCTTGAAGTCAAATTCCTCGGTGTAGAATCGCAGCAGCCCCAGCCAGAGCTCTCCAAGAGATTCAGTGTTCTTTCCAAGGGAAGGCAGACGCTTCTTCTGCATGCAGTTGAAGACAATTTATTCAGCTACAGTTACTGCAGCACTGCTTCTCCTGAAATACCTCTCTAATTACAAGTTTGTCTACTATGAATGGTTTCTTTTGGTTAAAGTAAGGTTAAATCACTACAGTTAACCTAACTAAACCTGGATTATTTTTAAGAATAAAAAGTATTTTTCCTGATTTATGTTATTTAGAAATTACTTCAAATAAACCAAGAAAAAGCAGAAACTCATTTTTGCAAAACAGGACTCATTTGGGAAGTTGCAACACTATGGATATGGAAGTTTAATTAATTAATAAAATTAATCTTTTTTATATTACACTGTTAAAAATGTATTACTTTTCCTGAAAAGCAAGGTTTAAATTTTAGTTACTCCTCTGGAATTAAAATATTACCAATTCTTCCATGTCATCAAAGAAAAATGCATTCCATCCATCCACCATTCTTTGTGGAATCTGTTTGCCATCAAATATCTGCCAGGACAGAGAGTGACAGTTACCACCATAATTCAAAGTCGCTGTAAAATGCTTGCAGTTCTTTTGGTAAAGAAATAATATAAAAAAGTATAAATACTTTGATTTTAACAATTACTTCTTATACAGACAGAACTTCCCACTGGTAAAAAGTTTGAAAGAGTTTTTGCATTGTTGCTGTACCTCTCAAATTATTTGCATGTTTAATTTTTTCTTGTTCTTTGCAACTAAGAAAATACGACTGAATTACCTTGTCAAGATTCCAACATTTCTCTTGCCCACAGATTCTCTAAGGAGACTTTATATGATTTCTATTACATTTTGACTTTAGCACAGCCAAGAGGAAATTCCACTGTTAATTTAAATGCACTCTTGGGGTAGCAGTAAAATAAAAACCCCCAACCACTACTAAAGTATCAGATACTAAAGTATCAGCAAGAAACTCTATGAGTCTCAACTGTAATGCTTAAGCCAATTTTCCTCTTGCACAAAGAAACCAAAAGAGGCAGAAAGGGATAATTTTCAGACATGCTTGGGAGTTCCAGAGTGTATCCAGGAAGAGGGAGATAGTTGAATAATTATATTCTCCCCACCCATACAACGGAGGTGCAGAACATTATTTTCTTAATGAAGTTTCCTGGCACAGATGAAATATTTCTTTGAAGTTGTACCAAAGCATCAATTATCTTATTTTTCCCTCATCAAATAGTGAAATAAACTTTCTCTCTTACAGAGAAAATCTATTGTTGAGCAATAAATAATGCTTCTGACTATAACTGGTTGAAGAGCTGGACTCACATTTCAAGAGCATCTGGTGCAGTCTTATAATTACAATTCCCTTCTCTCCATACCACCTGCCAATTTTTTTCTATCCTGTTCAGCATATAAATACCATCGTAAGACCAAAATCCCAAAGTAAATGCAATAGCAGAACTTAGGCACAACAGACTCCCAGTTTTGATCTAATTTTCTTGGTCAGTTTTACCTACTGAAACCAAGAGGGAGTTAAGAACCTGCTGATTAGAAGGGCTTCATATTTCATTTATCCCCTCTGATCCTAAAATCCCAGACTTCTCATATTTACCTTGAAGAAAAAGTGCATCTATTTTCATAGCCTCATTTTTTGAACCTACCTCCTGAAGAACTGGAATAACTGGTGGATTTCTCTGCTGTAGAAAGTACAAAACCATAAGAATATAGGCATACGAAGACAGACTACCACGGGATGCATCACCAATATCGCAGCGCTGAAAAAATACATTTTAAACAAAATGCTGAATTTACATTTTACTGTTCAAGACTAACAGCTATGTCAGAGAGCAAACAGAAACCCCATAAGTAACAGCAAATACATTCACCTCATAATTAAAAATTGTTTTATGAAGCCTGAAAAATAAATGCACCCAAGAGTCAACTGCCATCTGGCAAATCCACAGCATAATTTGTCTAACATAAAAACAGAAAAGCTTTTCATAGCCAAAATACTTCAAAAAAAAATTTATAATGTGCCAAACTGAAAAAAAAACCCCAAATCAAAACCCCCAAAACATAAATCCCAGGTTTCAATACCATAACATTTCATTTTCCTTAACTCATGCTGCAAGAGCTGTTTCTACGATTCCTTATTATTTTGGTTCCCCCTCCCCTTTAAAAAAAATAATTAATTAACTGCAAGTATTTCCATGCTGTACTGAAGTGCAGGCCACACGTGGCATTTTGCTAGCAAACATACACATACCTAATTAAACCATGGTGCAGCCTGCACAACACAGTGCAAAACAAACACCCCTGACCAAGTCAGGGAGTTGGAACCAGATGAGCTCAAGGCCCCTTCCAACCCAAGCCTTTCTGTGACTCTGATCAGTGAATTACCTTACTATGCTTGAGTAGCTCATTACAGTATAACCTTTCCACAGCACCTGCTTCTAAGCTATCCTGTGTTTCGAGCCTGTGTCATATCAAACAACGCATTTTTAACCTCCTAGGGCTGGAAAAAACAGGGATTTGCAAATTACTTTCACATTAGCAGCAGCAGTGACAGCTGTTCCTGGGTTTTCTGCCAATGCAAACAGAGGAGGAGGCATTTTGCTTAAAAACAGAGTATTTGTATAGCTATGAAGTCACTTCCATACATTTACATTCAGGAGTGTATATCCCATAACTTGTATATTTCATCTTTGCAGTAATATTTTTAGAACATGCACAACAGAATGTAAGATTCATTATTATCAATACAGGGCATTTTTAATCTAGACACAGAAGAGACATAGCAATATTGTGCACTACTGTGACCACATCGAGAAAAAAATCATTGCTACTCTCAGTGACAGTACAATGAATGTGTCCTTTCTATTCTGGCACAAAGTTATTTTATTCATCTTGATGTATTTTATTACATGAACATCTGGTAGCATGATGCACCATCTCTATAAGCTATTTTTTATTTGCCCCAGTTCCACTAAGCTTTCTTTGGATATGCTGTATTTAATACTGCAGCTTGAATAAAAAGCAATGCCACATTTCAATTATCAAACACTGCATAATATAATATTTTGATGGAATATCATAACAAAAGATGCAGGAGATCTGACATTTCCAAACTCTTAAAGTCAAGTGTATGTCCTAGGCACATGGAGACTCAGGCATTCATTCATCACTCCATACCTACCTACTCCTGACTTTTATATCAAGTCAAACAAGGCAAGTGTGCCAGAAGAAAGCAGCAGTAATCTCTGGGCTGGTCCCACATATTAACACTTGGGAAGCCCATGCACATCCACATGCCCCTACATCTTACATTTATCAATTTTCCAGTTTTGCTTGGGGCTTGGCTAGGGTTTTTTGTTTGTTATAATTGCAGCTGGTTTGAAATTGAAAAAAAAACCCCACAAAAGTTTTCATTTCATCAGCTTCCTCTTACACATAAATATTTCAACAGATAGCAGAAGGTACCAGGATTTGATTTTGACACACACAGTCTGATAGAGCACAGTAAGCTTAAGAAAGTGTATTTCATTCAACAGCAGTCTACTGTCTCCTCTTCAGCTGGTACTGGCAAAAGGCAAAGTCAGTGGCTGCAGCAGAAAATACTGTAATGAACAAATAAGTACCTTCTTTTTATATTACCTTTGCAAAAACTTTCATTGTGTAGCCCAGATATTGCACCCTAGGATCAATAGCTGCGTAGGTAGCCAGCATCCTTGTGTTATGCTGTGCCTGGAAAAAGGGAAAAAAATCAAACTGGTGTCAGGGTTGAGCTAATTATGTAAGAAATTGTGCAATTTCACAGTGTCAGGTGACAGCTGGAATGAGCTGTACTATTCATGATGGCACACAGGCTATGGTGGATGTGGCACTAGTGGCTTTTCAGAAGTATCCCCAAAACAAGACTTCCTGTGCTGTAACCTGCTCTGCCATCAGGTCATACACAGCTACCCAGGTCAGGCTGAGGGTTTGGGCCACTGAATTTAGATAATGTAGAAGTAAAACACAAACACACAAAAGCATATTCATTCCCGTTTCAAAATTATTCCCTCCCATGGTTATTTGGGTAAGATAGAAAGAATTAAAAAGGTTTCTCTGAACACAAAAGGACACAGGCAGATGCTCACCAGTGTATTGTACAAACTGATATCTCCTTCCAAGCCACTCCTCCTGTGTTCAAACTTTACTATAGGCACTTTGGCTGTTGTTATAGGCAAGATGTTTCTCAGACCTGGGGAAGCAACACTTTAGTACATAAAACATTTCCATTAACAACATTTATAGAAAATCTAACTGCAAAACAAGTAATACTTTAAAGCACCTACCTGGATGCTTCTTAAGAACTTTTGCCAAACCTTCTATTATTTCTTTACAGTTTAATTTCTAGGAAAAACAAAGATCACAGCTTCAGACATTAAAACATGGATCCTATTCCTACAAGCACATTTACTATCAAATGTATTTCATAGATGAAAAGTCTATGTACAAAAAGGAGCAAGCATTAAGCCAGCACATGAATTTACATGAACTCACATGCTCTGTGTGGACATCTATAGTACATTGTGTGCCTATAAGGCATTAAAAGTAAAACAGGCTGGATCTTGCTTCAGTTGTGCAGAGAGCAACAAGCCAATGTGCAACTAGCAAATCCTACTTTTCCTGTAGGAAATCTTAACTGAATTAAAAAACGTTAAAGAATCCTTGAATTTAAAATAGCAGATTTTATCAATTCCAAAACTCTTACCTCTGCATTTTCATGACCTTCCAATGTCATGCAGATATCTAGATCACTGTCCCGAAATCCAAATCCATTTTTTGAGGAGCCAAATAAGCAAAGCCTAGCTTTGTCTGATCAAAAGAATAGACAAGAAAAAGGTAAATTCTCTTACAGTTGAATGATAAGTGCTTAGTATTAAATATTGCTTAACTGCGATGTGCAGGTGCCCATATAAATGAGCTTAAAGAGAGAGCTTACACTGTCACTTCAAAGACCTCAGCTTTGATAAAGGAGGAAGCACAACACTTCAGAAATCATTTACAGAAAGTAAGGCAGGATAAAGACTTATTTTATGTATTTTTTTATGTCTGAAGCACGTTACAGTTACTATAATCATTAAAAGGCATCTCTAAATGTGGTGCAATGTTTTGTGGTATGTGACTGCATTTTCCTGCTTTTAATAAATCAAAATAATGTGCAAACCCAGTCACCAGCACAGCTTTACCCCACAGAAAAGACAGAGCTACTCCTAGGCTAGTCAATGTAATATTTCTGGTTCCATTCAGAGTTTATCTAGGTTGCATATTTTTCCTATGAATAGGTAAATTTGGTCAATGAGTTTTTGTAATTATAACATACTCTTCAAGAACAAGCAGTAAGATTACAATACTTTATGGAACATTCTTTCCCAATTGCTTTGTTTACATTTTTGTTTGAAACACAATATTACTAAGTATTTTCATTCTTGGATGCCAAAATTATGTTGTTAAAACAAATTCTTTCCTAAATGCGAAGAATACATTGATCTGTTCAACTAAAATTCATGCTAACAAAATAGATCTAACACCTATTCACAGCTTTTTTTCCTAAACTTTAATAGAATCAGAAACCTTAAGTCTTTCAAGGCTTTGGAACGGGTCTCAATCCTCAGCTGCTGCCAGTAAGTTGAGGCACAGCCAGTGGATGGAATTCCCAATTCCTTGATCACAAGTCAGCTACAGCAGAATGGCCTTCCATAGACTGGAATTCAGGGGACCTGGGTTTGGTACCTGGCTCTAGCACTGTTTTACACCTCCTGCAAAAAAATCATTTGGCATCTCTGTGCCTTGACTTCCATCACTGTAGTAAGGCACTTCTGCTTGTTTTATGTACAGGATGTGAAGATAAACTCATCAGGATTTCTAAGATACTCAAGCACTGGTAACTAGGCAACAAAAAGTCCTTGGCCCACGACCACAGCTAACACTAAACCCAACCAAACTTTTTTCTTGGCCTGACTGGAGCAGTCCTGTGCTTGCATTACTACTCTGGCAGCTCTTCCTCCACTCTAGGGACATTTCCATGGAATAGCATGAAGGGATGTTCATATGTTGAAGTCTGCAAGACAGCTTTACAAATGGAAGGCAAAGAGATGCCCCTGCTTCAAGCAAGGAAAATAAAATAAGACAATCCACATCTTTATGTTCTGGACAACATGACTGAAGAAAGCATTCTCAAGAATCACTGCCTAAGGTTACATACCATTATACTCTTTTCGAATAAACCTCTCCAAACTTGCCAGTATTTGTTCTCTGTTTTGTTGCTCAGATAAAGGAGGGGATAATTCATCTAAGTAAAAACAAATTAAAACACAGTCAGACATGACATTCAGCACCTCAAGAATCTTTTTCAGCTAATTAAAAGATTGCATGGGGTTTTTTTTTGTTATGTTTGCTTTGCTGAAATCTGTGGCTTTCTTTTTATATCATTAAAGTCTTCAGGATTTTATTTCAAGACATCCAATTTTTCAACCACAAAGTGGTTTGGTGGGCACCTGGCATCCACCCAAGGTTAACCCACCACAGCACCCCCAAAAGATCCCATAAAATTTGGTAAGCACGAAAATTAATTTTGCCCAGAGCTTGATTCCTGGGAACTTTTTACAGTTCCAGGAATTCCAGTAGCTTTTTACAAACCCAGTGAAAAACCCCATATAACATCAGTTTCTCAAATCTGTTATAAGTTATCACAGCCATGGATTATCTGAAAGTTAAAATATTGATCCATTTGTAGCCTAGGGCAACTGGAAGAGCTTCTTCCTACTGAATTGTGAGTAATTGTAAATAAGTAATTTAACCCTAGAGTTTTTAATTCTTCCAGGTTACAGATTACAGTATATAGTGGAGTACAAACACTTTTTGAACTTACCAAAACATCTTTTACACACTATATCAAGTATTTCCCGAAATCTGTCTGTCATTGGTGGTAGTGGTTTTAGATCAATTTTCTTGAAATCCTCTGGGCAATCATTTTTGGAATGTCCATCCCGTTTGCAGATGCTGCATACTATAGTTGGTGGCTTTTTGGGGGAAAAAAAAAGGAAAATTCTATTTGTGCACTTAAGACAGTTCAGCAGACCTAACATTTCCAAGCAACCAAGAACATTTAACATATGAACAATAACAGAGCCTCTACAAAGAGCGGAACACCTCTCAACAAGCTGCATTTTAGTTCTCACAGTGCCTAAAAGCATCTGCTAATTCTTCAAGAAAGTAGGAGAGGAAAGGCAGAAATAACCACAAATAACCCGAAAGAAACCCAGTTTTTTTGTGTGGAAATCAAAAAGCTTAAGATGAGGGAAACAGACCATTTAATCCAAATATCACACAGGGTGGTGTTTCCAGTCCTGAATAACAGGTACTCTACAAAGACCAGAGCTCCCACCCATAACCCAGACTGAAACAATCACTGTGGGAATCCCACCATCCATCCACTCTTAGATTTAATGACTTAAAAGTAATGGCCCAGTGATACATGACCAGCAGTGCTTACCTTTCCTGAAGTAAAAATGAACTTATCAAACACATAATGCATTTCTTCTGTTGAGAGTGTGCCTTCCTCTTTGAGATCCTGGGTTTCCAGCACTGCTTTGCAGCTGGCCGAGGTAGCTGGGGTGCCAGTGCACTTAGTCTGCAGAGACAACTCCGGTACCAAACTCTGCCTACTTTCAGCATCAGAAAACTCATTACTGGAATTTGTGTCATCAGGCTGATGTGCACTGCAGTTACAGTGGTGGCTGAGCTCACCCTCAGTTAGACACACTGAAATTTCTAAATCATCCCTCTCTTTAGGTGATTTTTCCTTTAATTCACAGCATTCATTGGAAATAAGGGATGAAGCTTCTTCTTTGTCTTCATCATAGCTAGAGTCCAATGTTGAAAGTAGCAAAGAGTCCATGTTCTGGGAAGTACATCTTTTGGCTACAGCTTCTACCACTTTATTACATTCAACTTCACTCTCTGGTATGTTACATCCACTTCCTGTAACTTCGTTATCTACAACATCTTCCCCTTGTG
This sequence comes from Leptocoma aspasia, assembly GCA_013399835.1. NCBI lineage: Eukaryota > Metazoa > Chordata > Aves > Passeriformes > Nectariniidae > Leptocoma > Leptocoma aspasia. The sequence goes on along the minus strand of VXAX01007739.1, from coordinate 530,384 downwards.
GAAGGCAACAGTTTGCTACAGGCTCTTCAGATCTTGTGGATTTCTTATTATTCATTTTCCCTTTTTCTTTCTTCTTGGTATCTGGCTTGGATTTAATCCCATCTTTACTTTGTGGACATGCAAAATATTTATATGCGGTCCTAAATCGCTCCAGGATGTACTCAAATACCATCTGGCTATTTAGACTTCGTGCAACATTCCTCTTCAGTGCAAAAGGATCTGGGAAGAAAAAGAACAATTTAATTAGTAATCTTTAACTTCCACATTTCACAAAGCAGCTGAAATCCCTAAGTTATTACAGGGCAGTTAAGGAGATTCTTATATTACAATCCAGAATTGTATCTGGATATACTAAGAGAATGAAAGACCCACAATTTTTTCCAGAATTCTTCCATACAAAACATACCCACGTGCAGCCATGAATGGCTGACTATCATAAACAATTCCAAATAGTGTTACTCAAAAAGCAAACCATGGGTATATTGCACCATTATATTATGGCCAATTTCTAAACTAGAAATTATAATAAACATACAAAGGCAAAATGAATAGATGCCAGCCAGAATCTTTTTTCCTCCACTGAAGAAGGATTTTCACTTCCCTTAAGAAAATAATTCGTCTAAGAGTAACATTAAGGATGTAAGGATTGTATGAACCAATCTCACCAGGATCCATTCTTAGTCCTTCCTAACGATTTCTAGATCAAACATGTGTTCCAAGCAAAAAAAGCTCCTGCATAGTTGCTATAAGTTTGCCTGGAAGATAGTACCAAACTGAGATTCTGTTACTTCATAACATCAGCTACAAACTTAACATTGGGAAAAAAAAAAAAAAGGCAAAAATGAGAAGTAAAAAAACATAAAGCAAACAACAACACAATTAGCCCAATAACAGCAGGTGTTAAAACCAGAATACAATCTGGTTTTTTGAAATTATTTCTCCTTTCTTCCTCAATTATTTGCCCTGTCACCTTACATCCCACATGTTGAATAAACACTTCCTTACTTTTTCTACACTCTAGCTAAAAGTGATTGAAGGAAAGAATTGGGAGAGGAAATTAAAGTCACAGGAGTGATCTCAACATCCACTACTCAACCTGTGCCTCGAGAATTCATTGCTTGTTTTTCTGTTCTACTTTTCCTTCTCACTCTTCTTGTACCTTATTGACTCATCCTTCAAAGTACCTCTGTACCTCATTCTCTGTCTGTATGATTCTCTTTGTCCTCTCCATCGCCTCAAGTGTTACAGATAAGCCACTTCAGCAACATCTCTAGAAAGTGTTCAAAAGTCATTATTCATGCTTTTATAAAAATATCACCTTATATGGTTTCTTAGCCTTCCTCAAATACCCAATTTCTCTATTCTTAAAGTCAATTCCAAATGTCATACATTGCTCTGTAACTCAGTAACTTTCCCTGCTTTTTAGACAGAGAAAACTTGTCTTTAAAGAGACTAAATAGCCGACAAAATATATATTTAAGAAACTTAGTATCCAGATTCTTGTAACAGATTTGCAAGTTAAGTAAATAAAGATGCTAATACAGGATGACTACAGAAGTGGGAAGGGATCAGCCTACCTTCAATGGCTATTCGCCTCTTAGGCCAGTTTTTATTCTCTCTGGTTAAGAGCTCTTGTACCCGTATGCTGATGACATATTCCTCCAAAGCAAACTCCAGTGTGTAAAACTTCAAGAGTTCCAACCACAGTTGCCCCAGTGAAACTTGGTGAGGGGTTTTGAATGCTAAGAGAGACTGAAAAACACGGACACAGGTGCTCAACTGAAATAAGAAATGAATATTCCCCTTTTTTTGGTCCTGATTTCATCCAACATCAATGTTTAAAAATAAAAAATAGGGATGAGAGATAGAAAGTGGTTTTCAATTAAATAAAGTCAGGACTTACAATCCCATGTTTCTCTTTTGCATTGCTTTGGCTGTCCACTTCTGAGCTTGCTGCCTTCTTGCCACCACCTTTTTGTTGTTCAACTTTAGCTTTGCTTTCTGCTCCAACAGAGTTTTTTGCTGCACCATTTGTGGGTGGTTTGTACTCCCACCTTACAAATTCTTCATCTTCCACCCCTTTCAGCTGGTGGTCATCTGGCCTCTTTGAATCAAAGCCTTCAATCTAACAACAATTAAAGTGGCTCTGAAACAAGACTGTATATAATACATACAACCAACAGTTTTCATCAAATGTAACACTGACTACCATGGTATTCATACTCCTCAAGATTAACAGTCGTCAGAGACAGAAATTCAGAGAAATAAAGAAGAAAATAATTGCCTTTTCTCCAAAACACAGATGATACAACTATACAGCCTGCTACAAGTGGCTTTTAAAATAGTCTTCAGAATCATCAAGCATCGTCCATGTGAGCATTAAGTACCAATGCATTTTAATTATCATTTTCTTTGGCAATTAAATTCTGCATTTTTATAAGGTTGCAGAACACAGAAATAGTGCCAACAATTTAATAATAAAGTTACTATATTACCAAATCACTTACCCAATTGCCCAAATAGGATGGTAAAATACGTGGTTTTCTTTGTTGAAGAAAAAATATCACCATTAAGGCAAAGGAATATGAGGGAATTCCACCTTCAGCCTGACAGTCAATGTGACAGAGCTGTAAGAGAAGAAATAATTACTTTTCTGATGTAATATCAGAATTTTAGTTTACAATCTATAACAAAAGGACAAATACTAAGAAATGTGAGAAACATACTAGAGTGAAATATAAAATGCTGTATCGCAGAAACTGCAGTGCCACATACAAGAATACATACCTACAGTGTGTTAAGGAATACTCTCTTATCATATATTATTCTTTTCAGTTTCACCACATTTTGTGACTGTGGGACATATTTATGCTTCCATCTAGGATTTCAGTCAATGCTGAAATGTGCTATTGTACAGTGGCATCTCATGTATGGAGGTGGGGTGAAGCAGTGGCATGAAGTCCTTTCCACAAACATATTCATGGTACATTATATACTACATTGTACACAGTGCTTAAAAAGAAGTATTGAGGATAATTAAACAACTTACTCTAGCCCAGTAGCGGAAAGCCAAAACCAAGGGAATCAGGACAGGCTCCAGTTTACCAAGTGCAGCCAGCAGGTCAGTTGTAAGGCAAGCCACGTCGTTCCTAGCACTTACTTTACATGTCAAACCACTGCAATCACAAATGCAGAACAGACAAAGGGTTATCACTTTGTGATATTGATGATGCTTCGGGCAGGGGGAGGTGGGGCATCACACCCACTGTAATAAAAACATCTATCAGTGTTTCCCTATGTAAGAACTTGAATTTTTTTAACAAAAAGCTACAGAATATAGTTATATTTTCTCTACTATTAACTTACTGACTGCATCTAGAACTTAGAGAAGTTCATTACAGTCAAAAACATAAAACAGCATTAAGAATTTGCTCTAAGTTCTGCCATTACTTAATTACATTATCTTGCATAATTCTATTACCAAGTATATTGTCTACATTCCAAACACTTTTAAACAAATTAATAAATTAATTAATACTCCAGACCTGCTGGACAACAAGAGTTACATTAAGGTAAACCCAGAAAACAGCTTCTCTAACAACTTTCCTTCAACTTCTCAGAACAATTATTTCTATTCTGTTACAAACACAGGAAAAGACAAACCCATTCTTGTTGCATTTACTTCCCCAGAGTTTCAGTCCATACCTCTGGCCAGTCAAGAAATCATGTTTCATTTTGGAGGTTGCTACTTCTTAGGAATTTACTGAAACTCTCAGATGATGCGTCCTTTCTGGCAATGTGTATTGTATAAAATGTTTCTAAAGCCTTGGCTTAAAACTGCTGGCAAAAATTTTAAATAACTGAAAACCACTCCACTTTTCCCCCAGTTAACTAAAAGCTAATGTCAGACTCCTACACCCAGTGAGCTCTGTGTAGCACAAAAACAAAAGTAGCTTTCTTTCTAGATTACGTTTCTGTGTATGAGCAATTCCCTTTTAATACAAATATTAGCTGAATGTTACAGTAATACTTCTTGTCAGGAGTGCAGGCAAGCAGCTACTATGAACAAGCATAGTAGCTCATTAAAAACTGCTTTCAGTCACACATACCTTTTAACATCTTTGCAAAAGACAACAGGAACTTTGGCATGGAAATCCGACTCCACATCTGAGTAGACAGCTAAGCAATGGAAGGAAAAAAAACCCACACTTTGTTTCAAAGTTTCTAACAGTTTTCCCAATTCTGTCTTTAAAATTATTATATTCATACCATTTTTCAGAACAACTCAAATTAAGTGCTGCATAGCTAAGCAGCACCAATATTTTCTAGTTACTTTTGATGCTCACCACGAGTATCAGACAGCCAGGCTGTCTTCCTGACAGAACCATGAGGCTACAAGTTTTAGAAGTCTTGGAACAGCTCTCATGTACACATGCAAGTGGAAAGCAACTTTTGAGTCTACTGCTTAGAATTCATCCTACAAAAGGTTAAAACTTTTTGCTCTGGCATCTGATGCTACTGTCCCAACTTTTGGCAACCTGAACTGGAGCATTCTCCTGCTGCAGCTTCTCTCATTCACACAAGCACTGGTGTTCATAAAAATCACATTCATAAAAACAGCCCAGATACTTTGGTTGAAAACCAATCAATTTTTTTAAGTTTACAGAAAACGTAAGCATAAAAACAACTAAGCAGCAGATGGAATGTTAAATAGAAATGAGATGCAACTAAAACTCACCACTGTTCTTCAAGATCTCAAGCACCTGGATCAGAACATCTGGTTGACTCATCTACAATGACAAATTTAGAACAGGTTGCATTATTGAGACTAATATTTTATTTTACATTTTATTTCAAACTACTTGGGTTGCACAACTGGTAACTCTGTGTCCTTCAAAAAAGTGAAGTCATTTGTCAGTATTAATGGAAAAGTTAACTGTACCTGTCTACACCATGAAAACAGGTGCCAGTAAACCTCACAGCCAGCTTTCCTTTAGCATACAGCTCTAGTGAACACTTTTGTTCTAGTTCTGAATTAACAGGATAAATAAAAGCACTTGCCATATATTCAACAATTTCACTGTCAATGTATACTACTAGAAATGGACAGAAATAAAGAATTTAATGTCAGGACTTTCCCAGGGGTTTTTAAAGGTTATCATTTTAAAACATGTGCAAGTACAGCATCTGAGTGTCTATCAAGAATGTGCTGCTAATATCACTAAATCTGAACCAACAACTTCATTACCTAAAGAATGTCACTTTTATCCCAAATTTTAAAAGGGGGGGGAGGGGGGGGGATCAAAACCTACAAGAGTTTACAGTCTGAATCTTGAGCTCATGGAAGCATGCTTAGCCAAGTCAACTATTTTCATACTGCTTCAGTGCTTACTCAAAAAAAATTTAGAAAAAGCCTACCATAAGGCTGTCCAAACAAAACAAAACAACAAGAAAAAAAACACTCAAGAATTAAAGTTATCTAAAGAGCAATGAAAACTTCCCCCATAGCTCAGCTCACATCAAATCAAAGATTAGATGCTTTGTGCTATTCTAATACCATGTACCCCAAAAGAAGATGAGGGCAATGGAATAGAAATAAATGTGGATGGCCTTGATTTAAAAACCAGTCTTAGTTAATACAAGATAATATCTACCCACCTTAGGGGGGAATTTGATATCAATGTTAACATCGCTGGTCTTAAAAGCAAATCTAGTTAAACAGGAGCCATACATCCTCAGGGAACAGTCTGGAGAGAGAGAAACATAATTATTTAACAGTCAGTACAAATTTTTTCTTCAGTGGATGATGCATATCTTGCTTTAAATACTGCACCTCACAAGTGGCATCCCAGATTAATGAACACTGAGCCCCTTTCTCACTCTTATGAAAGGCAGGCATTTCCACAACAGCATCACAGGAAAACAAATAATTCAAATACTGTAACCACCAGATGTCCAACATTTTCCAAGCCGTTTTAAAGATTTTTTGCAATGCAGCTTTAGTTCTGTTTGTTTTTAATATAAATTTAAATATGAAATAACAATAACTGTCACCATCTCAGTGTAGGACTTTATATAACAGCTTTTGTTAACTACAGCTTGATTTCACTGCAGCTCTTAGCCAATTTTAAAATTCTTTGTTGCCTCACAGACTTCTGTATCAGGCACCAATCTGTTGATTCCATTAGCAAGTTCCAACACACAGTTCATTACAGAATATGTATATAAAGCATAACTTCAATATAATCCAAGGCACAGAGTATAGTGTCCATTCAGTGTTTTAGTCAATGCAGTTACCTGCAAAGATGCAGAACAGATCTAAACTAACTGGGAAGTACCTACTCAGCAATAATATGAGAAATGCCATCCCATTCATAAACAATAATTTATCCCAATTCATGATAAAATTTTTGCAGATGAAAACTTTCCTGTAATAGAAATTAGGGTCTCCCATACTTAAATCAGCTGAAAAATGAGAGCGTTCTCAATTCTCCCCAAATCCAACACCCTGCCCAAGCAGGGCCACCTAGAGCAGGTTGCCCAGACTGTGCCCAGTTGGGTTTTGAAAATCTGCACAGATGGAGAGACCACAACCTCTCCGGGCAACCTGTGCCAGTGTTCAACCACCTCCACAGCAAAGAAGGCTTTTCCTGTATATCTTCCTTTATGTGTGTTCTGACCAAACTCATTCAATCAGAAACATCAACAGAACTACTCTTAAAAGAGAAAAATAGATCTTACACATACATAGCTTCAAGCCTATTTTCACTGCTTAGAAACCAGCCCTCTCAGAATGAAAGTCTGTATGGTTAATAATAATATTTTGCAATTTCTTCCAATGGCTTATCATAGTAGTAAGAATTTTTGCATAGTTCTAATGTGAGCTCAAGGGAAAACCATGCCAGAAGATAAGACATTTTCTACACAGTGCATGAATTAAATTTTTCTGAATTTACAACTTAGAAAAACACATTCACTAAAACATAGCTGGCTTTGAAAAGGAGAATAACAAACTGTCATTTACTATTACAGACTCCCCTTCCACTACTCCTACACTTCCACAGAAGCTCACCAGTCCAACAAGTCAGCCAGACAAAGTAACAATAACTTTCCTGAGCATTTATGTAAAAATGTTATGTGAAAAAGCTTTGTCTTATGCTTCCCACTATCAGTGGAAAACTCCCTAGAGTGCCAGAACAGAAGTTTGCACTAGAAGCCACTTACTATAGAGCAAACAGATTAGCAAACCTCCACCCTACAAACACCCATTCTATTCAGCACCTTATGTTTAAGCAGATACTTCATAGAGCATCTAAAGCTAAAACTGATCATCCTGCAGATAACAAAATCTTTCTTACAGCTCTATTTTTATAGAGCAAAGGGAAAAAAAAGGTATTTCTAAAACAAATGGACCGTATAGAACAACACCTGATTCCAACATAGATGAAACTAAAAATTTAAAACTTTTTTTTGGCAATGAGGTTAATATTTTCTTCTGTTCAGATGTGCTGAACACCAAACCACTGTTAGCACAAAGTCAACATCACTGCAGCTCCAAAAATCTGATTTCAAACTCCCAGTGTATTAACTATAGGAACTGATGGGAAATCAATGCAAAGAAGCAAATGTCAAATATTATCCTTCTTGTTATGTTATCCCACCACTTTAAAGAGGATCAATAAACACAAAGGACAAAGGAGAAATAAACACAATAATATTTTCCTCTTTTTTGTACATTTGTTAATTCTTTTAAAATCAACTGCCAGCCTGTATCAAAAAGTCTGTATATATTAATATTGTACACTATCAAGATAATTTAACCCCAAATGCATTCATTCACCATTAATGAAGGTATCAAAAATATATATAAAAATACTGAAAAATTTTCACCAAAACCAAATGGAGAATACTATGAATACCTGGTAAGGGCTGTTGAATAATTTTCTCCATCTCGTTTACAATTTCTTGCCGAATTCTGAAGTCCTCATCTGAGATGCCTTGTTCATTTGCTGCCTCGATGAGAGTGAAGCTCAGAGCAGCCAATTGTGCAGACGAGGGCGGTGGGAGCGCCCGCAGCTCGTTTTCCTCTTGCTTTTCCTGAATAATTGGTGGATGATAGAAGTAAAAACTGATATTTTATGAGGAAAAGGCTATCTCTTACTGCTATATTGGAACATGCTGTTTGCTCTTTGTGTCCTGACCAAACACTTCCAAAGGCAGGAAATGTGCCTGGCCTAACTGGCAAATACAGTAGTGTAGTCCCAGGAATGAGAGCAGATGCTCACTGTTTAAAACAGAAATTGTCGTTTCACAGCTGGCAGCAGGGGAGGAAATCTCCTGTATTCAATTCCTGAACCACATTTTCTGACAGTTCTGAAGCAGAATTAATCCAAGAAAACAAAAAGCTGTAATTGTTCCTACATAATAAAAGTAACTGAGCTGGAAAAGTCACATGGATTTTTTCAGAGTGGATTGTACTTGAAGGAAAGGTATCAGAGGCAGAAAAAGTATTCCTAGCTCCAAGGGAATTTTATAAGTTCAGTCCCATTACTGCTTAAACAGCTGGTTCCAGAAAGTACTGGATTTAGTGGACCCGATCCAACAGCAAGAATATGTCAGATGCATCAAGTCATTTGGGACTAAGTACAACAACCCCTTGTTTCATGAATTCATCAACTACATGAAAGATATGACTGAAATAAATAATAACCATAAAATAAATATGCACTAAGAAAACACAGTACAGTATGAAAATGTTTGTTTAGTTCTAGGCTGCATCTCTCAACTCTTCTGCTCTTATCTGAACAAATTAAGTGTAAGAAAGAATACGAGCATTTTTAAAGCAGCACGGGATTTTTTTGTGTCACCACGTCAGGATTTTTCTTGAGTTGAGAAACCACAGCTGCTGCTGAGCTTACTTGACTGTCATGTATCTCACAGAGCTGTAAACAGGAGCATTTTATGAAGTAACATTTAAGACAGTTACACTGGTATCACCATGATGCTGCACACAACATAAAGCTATCTGGCATAAGAGTTAAAAAGTGAAACTGCTCCCTGTCCTCCAGAATTTCATTCAGTGCTAAAGAAACCTCATTGCTCAATTCTCATCTTCATACCCAGATGAAAAGCGTGGTAAGGAAGCATTTAGGGATCAATCACAAGGCTGGCTTATTTTTTTAAGCATGATGCAATTTAGGAGACAGTGAGAGAACCAGAATCCTTTAAAATAATCACTGACCATAATGTAAAAATGTTACTTTCTGTGATTTAATGGATTTATGGCATTTGGAGTCTTCCAGGTGATGACTTGCACACGTTTTAGAATTAGAGCATTAATGAAAAACAGAAGTATGGCAAGAAATCCATGGAAACATGTGAAAGTAATTTGCCTGAATTTTGGAGAATGGTTATAGAAAGAGTAATTTTAACCATCTAAATCACAAAATCTGAGATACTGGGGAATCTGTAGCTCTTCACCAGCACTTACAAAAATGGGCCGGCAAGAAAATCTGTGCACCTTTTATTGGATTTCTTTCATGTAACAGTTCTTTAGGGCAAACCACAGCATTGTGGTATCTGATAAGAGAACTGGTTTTCTCTTTGTAAGCCTTAGAACTGTTTTTCATATTAAACCCAGGGTGATGATGAGTGAACTGAGTCCTTCCCTCCTATAACTCTTCCAAACTTCACAAGTCAGCTAAAGGAAAAAAAAACCCATAGAAACAACATCCCTAACCCTACCTCCAATGCCTGGAGGTCTTGCTACCAATGGCATTATTTCAGAAAACAGAAAAGTTGAATATATTTTTGTGTAATATGTATTTCTCACCTAAGTTACCTCGTATTATGTTACTAAGTCTGATGAACTGCTTGCTACTCAGAGACACTAATTCAGAAGCAATGACCAAAACTGTCCTCTCCTCTCTGCCTGAACTCATCAAGCCCTTTCTCTTAAACAGAAATTTGTGGATCTCTGCTCAGCGCACAAACTTTCACCTAAATGAACATGACCAAAGAAAACAAACCACGTAACAAAAAAAAATTAATTTAAAAAATAAAACAAAAAAACAGAGGAGTATAAGAAAGAAAAAAATAGCCATAATTTTGTTAACTTACCATTATATTTTTCTTATGACGTTTTTCCTTAATATGCTTGTGGGCTCCCTGGATATTTTCAATATGGACTAAGCAGAGCTTGCATAGATACTGACAGTTGGTGTATTCTGGGGAGCGCTAAGGAAAAATTACCATAGATTAAAACAAATATTTCTACCAGTAGTGCCTGAAAAATTCAATTCTTTTATTAATAAGCTGTATTTAACTATTATGGCTATTATGTAACACTTTTAATGTAAAGGTGCTTTGCAAACATTAAGCAATCTTCAAAAAACAAGCAGAAATGGATTTTCACCTGTATGACAGGAGGGGAGAGCAAGGGAAAGAAGTGAGATGACTTGAATATTACATTTCTCAGTAAATTTAGTAAGGTAAGATGGTAAGGCTGAGGAGTTTACACTTCTTAAGGCTGACCTAAAGGCCAGTAAGCCATTCCTCTGTCAGGTGAAGCTTTTAATAACTGGATAAATCTCAGCATCTCCCCACCTTTCCCTGGTGAGGAAATGGCACCAGCTCTGCTGCTGTGTCAGAGCAGGACCGAGCCAGGGCAGCGGCTCTGCCCTGTCAGAAAGGGCCTGACCAGGCAGCCTGGGGGAACATGGCCACCTCCTGATCACTGTGCTCGGCCAAGGTGGGATCCTCTGGCAAGGGCTGATGCTTTTCCACTCTGATGGATGCTCTGGGATGCTCAGAATTGGAGACACTTGCAGAACAAGCACCTTTTTGTATAGACAGGCTGGCAGAGATGGAGTACACAAATGGAGACTGGCCGCCTGGGAGATCCCCAAATCTCCAAGAAGCAGCCAAAAGTCCAGAGATGATGGGGAAGAAGGGAACCTGTTTTCCTCAGGTCCACGAGGGGATACCGTGGTTTATTCAGCCAGGAAACCATTAAGACCTGCTGGACTCAAAGGCAGAAAGGACTCTGCAAAGAGAAGTGGCTGTTCCCAAATACTCCACTTTATCTGTCTCATCCTGCAACTGTATTTTCTTCTTCTAACAGATCACAGCTACAGAGATTGGAAACCTTTTGAAAAGCTCGCTGCAGAAACAAAAGGGTTCAAAAAAAAACCACTTTAGTTTTTCTCCAGACTTGTTAGACTTTTTCAATAACTGGGAGAGAAAAAAACTACTTTAACATTTTCATCCTAATTCTAATACATCTATATTTACTAAACCCAAAAAGGATACTGAAAATACCAGATGTTTAAACAGTGACACAACAATGAATGAACACCATTCTAAGACACTGAGGTGGACCACAGATCAGTTAAACAAATTTGACTTACCATATGGAGACCTAAACCACTGTTAAATTTGGGCAAGTTTTTCCACTTACTGAGTTTGACCTTTTGCTTTTGGAAAAAAAAACCAGTCTGATACTCTCCACCTACAGAGTAAATATCAATTTAAAATATTGCTTTAATTACTAATTATCTTTAACCCCATTTTCTCTAAGACAGGTACCTAGTAAGAGGAAATTAAACATCCATTTGGAAAACAACTTATATACAGTTACACCTGGCGACCTGGGAAGATTCAAGTATTTAATGCCTGATGACTGAAGTAGATAAAAAATATTTTACCATTCTTTTATAATAAAGTGAGTATCAGCAGTAAAAGTATTTTTGAAAAATTTTGTATCTCTTTACAATATTGGTCTGCAGTATTAGATGTTGCCAGGAAAGGTGAATCATGTAACAACTTTTATTTTGCCTTTATTGTTAAGGCTTTTAAAATCATCTAATTATGCTTAATTCAAATGAAAAGGGCAAAAACTTGACATAACAAGACAGAAAAGCTACAGACTACTACTTGTGTGAGATAGATGCACCCAATAAGCCAGGTCTCATGAAATTTGTCTTGGATACTCAAGGAGCCAATCTATAAAGGAGCCAGCTGTATTTTAAAGACCTTCCAGAGAATGGGAAGGTTCCAGATCATCAGGAAAGAGAAACTTAAGAATCTCTTTAAAGGGCTAAATAAGATGAGCCAAGGAATTAGACACCAGTCAGAATTAGCATTCAGAAAAATACTGTAATAAATTTTTAATAAGCACATAGGGAAAAAATAGGTCAGAGGTGACAACCTGATCTGCTCCAAACAATTGCACTAACCCAATCTTAGGGTTGCTTTTTTAAAGATCAGTCATAGCTCTTGAAGGAGCAGCAGACGCTGTATTTGAATTTTACAGTCTTTGTCACTCATCATAGTATCAGTCTCAAAAGGAGACCATAAATAGTATCTAAACAAAGAACAGTAAGGTGGGAGCAAAACTGCTGAGAGAACTGTCCTCAGAGCACTCGTACCAGAAGCACGCGCCAAGTATTCTTCAGCAGGGGTCCTTGTGGGGGCAGAAATATCCACACTTTTGTTGAAGAGGTAAGAAATGCAACAGAAGGTGTGCTGACTATAAAGATATTGACTTGGAAGAGGATACAGAAGATGTAAAATCACAAAAATTCAGAGTTCATGAAAAGTTAGAGAAATGGAATAAATGACCTCCAACTAAATGATATCACAGTGAAGTATCATTCCTTAGGTATTACCAACTGCAAAGCATACAGAGCTGGGAACACCTGATGGACCAATTCTTAAGGAAAGGCAACGGGAGCAGCATTGCTGCTCCAACTATAAGCCAACATCCTACTGCTGCTAAAAAAGCAGAGATCCTAAACAAAAATGCCGTATTTCAGAGAGATGAAGTCAGCTTTCCTCTTTATATGTAAGACTTCAGCTGAAATTTCATGTCCAATTTTGAACACCGCTTACACAATAGGTGTCTAGAGAAAAGCAACAAGAATGAACCAGGAACTAAAAACCCCCAAGAGCAATGACTAAAGAGAGCCTAAAGAAAGTTTTACAGCAGGAATGGGAATGATTTTCCCATGAGCAGAATGGTGTGAAAAAGAAGTAATAAACTTTTGGTTATTTTCCTAGGACAACATATGAGGGATTAAAATGCTTCCATTAAATATTAACAAAAAATTCTGGATTACCTACACTGACTTCAACATTTGTTTCACTAGAGATAATATTAAGAACAATTTAGGTGAACATTTTTAAGCAGTCATCTCCAATGCAGAGACTGGGACTGGTGAGACATAATACACTAAAGAAAGCTCAAGGTTCTTTTCAGTCCTGCGTTCTGAGTTTCCAGAGAACCAGACTTAAATCTTATAAAATAAAATCTTATTTAAATACTGGAACTGTAAACCTTCAGATCTAGAAAATTTTAAAAATACTGTTCTGCAAAGGCTACATGTGCCACAAAAGGAACACTAAGTTTCCAATCCATATCATCTGCCACCAAGAACAACTAGTCAACTACTGGAGACAGGATCTTAGATCAAAAAGTGACTCATTATTAAGAAGAAAGAAACAGAGGCAGCAGGCTGTAGTAGAAACACCACCCAACCAGAAATATGATGATGATAATGAAAGAGGACACACATTTTCTTTTTTATCTGATAAATAACCCAACCTACTTTTTCAAGTCGGGAGATATAATCTCTTTCCAGACGTTCTTCAGCTTGTTTCAATCCTAGTTGCTGTTCAACTGTCAGATTAGATTCATCAATAACACCAGTGTTTTCTAAATAATCCGCTTCCAATGTATGTTCTTTTGTTGATTCAGAATTCTTTATTTTACCTAAAGCAAGAAACAGTTACTTTCTTCAGAGTAATTCAAGGAGAGGAAAAGTGAAAATTAGAGTACAGAGCAGCTAAGAACCAGACACAAATTAGAGCTACATTCCAGTTTTTTGCCCAAACACTGGCCAAGATCCCCTTAAACATTAAAATCTTTCCAGTATGTTACCCAGTATTTTAAAAATACTTCAGAGACTAATCTGCTACTACGAATGCTGTCAAGAACACAAAATAAAAAGGTAGATTAATTCTGTGTTTCAGCCAAATTCACAGTCTCTTAAATTGTTCAAATCAAGAAAGGGTTTTGCCATCCAGAACAGAGTAAACAAGATCCCGATGCCCTACTGTAAAAGAAACAATAAATATTAGGCATAAAATTACTGTACACAACACATTTTGTTAAGGAAGTAAGTCAGAGAACTCCCTCAAAGATGTTCACCCAAATGACCCTAGAGAGCCAGTCACCAGGCAATGCCAGGCCTCAGCCAGGAAGCTGCTGGAGTCACACCTGAACACTCCGTGACACCTCTCGCCCACAGGCAGCAGCCACTGAGCCCTGCAATGCTGCCGCTCCCAAACTCAGCCCAGTGCCACAGGGCCAGTTCCTCCACATGCCTGTGCATTGGTCACAGGCCACTCATCTCTGCAAACATCTACAGCAAATTATTCCAGTCACTTTTACAGAAGCAAAAGTCAGGGTTATTTGTGCTTTGTCTTTTCCTTTTTCTTTCCTTTGAAATGAGATCGGTGTCCCCAGACTAGCAAGGAATCAAAGCTGAGTAAGTTTTCAAGTCCTGGTTTCTCAGTGACAGATGGTCCCCACAGTACATAATGGTGGTCTACAAAGAGCTGACTGATCACAGGATGCTGCCACTTGAACTTGTTTTTCCTGTTAAACACTATTAAGACAGCTAAAAAACCACACACTTTATTATTTTCCTTGTATTACCATACAAGCAACTGCTGTAGCAGTGGGAAATACTTCAAACAGAAGGTCTACACTGGCTGGCATCTTAAAACAGCATTTTCATTAAAGAAAAAAAGCATTCTAAAGAAGTGTGACAAATCCTGAGCTATGGAATTAACCTGGTGAGACAAAGTTTAAACTAATATATTTAATTTTTACATTGGAAAATACGTGTAAGAAATGCACACTTATAAGGGTAGCCACTAATGGATGATAGGCATTCCAGAGCTCCCTAAATCAAAAAGCCACCTGCCAAAGCCTGCTCAAAACATTTTTAGTAACAAAAAAGAGCACAACGGTCACAGAAAAGAAGTAAATATTTCCCCTCTACCTATAATAAGAACTTTTCTTGCCCATTTTGCCCCTGATCTTTCTGAAAAGCAGTAATAACTGGCATTTCCCTGAGTGGCAAAGATATTAGGAAGGGTTCCCCCTTCATAAGACACTATATTCACAAAATTGCCTAAAACCCACACACACTAAGTAGCTTACAAAGATGTTTAGGTCTTAGGCACAAGAAAAAAGGACAGCTATTATCATAATCTCTTGTTCTCTAAGCAAGATGCTTGTATTAACATCATGTTCTCTCTAAATGCAACCAGCAACTTCGCACATGTGAAAAAAAAGAACACGAACAGGAACATTTCAAAGCCCATTTCAGACTGTCAGCAATTGCACCAGAAGAAAATGGAATAAGGCAGTGTTAACTAATACTCACTGAAGTCATCAGGCTTATGTTCCATTTTTCTTTGATCTGCAGCAGTCTTACCAGGATCACCAGCCTGATCAACACTAGTCTTCAAAGTATGAACTCCCACTGGATTTTCCAGCACCAGTTTCCCTTTCTGAGTAGCTGTTAAGCTTTCCATACTGACCCCATTCCCTGAAACATGGGAGCCTGAAGCGTTTTCTCCCACTGGTTGGGCTTTTGTCTGTTTCAGGTTTTCCATTGCTGATGATAAATTAGAAAATTTTTTTGCTTTTCCATGACTTCGATCCTGAACATTTGATCCCAAATCTTTAGTTCCAGGAATACAACTATTTACTTTGCATGATTTATTTTCTCCTTGTTTTTCAGAACAAACATCATTTTGTTTATTTTTTCTGCTGCTATTCCCACTCGGAGAACTTCTCCCAACATCCTTCACAGATTTGTCATTTCTATTATATTTATAATTTTGATTAATTGTAACTTTGACTGTTTTGCCTTCCTCACAGACAAGACGGACAGACTTCCTTGGGTCATGATTTCCATTCTTTGAGCTCTTGGCCTCTTCCATTATAGTGAAGACCTGCTTCTCCTGTCTCGAGACCACTTGAAGTGCAATTCTTCAGCAATTTGCCGTTGATTTTAAATCCTCTGTGCAGGCAAGGATCGTAGCTGATTGTCTACTAAAGAAATAATGATAAGACATTTTTAAAATTAAGGAAAAAGACTAAATCTCTATGTAGACAGCACATTAAATAAACTTCTCTAAAGGAAGGTGTTAATACAAATTATTATAGGAAGCACTTTCCCCCCACAGGCATAAGTGCATTTTCACAATACATTCCAGTATTAAAGTAAAACTCATGAAAATTTTGATCATTTTGATTTGTATTTAAAAGAGGAGAGCTATGAAGAGACAAAAAAATGGCAGAACATGCTAAAAAACATTCAGTGATAAACCTGCCAACAGCTTGTTTTTTTCTTTCCTTCCTATTTCTGGCTTTCTGAACAAAAACAAGAACTAAGATGTCTGCAACTACACTGGGAAAAAAAAGAAAAAAATTAACACATCTAAAAAATACCACTCAATAAACACACAGCTCAAATTAGCCACTAGAGAAAACTAATTCAGTTTCCAGCAAGCAAGCTCCATTTTATTAACTGATTTAAAAAAGCATTCCGAGATATAGCTCAAAGTATTAATAACAAACCTGACCAATCACCTGGACCTCCTCTTCTCATATAAATTAACTGCCAGCAATTAAGTAAGATTTTTTTTTTAAAAACCCCACAAATAGAAAATATTTTGTTTAGCTGCAGATTAACTTTCCTCATCTAAACCTCAGGCCTTTAAGTGGTATATGATCATCTGAGATTTATATTGGAGACAACTCAAAGGTTGTGTTTCCAGTGGGAGGAGGTTCAGCACAAGTGCATCTGTTTGTAAGGAATTATTCTTATTAAGATAGCAAATGAAGGCAAGAATCTGCAACAAGAACTTGGATTTTTTTTCTTGTAACAACATTTAGACAGCAATTGAAAACTATGAGAATGAAGCATTAGACAAAGAAGAAAATTATTTCTTTAAAACCATAGCAAAATACGCAGTGCAGAGTTTCTCTCTTACCTGTCCAGCTGCATATTTGCTAGGTAAATGCATGACCCATGGAAATTTCTGGGTTTTAGAGAACCCATCACTTATCATTTAGTGAAGAAAATAAATAACAGAAAAGTCTGTGAATTACAGCTATTAAAAGTATCACAGCATACTTTTGTACTTTAAAAACAAGAACCAGAATGAAAGATCAGATTAAAATGTCTGCTTAAAAAAAAGAAACTAACCAATAAAACCTTTCTGAATATTATCAGTATAAAGTACAGTAATTTTTTTCAGACTACATAATACAGTTACTATCTCATTTTAATAAGACACAAATCTGAAAATACTTCAGGACACAAAGCATGTACTAAAAATGGTTATCTTAAGTCTCAATTGATATAATTGAAAATACATATCTTTCAAAGGTGAAAAATCAAAGAAACAAGCAAAACCCACAAGAATTTTCCTGAAGATGCTGTTAGCATCACATTCTTTAGTAAAATATAAAAACTGAAGAAGAAAAAAATTGCCATTCCTAAATTTGTCCCAATGGCTAAGTATTTTATCTCACAAATACCTTCAGTTAATATTACAACTATTTTCTATTAAACACTGATTGCACCTGGTTCTTGCTTCTAGATCAAAAGTCGCAAAGACTAAATAACATTTGCTTTTGGATTGTAGCCAGTCTTTCCCACAGCAATTCTAATCAAAAAGCAGCAGGAGATCCTGCCCACCTGTACCAGCACTGCTGAAGCCTCAGGATGGTAAGGAGAGCCCAGGGTCCCCCCAGGTTAGGGAAATTCAAGTTACTCCAGTCCCTGAGCACCAGTATAAAGCTCTGCCCTAGAGACTGGTGAGCTGTTACAGCTCTGTACAGGTCACTATCTTTAAACTCTACGGTGGGTTTGGTTTTTAATTTCATGTAACCAGAAGAGAAATGGGAGCATGATTTTTCAAATTCTAAACTAATCATGCTTTACTTGTTCAACCTGAAGAGGAGAGGAAAGCTCCCCAAACCAACAAACAAACTCAAAGCACAAAGACAGACGGCAATTCCCTGTCCAGCTCCGGCCGGGAGCACAGGAAGGCTCCAGGCTCAGGGGGAAGCAGCGCTGGGCAGCCCCAGCTCCAGCCAGAGCAAGGTCGCGCTCGCTCCCTCCCCCCGGGCAGCTCTGCCGGCAACCAAACCGGAAAACCAATCCAGCTTAACGTAAAGCTGGCACCAGGCAGGAGGAGGAGGAGCACGCCTGGCAATAACAAACAACTCGTAGGGTGGGGACAGCTCCTGTCGGCACCACTTCCAGATTAAAGCTACCGTAAAAGTCCGGCATTGGAGGAAAAGTGGGGCTGCATTTTGGTTTTGGATGTGTCACGTCGTTAGAGTCAAATTTTGAAAGTAGGTTTAAAAAAAATCTGCAAAAATTATTCAAATTATTTGATCTCATCCATTCAATTAAATACACAATTATATATTCAAAGAGAATATATAATCTTTAATCAAATGTACAAATGTGATGGGAAAAAGTAACTAAAGAAACCACCAGTAAAAACTAGAACCCGGCTAATGGATTGAGTAGTGTGATAGTGTTACATATCAAGAATGTAATCAAATGTAAGTAGATAATGTTAAAAAGCAGATATAGTCTTTATTCCTAAGAAATATGAATAAAGAGAGATCATAACATTTCATAAGACAAGAATACTCTGTACGAAATAAGAGTTAGGAGTTCCACAAGGAAATGCAGAATCTGAAATGCAAGTGGAATAATAATGTTGTTGAACTTTGGGATTTCTTTTTCTTTCCTTTTTCTCTGTAATACTGAAATGATTTAGCAAACAAAACATACTTTTAACTGCTGCAACACATTCAATAGTAACCAAATAACCATCTCACAATGAACTGCAAAATAAACCAACTAATAAAACTTAGTATAAGAAACAAAAAGAGACGTCTCCTGAACCTAGGACAGACACAAAACGATCATCCTCTGTCAGATATTGGCCATCTACATATGACAGAGGGAGAGAGGGAAATGGGGAAAGGAGTGCCTCTAAAATAAAATAAGTTGGTTGGAAACAAAACACTGGAGTGGAGTGAATCAGTGCTGAGGTGGCATCTTTGTAGAAACCTGGATGGCATGTCTTATTCACAAGCTCAGGCTCATACCAAATTGCCAGACCTGGAATCAAAGAAGAATTTTCTCCCAGCCAGGCTGGCAACAAAACCAGAGCATTTCGCCTGCGTCTGCAAAGTGGGGTATGATTAACCTGTTGAAACCAGTTCAGCATATTTCAATAATTCAATATCCCAGTGTTACAAGGGACTCAGTTTCCCCTGCTTTCTGACTGTACAGTGCCAATTACTCCTCTGAAATCTAGCTCAGCTCTTGGCTCTCTTTAGAAAAATAATCTGGCTGAAATACAACAGCTTGAGGTCAGACAAGATACCATCTGACTTTAAACTCCAGAAAAGTATAAAAAATCTATACATACCTACAGCAACAAAATTAAAAATGTTTAAAATCAGCTTTGGTTAGGATTCATTTTAGGCTCACGAGTAAAGAAATGAGAATGTTTCACTTTCATTTCTGCCAGTTTCTTTTGTTTCCTCCACCTTGCAGACTAGCATTAGAAAACTCTGCATTTGAATTGCAAAGAATCAGAGTAAGGCTTACCACCAAACAGAGGGAAAAAGAAAACCACCAAAAAACTTTCAAGATATTTCTACCTCTTCTACCACTTCTTCTCAAATTGTTCCACTGTATTCAACTCCCTCAAACACACATTTTGGGTCAGACTTTGACATAACAGGGCCTCTTCAAAGACGAAGGCCAAGTTAAACTGTGAGCTCTTGCATTCTGAGTTGCTCTTTTGCAAAGCTTTTTTTAATCATTCCATTAACAGCAGAACTGACTCTACCTGGTTTCCTGCACGTTAATTTTGTGCTCCTCTGTCACACTCTGTATCACAGCCCCTTGGGCAAGCAGAGCAGACGTCCTGGAGCCCTGTCTGGTTTGTAGGTACTCCCTACAAGGAAACGGAACTTCCTCCTGCTTCCCCCTCAGCAGAGACCTCTCCTCTGTTGAGGCACAATTGTTCCAGAAAACAGACAGAAACTCAATGACCCTTTGACATTACTTCAAATATGTTCTAAAATGTGGTCCCAACTGGCTGAAATGTCCAAAAGTAGGGACTAGAGTGTAGAAAGGCAACTAAAGGGAAAGAGAACAGGCTTTTAAGTTTTGTTTCCCTGAGGAGTACTAGATAAAATATAAACACAGAAAGTACTACAAACATAAGTGTTATCACCCTGTTTCTATAAAGCATTCCCTCCTTTGAGATAGGGAGACTTGTATTTTATCCAAGACCTGCTTTTATCTCTCCCATTATGATTGTCCTTAAGCTCAAATCTCCCAGCCAGCCTTCCAACACTAAGTGGGGTGATTAACCTCAGTGCCCCCTGCCTCACTACCAATATAACCCAGCTGAACTTCCTCAGCAAAAATAAAAGGAAATACTGCAAACAAAGGTTACAGCCACAGTCAGGAACAATAGGAAAGGTTGTCTTCTGCACTCTGCTCAGGTGATGTCTATGGACACCCCTAATGTGCTGGGTTTGGGGGGGTCTTTTCTGACTGTTTAAAGCCTTAGGCCCATTCTTCTGTCTGAGAACTTCTACATATCATTCAAACCTCTCCCATGTTCTTTATCAATAGTTTAAAAAATTATCATGCATTTCTGTTTGATTTATGATGAATTAGACATAACTTAGTACAAACTACTACCCATGCTTGATGTTTTTCCAAAGTACTTAAAACTAAAACTATCAGAGATTACTGGCCACTAAAGCGCTTCAGACTCCACCAGCACTAAACCCATCGATATTCTTAGTAACAAACATAAGTGCTACATAGTGTTCCAGAACTCCCTCTTACTACAGGCTATAGAATTTATCATAGTAAGGGTAACACTGCCAAAATCTACCCAGTAGGAAGTCAGCACAGTGCACGTAAACTTTAACACACAAATCAAGGATGCAACAAAACTGGCAGTCTGGGCTCAGTGAAGATAGGAAGCTCTGATGCTGTATTTACAATATGGAACATTGAAAACTTCTAAGGAGTCATCATTAGATAAATAACAGTGTATATATACATATGTAAAAACATAACACTGTAACTGGATGATACCCGATTTACAAAAAGTACTGCTGAATAAATGAAGTAACAAGAAAGGCTTTGGCTGATACAAAACTTAGTAACATGTAGGTGCAAATATCTTACAATTAAATTTTGAAGTGAGCAAAATATGCTGGATGGGAGATCCATAAGGGATATGCTTGTTACAGATTACTCTGCATTGACTCACTGTTTTTTCTACAGCACTGTATGACTCACTGAGAAGGTGAGAAAAACTCACGTCACCCAACGCCAAGAACTACCTCCTTCTGACCCTACTACTGCTGCTGCCTCCCGTGCCAAGCTCGGGAAAGCCATCCTCTCCCAGTCACACCAGCTGTGTTACAACAGTTTCCACTACCTCTCTATTTCATGTAGACTCCTCATGCTTTTGTACATCTTGGTTCTGATCCTCTGTTTTACTGCAATGGTCCTTTACACCTCAGACCCAACTGCAGCAAACCCTGAAGCCACAAGAGGAGCAGCACCTGCCCCAAATCTCCCCGAATGCTGCACCATGCGTGCTGAGAGCAGAGCGGGAACTGGTACAAGGGAGCTCTAACTTCAAAAACAAACACACAACATCAGTCCAAGTACCCATGAGGAGGCTGGGAAAGCACAATACAGCACTGCACTGGTTCAGAGCCTTTCAGAGGCTTCCAGAGGCCTCAAATGATCATAAAACTGGTTTAAATGGCAGCCACACACTGAAACCAATTATTTTCACCTTGATCTTAACCTCTGCTTATGCTCAGTGCTATGCTAAATGACAATACAGCAGTATGTATTGTGCCATAGAAGCTTATCTGGATCTTGTATTTAAGCAACAGTGAGCCCTTCACCCAAACTGGAATCTGAAGGGATGGTCTTTGAACTGCTTCACACCAGCTGCAAACCAGTTTACAAACCACAGCAAAAGCAAACAGATCTTCTACCTGCTCACCGGCATCCAGCACTTTCCCTACTGAAAGAAACATGCTGAAAATCACAACTTCGGGAAAGCTGTCAAGAACACAGCCACACTCAGTGGACTGAGTCACAATCGTTTGTAACACAAAACTGACTCCAGACTCCTGTGTCAAGCTTTGCTGACACCGAAAACTAAAATCTGAAAGTTACTTCTTGCTGGCAGTAGTATTTCATGCATCAACAGAAACGAAAATAAAATCTAAGAACATCTGATAAATTGGGTTTTTTCCAAAGACTTGCTGAAACCTTAGAGCCAAAATTACAAACCAAGGATACAGTATGAGTACACATGCATGTACGCATGCATTTCTGTGAAAATAAAAAAAAGAGTAAAAATTAAATTAACATGCATTGTTATAAAATTTAGGTCTTTTGTACTTCTAAGTTAAACAATTTATCAAGCAATATACAAAACAGTCTTAATGTGCCAAAAGCACAAGAAATGTTGACTTCCACTGGACTGCTTCCATTGTGCAAATTAATCCACTAGGCAAATTGCAGGATCCTTCTTTCTATCAGTTCTCAGTACAAGTCAGCACCAGTACTGCATTATTTCACGGAGACAGTGACAAAAGTAAACCGAATTTAGTAGAAATGTTTTGTAAAGTTTTAAAAAGCCAGGATTGCAACTTGCACACAGAATATACTCTCTGACAGTCAAACTGACTTATGGTATCAACATGAATACAACAATCCTGAACCATGACTGACAAGCAGATCCACAAGACAGTTAAGGGGAGCTCCTCAGGAATATCTTGCTTTCAAGCACGACACAGGGAAATCCTGCCACCCTTTCTTTCTCCCCATTGCAGCAATTCCCTTCAGAGGAAGAACTGGATAAATGCCCTCCACAGTGCAGGTGTCCCGTGGCATTTACCACGGCAAGCTGAGGTATGAGAAGAAAGTCCCAGCTGTCCTCTGTGCAAGAACAGAACACAGGAGGAACTTGCTGATCCCTCTGTGTCTATCTTCTGGGAACACATCCCAATATATGTTCTGGGGAAAGGTAATTTTATCACAAAATTAATTTTACGAAGGTTTTCACTAAAGTTAAGTAGAAAAATGATTAAAAAAAGCTCATTGCAAAATTGGTATTTGTAAGAGAGACCTCTTACTCCGAATATAGCATCTTCTGCCAGGTACTGTAATTAAGTCATAGTTCCATGGCTAGCTTACTTTTCTTGTCATGGAAATAATTATGTCATAACTATCTGGGGTCAGACTATCCAAAAAGCAACCACTGAAACCAGGAGCACAAGTCAAAACCATAAACAACATGTATCCTCTATTTTCAAGCAAATGCAACGACCTCTGAATCCAGGGCACAGTGCTCAGGAAGCCAAGTGACGTGGAGGTAGCACGGATATAAAAAAAATTATTAGAAGCATACTTAGATACAACTATCTTTTTAATGGACTAATCTCTACCTTAGCTTAAATGTGATTGTATTGTTTCTCTGTGTGTTACGAGCTCATCCTCCTTTGATATACCCAGAAACAACCTTAAAAGCCAGGAGGCCTCAGGTAATATGACACATTCAGCCAACTGGCAAACTGCAACATATTGCAAAAGCAGCAAAGTCGTTCAGCTGTATTTGTATACAAAATAAGCCAACAAAAGAGCACAACCACGTAGGCGAAGGGATGCCTGGGTGTCACTCCAGGCAGATCGTAATCCACGGAAAGGAGAACCTCTCACGGCGGAGCGGGCACGGCTCTCGAGGGCAGCCCCGCACACGGGGCATTTCCCCGCGGGCCTCGCCGGCTGCGGTGGTCTCTCCCCCCCGCATTATTTAATTCCACAGGGCGTACCAACAACAAACCGCACGCACCAGCTCCGGCCCGGATGCGCCCCCGGGGGCGGCCCCGGCCCCCCGCTGACCTTGGGGCGGCCCCCGCGCCGCGGACCCCGGCGCTTTCCCCCGCCCGGGCGCGGGGC
>VXAX01007739.1:426647-505659 GCA_013399835.1 Leptocoma aspasia | reverse complement strand
GGCGGCGGCGGCGGCGGCGGCGGAGACCGAGCCGGGCACGGTGCCCGCACCGCCCCGGCCCTGCCGGGGAGCCCCCCGTGCCTCAGAACCTCCCCCTTGCTGAGGGGGCGACGAGCCCCCCTCCCCGTCTCCCCCGGCGTTCAGGGCCTCCCTCCCCCAGTGCCACAGCGGCAAGCGGGGCTGAAGGAATAAGCAGCATTTTTTTTTCTTAATTACCCCCCAACAGCCATTCTAGTTTTTCCCCTCGTTTCTCTTCCTAGGCCTCTTCTTACGCATAGAATCAGCAAGGTTGGAAGAGACCTTTAAGATCACCGAGTCCAACCGTGCACCCAGCACTGCCACTGTGTCCCCACAGCCGCTAAAACCACAGCACCCAGCGCCAGGTGCAGACGCCTCCTAAACACCTCCAGGGATGGTGGCTCCATAGGGCAACCTATTTAATGTCTGACCACCCTAACGGGGAACAATTTTTTTCTGATTGATCTATTCTGAATCTCCCCTGTCTCAGCGTAGAACCATTTCCTCCGGTCCTTTCCCTGCAGGCACGGCACAAGGGGCCGGCCCCTCCTCACTACACCCTCCTGTCAGGAGAGCCATGAGGCGTCTGCTCCCCAAGCCCTGCGGAGCAGGTTAGGGCTCGCTGGAGATCCCCGCTTCCCCAGGGCTTCTCCCCCTCCTCCTGTGCTCGGTGGAGAAGAGCGGGTGTGCTCCGGGGACCTGGGGAAATGGCTCCAGGCTCCCTGACCTTGGCTATGAAGCTGGCCCCGGCAGCAGGCAGGGACACTGGCTTGGCCAGCGTGTCTGCTGGCAGATCCGCAGGTCTCGAGGGAGAAAAGCCAGCCTGCCGGCTCTTGGCAGTGCTGGACGGTGACCTAAAGGCACTGGCAAGTGCTTGTCTGAGGCAAATCCCTCTGAGATCCAGTATTACCCCTTTTTGGCAGTGAAATGTCGTGTTGTTGGCACTTCCTAGCCCAGGCTAAGGAGGCCTTTCCAGGAAAACGAGGCACGTAAAAGATCAGTGTTGAACTATGAAAGGGGTTCAAAGGAAACTATTAAAAGTAATATGAATAGTAGTGCTGGAAACACTACCTCAGGGAGTCTGTGTAGGCAAACAAAAGTTGCAAAATCTGTAATACAGGATTCTATAAATATTGACAAGACATACTTCTGAATGTATTGTGAAGTCAGCACAATCCTTAGAGGTAACCTGTATTTTTTTTTTTTTTGGTTCACTTGAAGTTCACACTTTACAAAATTAGGACTGGGTAGCTCAGGGTATTGCTCATGGGATTCACCTTTAGGTACGTGGGCCAGTCCAGGGCAGCAGCAACAGAAACAGCAGTGCTGCTGTGAGGACAACTGAGGTTAACTGGGTGGTGGTTCCAGCCTATTCCAATCTATTTGACAAAGATTTTTATTAGGTTTTGTAGGCCAAAGAGTAAATTGCAGAAGTAACTAGATTATATGTGCTGCTGGATACAGTCCTCCTAGATCAACATTGAGACATGCTAGTGAGCAAACACACGCCAGTTTGCAAACCTGACTGGCAAATTTCCTTCAAATAGTTGGATAAACTTTAATATGAACTGGTAGTGCAGTTTGGCTCTGAAAACTTGCACCAGTATAAAGCCAACAGTCTTTGACAGTCTCTTTCTCTGTGTTCAGGAATAATGCCTGCTTCTTTGCTGATATTAAAGAATATTTTATTGCAGGGAGCAATATAAAAACATGGCACTAAAAGAGGAAGAAGAGTTCTACTGCCAGCAGGCCATTATTTAAAGAATTCCCAATTCAGTGCCAGTGATCAAAAACTTTCAGATTCTGGGCACCGTTTGTAGGAGAAAATATGACTCTGAAAGCTACTAAATTTTATGTAGAAATCAAGGATGATAATCTAAAGCTGTAGGAAGTAGATTTTATAAAGTCCCTTTCTAGAGCAAAACTTGCTTCTTATATTGCAGTATGATGCCTCATTTTTACTCTTACACCCAAGCCACTAAAATATTATTCCTCAAAAATGTAAATGTATACTGTAGATTTGTTTTTAATTTTCTGACAAAAAAAAAAAACAACCAAAAACCACAAAACCCCCAAACAAACAAAAAACTTATGCTGATCATCAGTGGAATGATTTTTTAAAGATTATTTTTAGAATTTACTAGGTTTTAAAAATCTTTTTAAATGGATATGCCATAATGAAGCCCTGTTCTCTTTCTCCAGATGTGTCTGAAGAAACTCTAAAGCTTCTTAGATAATTTACTTATAAAATGAGGAAATCATACTTGACTGTCATATTGGTCAATATGGAAAGTATCCAGGAAAATACCACTTATCTACAAAGAAATACACATTCTCATCACAGTGTATCATTCCTGTAGAAAGCATGGCAGATGATTTTCCATCTATCCCTCTATATATTTTTGTAGCATATTACATTATTTCTTGATGTTGGGTGTCTACTTAAACTGAAATTCATAAAAAATGTGAAAAATCTTAAATGCTTAAAAACTGCAAATACGTTTTTCAACTAGCTATATATGGCTTCTTCCCTTACAGTAATGCCAGTCATGCTTGAATTACCTAAGCAAATTTAATCAAAATGTCAAAGATCTACCAAAATTCATTTTTAAAAAAAAAAACCAAACACAAAGTGAGATTACAAAATGTAATTTGCTCTTCAAAAGATGAATTTCCAATATGCCTTGGAGCCACTCTTAATTGTTTTCTGTAAATCGCTACATTTTCCTTTTCTTTGCCAGGAACTATCAGAATCATAGCCATCCACGGCTGACCAGTTTCTTGGTCCAAGAAGAAATCAATGACCATCAAAAGCTTTCTGTTGTTGTTACTTTGTAAGTACAAATCCTTTTCTTCCAGCAGGCATAGTAGCACACGGTACAAATGGCACTTTTTTGCAAACAACCCAAGAATGACATCAGTGCACTGAGGCAGTGTTTTGGCCCTGAATGTCTGAACGCTTCGATACCAAACTCAGTTCCTGACGCTTTATGGTTCTTTCTTGCTTGAAAACCCTCCAGGTGTGTGGTTTCTCCCACCCCACACAGTGGGCCCAGTGGTCTGGCCACTCACTTCTCACCAGCCAGGTGCATGCAGAGCTGCATTTCCTGCAGGCCTGGCTGATGGGGCTGTTTTCTGTGGCGTGTTGGTGATTCTGGTTTTGCTGACTGTGTGCTGTGACTCTCGTTCGGAGCACTCGCCTCAGTAACCAGTGGCAACCGAGCCGCTGCTGTCCTTTGACTTTACACCGTAGTCACTACATGCTACAATTAGTACACAAGAAAAGGGCCTTTGCAAAGCCATCAAAAATCACAACGATATAGTTAAAGCAGGATCTTTAATAACACCAAGGTAATCGCTTTGATCCCTGTAGGGGCTCTTCACTTAAGAGTTGGACTCGGTGATCCTTGTGGGTACCTTCCAACCCAGAATATTCTGCGATTCTGTGACTGGCATCCCACAGACTGAGCCGACCAACTGGCGCTTTAAACCCACAACCGTTCAGCGCACCACTTCCACCACGAAACGCTGCGTTCCGGAGCGTGTGCATCCCGCGGGGAGCCGTCCCGGCGCGCTGCGGAGCGGGCAGAGCTGCCGGCTGCCGCAAAAGGCCCGTTTGCAGCAGCGAGGCGTTTGCGGCAGCGCGGCCGGGCCGGGGCCGGGCAGAGCGCGGCGGCCGTGCAGCATGCTGGACCCGGAGGGCAGTGTGGAGCACCAGCCTGCCTCCTCCTTCCCCAAAGTCCTCCTCATCCCTCTAGCCATGCTCCTCGCAATTGCAGCGCTCCTGCTCTTAGCCTTTTCCGCTACGCGGCAGAAGGAGCCTGATTTTTACACTTTCAAAGTTGTAAACATCAGGGGCAAGCTTGTGTCTCTGGAGAAGTACAGGGGCTCGGTAAGTGCGGCGGGGAGGGGCGGCTCCCGGCCGGGCTCACTAACGGGCAGCCCTTGCATGTCGGCGGAGCGAGCCGGGGGAGAGTGCTCGGAGCCTCGGTGCACACGCGTGTGCACCCGGGCTGCTCACTCTGTGACTCTGCCCTTTGGCGAACACGTCTGGCTAACACAGGCTCCTCTTCAATAAAGCGTTTGCAGTCTAACCCCCGTGTGTGTCCGCGTCTTCTGCTGCTGCAGCCGCCTGTAGACGTGGCAGGCAGGGAATGCTGCCCTCCTGCCGTTCTTGCAGCAGGATGGATTGCTCTGGATTCTGCCTATTCCATTGGAAGCTCAGGAAGTTTGTGTCTTTGTGTAGCTTACCTTTGCAGTTTATTTCTGCCTTTTAACTGCATGACTTCTTGTGTGTTATTCTTACCTGAATCCCATTCATTTTTAATGATCTACATAAAAAAAAAAAAAAAAAAGGGATTTGATCCGTGGCTAATGGAGTTAACAGATTTCACCGTAGTGAGTAAAAACATGAGACATTACAAAGTATCAGAGTATAGTGAAATTGTAACAACATCATGCAAATTCTCTCGCTTTTTGCCAGTGCGACAGCAATACGAGGAAGGGCGCGTAGATAAAAGCACATATGCTTTTATAATATCTTCTAAATTGTATTTACATCTTACATTAAATATTTCTAGGCAGAGTTTTCCATACCATTTTAAAACAGTGTTTCTGACTATAGTCTGATTTTATTTCATTTTATTTTATTAGTGGTTTGATCATCTAGAAAAGATGGTTGGTACCTATGGAAGAGTGAAAAAAGAACTTAGCACACTCATTATACTTAATCCTATAACCTCTTATAGCCCCTTTCACTAATTATAGAAGCTAAAATCAATGTAAATCCCACAAGTGCCACTCTTAGCACTCAAGTGACACATCTGTGATACTGTCAGGCAGTCCAATAGTTTCGCTGCTGCCCAAAAAGGCAGCACCACTTCTTGTTTTCACCCTTTTTTTCCAGCTTTGTATTCACACCTTCCTTTTTCCCCTCCTCAGATGTCTGAGCTCACTGGTCCACAGCAGCAGGTCACTAAAATGTTGGCAGGAAGACAGAGAAGCTATATAGGGAGATCCACGTTTTCTTGAGCTCAGCAGAAATGGATACTGGTGGATTTGGACCAAATGAGAGGTCTAAATCCTATCTGGTCAAAGTCCTCATCCCCCTCCATTCAAAACTGAGATACAGCAGAACTGGTCCCATGCCCACTCAAATATCTGTATTGGAGAAAAACATGGAAGCTGTTTAATATTGAGCAATATTTGTGCTTTTTTAATGAGCTCCTTCCAAAGGCTCTGTCAATAAATCCTGTTACTGGGCATGTTTTGTCTGCACATCATCTGCTAATCTGAATAAGCAAATGCCACCGTGACTTCTCTGTCTCAGGGCCAGAATCCACATGGAAAGGAGTTAAGGGGGAACTTGGAAGAATTCCTTACAGCCACTCTGCAGAGAGCTGGAGGTGTTCATCCCCTCTGGAACAAGCTGCAGAGCATGGTCTGGAATCTCATGAACAGGCAGGTTCAGGGTGTGTGCTGTATCCCAGTGCTGTGGTTCCAGGCCACCCTCGAGGCACGGGTGGTTTCATAAAGGGGAGCTCTAGAGCTGTATCTGGGAAAGATACCACCATTGATGAATGGTATTATTTGATCTCTGCTAGGCCACATAGAATAGTTTATTCCAAAAAAGTAACATTCAGCTTCTGTGTGGAATAAAAGATAGATTTGCATTCATAGATCCTATTAATGTTCAGGCTACCTGCTCTTTGATAATGTATGTGGACATTTTTAAAGAAAATTACAGCAATAAAACACATCCCTTTCTCTCATTATGTTCTCAGAACTCAGTATCAAGATAGAAAAAGGTTAATTAAAAGTCCCATTTATTTCTTAAAATAAACTTGCTTAAATCTGCAGTTAGATAAGTAATGTTAAGGCGTAGGTTTATCATAATATTTTAAAGCTATTAAAAGAAAGTAAATATTATTAAAGTACTACGTGTGTGTTGGTGGTGTTTTAAGGAAAGTGAGTCACTAGTTAGCTCCTGGAACAATAGTCTGTTAATTGCTAAACCAGCTTTTACCAGCCTTAATCTTTCTGGCAGATGTAGAGAAGACATTTTCTTCAATTCGGTCACTCAGTTGATTTATTTAAATAACTACTTAATTGGTAGTCAAGAAACTTACTAGGAATTGAAAAAAATTCAAAGGCTTCCAGACCCTAAAAAAAAATTAATAAAGTCTGCTAATTCTAAAACCACAAGAGCCATGCTAAGCATAAACAATCAGTGCAATTCATGATGACATGATCATTCTTCAATAAATCATTATTAATATAAACTTGTGTCTATTCAGATCATTGAAACAATTTTTTCATAGTAAGAAAAAAAAAAAGACTGATTGGTATTAATTCACTTTCTATTCAAGTGTGTCTTGATATGAACCACAATTACCCTCTGTTACACAGTAAAGAAAGGGAAGACTATTATCACTGAGAAAAGAGTTCCATAACTGAAATAGATCAAAAAACTGTCTGGTTCACTGTGTTGTGGCCATCCTTCTGTGGTTTTTCCATGATGCCATAAAATGTTGACCCATCGTTCATCTATGTTAAAAATGAAAGGCAGTGATTATGGTTGGACAAGAATCAAGAGGATCCAAACAAGATTAGTTTTCTATTTAATCTAATTCAATAATCTTATCTTTTATTATATGATCTGCATCTGATATGCTGTAAGAGGCAGTATTCTTACCAAAAATAGTACCTATTTGGGAGTCAGAACTCCCAAACATCAACAGTTCCCTGCTGTGTTTGTGTACACAGTACAGTGTGCTGGGGTGGAATTAAGCAGGGTCAGTGCAGTGCCTTTGGAAATCTCGAGCCATAGGTACTATAATAATGGAAAAGCATTAGGCAGTATAATAACTGAAGTATTATTTTTAACTAAATATTATTATTGAAAGTACTGCTAGGCACTTAGGACCCGGGCTTGCTGCAGTCCCAGAATGTGGCATTACTGAGTGTGGATAAATGCACAGCCGCTGAATTACTGCACAAATA
Source organism: Leptocoma aspasia (assembly GCA_013399835.1). NCBI lineage: Eukaryota > Metazoa > Chordata > Aves > Passeriformes > Nectariniidae > Leptocoma > Leptocoma aspasia. Next base: position 498,639 of record VXAX01007739.1, on the reverse strand, counting down.
TTGCTATTTGTTCCATGAAGGTGACAGCTCAGCGGGTTGGTGCCATCTGACACTCGTGGCTGGTTCTTCCATAGTCACATGGAGCCAGTTAAGAATTTCTGGGTCTGAAAGCCCAAGTATCTGCTGTCTCTGCTGACAGATCCATAAAGGATTACTTGAAGCTGAGACAGATTCCTAAATCTGTCCCAGGATTTTTCCCTAAAGGAGGCACTCTGGTGTGAACATTAAGTAAAGCAAGAAGAGTTTTTGCAGTGTTAAATAAATGAGTTCACTACTAGGATGCATGGCTTTTCCAAGCAAAGGGAATGATAGTTTTAAAAGGTCAGACAACAGCTGACAAAGAATTCAGCTGAAATGAAATCATTTTTGTGAGGTCCATCGAACTGTTTGCACTGCACACTAGGTGGTGTGCTTGACTTGCACTGTCAGAGCCTAAAGTCAGGCATATTGAACTTAATTTAAGTCATTAATAGTTGTAAGAAGTCAAAGTACAGCCTCTACATGACAGCAAAAAGAGTGACTGTTATTTATTAAAAATAAAATACAGACAAAAAAAATCACCACATGAAATCACTTCTAACACCAGACATCCGAACGATAACTCAGGAAAGATTTTTAAAGACTAATTTTAAACGCACATTGAGAAATACTAATAGATCACAAAAGTTTTCATTATGTATGTTAGTTATACTTTTAAGAGGTTTCCACTATTAAATTATGGAGTTCAGGAATGGGGAATTCAGTCACAGAGAATGCATTTTTCTAAGGAAAAAAAAAGAGAAGCATAATGTGTCTGCAGTAACATCATCCCAAGAAATTTGTTTTGGGGGAATATGTTTGGAAGATTGCACTGTTGTCACTGTGAACTCTCAAGCCTTTCACCACCATGCCAAGTAACCACTGGTTTTAAACAGCTGTAAATTAAAATAGTTGTTTCTTTTTGAGCAAATTCTTTCAAGCCCTCCTTTTACTTAAATCAATTAAGTTATAAAAGCTTAATTGTTTTCAATGGAAATTCATCCTTCATATCTGTTTTAATATGAACACAATGCCTACACAACCTTATTTCCCCCAAACCTCCAATGACAAATTCTTACATTACCCTTCTATTTGAGAGCAGGTACCAATACAGGTGAATTCAGTAAGGTGTATGAATACTTCTGCATCATGAAAATTCCAATGCTTAAACTATATTTAAAAAAAGTCAAAAATTTCATGTGGAAGAGCTACATGTGATTTCAGCTCTTAGTGAAACAATTTATCTTTGCTTCATACTAAACTACATTTATCACTATGCTTGAAAAATCAGATTATTTGAAAAGAACAGAACTGCCAATATTTATTTTTTATGTCCAACATACAAATTCTGTTTCAAATGCTGAGAGTCTGCAAGAGGAATACATAATAAAATTATTACCTCTTGTCTGAAAAAAACCCTAATTATATGCCATAACTTTGGATGTTTTTGGAGACTGAATTTAAAATTTCAGACAGAGCTTGTAAGTGTTGTCTGAATGAAAGTGATGATTTGGAGGTGAGATGGCTGCAGGTCATAGTTCATATACAAATGTACAGGGGTTGTTTAGATTGTATCCTGTTGACACACTGCACCACAAAGAAGATTACACCAACTTGTGTTTCGAAAGATTACCTGTCTTCCAGGGAAAACAGTGCCACTGCAAATCCACTTTAAATTCAGTAGCTGGACTTTGATGATCCTCCAACTCAGGGGGTCCTTCCAACTCAGGATATTCTAGGACAGCCATACAGTTATACAAAGTAGCAAATACACAAAGTAAGTGTTAATGTTTAATGTAAGAAATTACAATACCAACATCTCCTTAGCTTTTTCTTTACTCATTGCTATACCGTCTACACATTTCATGTTGTGATCCCATATATTACCCAGATATGTACCTTTATATCCCAGTTCATTTTCTGGCATTAAAAACACTATGCATATGTAGCCATTTATTTTTCACTAAATATAATTTATTTCACACATCCTATTTCCTTAAATAATTTTGTATGAAAGTATTAGAATGGGCTCAATTTATGTAGAATGAGTGGCAACTCACACAAAATTCACGAGAATAACAAAACTGTAAGTCTAAAATTCTTAAAGTTATTTAAGGCTAAAATTATCTCAAAAAACCAATGAAAAATTCTTCAAGGCTTTGAGAAACTGCAATTCATGTTAGTTCAGGGTTAGGTCACTTAATATCCCCAAGAAATTCTGTTCTTCCTGTAGTGCTCACCTGTCTGTGAACACTTCCTCCAGCTGGAGCTGTGCTGGCAGACACGTGCCTGGTGCTCACATCTGACTGGCACAACGCACACAGCATTGAACGTGATCCACTGCAGGAATGACTTCAAAGGATAGTGGGCAGCCTTCACTTCTTGGAATCTCTGAGGCAGTAAACGTTTGTGCAAGAACTGTTGTCATTTTGTCACAACTGAGTAGATTTAGTCTAGAAGTGATGGGAAACTTTACAGCCCAAACTGCACAGACCAACCCCAAATCCTGTAATTGCTTCTATTAACTTCCAGGTCAAGACATCTACACTAGCAATGATAAGTGGATCAGCCACTTCTGCAAGGGCACTTAATTTTGAGCAAAGAAACATCCTGCAGAGCAGATGTTTCACAACAGATAAATAAACAACAAAAAATACATTGATTTGCAAGTTTCTTCATGCAACTTGGTATATCTTAGCTGGATAGTCACTTCTTAATTATGCTTAGAAACTGTCCAAAAGGCAGAATAGAAAAACACAGATTCTCAGTAAACTGAAGATTAAGATTCCTTAGCAGTTGATTGATTATCTTAATGCTTGCCAAAGAGGAATACATAAAAGAAATATTAAATCTTCCTTTTCTGTACAGAACTCAATGTCGTTTCAAATATGTGTTTGATCACATTTCCCTAGACATACTTTTTTTTTAAATAGTCTGCATTCCAGCCTACTTGTTGGAAAACTGACATGTGCAACACATTTTTAAATGTGCTCTCTTGTTCTTCAGGTGTCTCTAGTTGTCAATGTTGCAAGTGAGTGTGGGTACACAGATAGCCACTACAAGGCCTTACAGCAGCTGCAGAGGGACCTGGGCCCATACCATTTCAACGTGCTGGCATTCCCCTGCAATCAGTTTGGGCAGCAAGAACCAGACACCAACAAAGAAATTGAGAGCTTTGCACGAAAGACTTATGGTGCCTCCTTCCCCATGTTCAGCAAAATCACAGTCAGTGGAGCTGGTGCAATTCCTGCTTTCAAGTACTTAATTGGTGAGTAACCTGGAATGCTGGAGGGTTGTTTCTCCTGCATGGAAGTCCTCTGACACAAAATCCTATCCAAAGGAAAAAGAGATGATTGCGCTCACAGAGTTGTCAGGCTCGAAAGAGGTCAGAAGTCATTTAGTCCCTCCTCCTGCACAAGGCAGAATTTCTCTCTGTCACCTTTGTCTTACCTTCCAAAAAGATCTCCAGAGATGAAGACACATCAATAGCAGATGTGCTGTCAAAGCTGGTCCAATAAACCTCTACATAGAATACAGGCCTTGAAATGCTCTCCTCTAGGCATACAATACCCTGACCTTCCTTTTCCCACTTTGCAGTCTCCTAAGTGCTCCTCCTGTAACATGAGTGCTGCAGGTTGGATTTATAAGATCCATCTCTAGAGTTGTAGGATAAGTGGAAACAAATTTACCTCAACAAACAAAAAGGGTAACCAGGCACTAGATGATGTCCTTAAAAACTTCTTCCTCATTCCTCCCCAAGCACTGAGCAGGCATACTGTGCAGTTCCTCCAGTTCCAATCTGCTTTATAGCCAGCACTGACACCTGAAGAGGTTTTGCTGGTTCTTACCAGCCAGCAAGGCAGGATGTTCCCTATCAGGGCAGTATTTTTCTCACACTGAACAAATGCTCTAAATAGCATTTAAATGCTATATTAAAATGTCAGTCTTAACCCAATGTGAAGGAAGTGTCTTTCAGCAATGAAATATAGTAAATCCCAGTGTGACACAGTATCACTTGAGCTGCATTCTGCAAGGACCATATCCCTGCTGCTTCTCTCCTGCACCACAGTGTTCTCCCAAATCCCACTGAATTGAAAGGATATTATTTTTGACTACCCCAAGCTCACCTCCTTCCAGGTATCTGTAATGGATCTCTCTGCTAGCCAAATTTCCCTGTAATCCTCCTCACATCCTGCCATCTCTGTTTTGCCAAGGAGAGCTGCTCCTGCAGACATGTCCCAGGAAAGTTGCAAAACTTTTGTTTCCCTGCTCGCCTGCCCACAGCGGGAGGCTGCTGGAGGCTGTGTCTTTATTCAGCCCAATGACAACATAGTTAAAAGTGTAGGTCTGGCTGTGTCTTGATGATACATTGAAATAACTTCTCATTCCTTATGAGGCTTGCCCAATGTATAATCAGTAGAAAAAAATATGCTAATTTTCTGTAGCGTCTGTACTTGTGCTTTTAGGGGGATGAGGTTCCTGGTCTATTTGAAAGTCCTGGAAATTTTGTTAGTCACATAGCAGAAGAGTAAAGGGTAAGAGTATGATTCATGTAAAAGGGTACATGATAGGGAAGGGGAAAACTGTAGTAGATGAGAATTAGGTGGAAACCTGGAACAATTACTTTGTTATTTCTTCATGTAGCATTTCTTGAAACAATCTTCTGGAGCACATGGTACTGGGTGCTTTTGGAGGGAAAATTCTGGATAGGCAAGTAATCAGTCCTGGTACAGCTATATTGTCATGCCAAATTCCTTTTTCCTAGCAGTGTTCAACTGTATCAGGTATATCTCTATAGCACAGCCCCACACACACATGCCCTCACACACTTCAACACTGATTATTGTGCTTTCTCCGGGCTCAAGTTTCACTGTTTCCATTAGTCTCAAAGGGATTACTGTCTAGTTAAAGCTGTCTGTCAGAAAATTAATCTTATTCAGTCTGAACTTCCTCTTAATTTTACATTCCTTCTTCTTCTGCGAGGTTAATCATCAAATTGACATGAAGAAATGTCAGGAATTGGCTAATGTGGTTTTCTAATATTTAACTTTTTTTTTTTCTTTCCCCTCTAGATTCTACAGGAGAAGAACCAACCTGGAACTTCTGGAAATACCTGGTGGACCCCAATGGGAAAGTAGTAAAGGCCTGGGACTCCACCGTCTCTGTTGAAGAAATAAGACCCCATGTTACAGAACTTGTGAGGAAAATCATCCTAAAGAAGAAAGATGAATTATGACTTTCAAAAATCCCAGCATGACGATTGCATCTTAATTGAGAATTAGGGCTGGAGTTTGTCTTTTCACATTCCAAAAGAGAGGATATGGGGAAAGGAAATTATGACCAGTTTAGCCTGTATTCACAATCTAAGAATGTAGAACCTAGCAAGTTAACATGATCAAAGTAATATAATATTTTTCTCTGACCAAATTCAGTTTGAGTTTTCTAGGAAAGAAGAAATCTTCAGCAATTGTTTCTTCCCCAATTCAAGTATTAGTTGTTGGTAACACTAAAGGTAGTCAGTTCGTATAGGAAGAAAGATCAGAATAATGAGAATGTCCTAGCTGGGGTCTCCCTGATATCTACAAATCTGTTGTCATATTTTGATTGCAAACTGAACAAAATAAAGAGCAAAAAGTGCATGATTGACTTAAGGCGTGTGCTAGGAAGAGGGCCAAAACAGATACTTCAGACCAGGCAGAATTTGCATGTTCCAATTACCATAGCCAAACATAGCTAATTTCATCTGTATAGAAAGTTTAGAAGGACATGGGAAAAACACATCTATAAAGCTTAAATGGAAGAGATATGAAGACAAAGGCCCTGTAAAAATTCTCCAGAAGCCATGAGAAGGATTTCTACATTTTTTCACCAAGATTATCAGATATTTAAATATATCTGATATATATATAAGTAGGATGAGAGTCTACATGAAATGGCTATTTCTTTCTCCTACTAGCATTTTGTAGTATTACTGCCTTAGTATTACTCTCTCCTCATAAAACTGATATGAAAATTATTTTTCAGCTTATACCACTATCCAATTTTGCTGCATGTACAAACATCAGACAATCAAAATATTTTTTCTATGGAAATGATTTTTCAAATATTTAATTCTTGCATAGTGTTATGTAGTTTAATACCACATTAGTGTTACAAATGCTTAATGGAGCCTTTTTCAACTGTAGCAGTCAGGCATCTGCTCAGACTTTAGAAGTCCCTAGCTCATGCTAAAATAATAACACTAACATTTGCAGCCTCATTGTTCCTTGACAGAAACCCTTTGAAAGTCTTGTCAGGAAGAACTCTTTTTATCTCAACAAAAGCCCTATGCTCCCATCCTGTTAACCTCAGGATGCCTTAAGAAGAATCTAGCCTTGTCCAGCTGCAGTATTATTGACGAGTGAAAGCCTTTTTTGTGCTTTCTGATGCTTTCAAGTAGCACAAACAATGTTTGTCCATACAGTTGTCAGGGCCCATGAGTACAAATAAGCCTTAAGTGACCTGACCATGGTAAAGACTTTTCCCAACTCCTCAGTGCCATTAGAGCTCTTCAGCATCCAAACAGGCTCTTGTTGAAATCAAAGGCAAATATTATGGCATGGCCTGGCCCACAGAACTAGAGGGGAAAGAAGAATACTGACTGGGCTCATTCCATGGAAGTAAGAGCTCCAGGTACTCCAGGATTTGCAGGAAGAATGTGAAGGGCAGAGATTATACTGCACAAAACAATCTCAAATTTCAAATTGCCTGAAAGAAGCTGAGAGCAAGTTTTTTTAAGTTTTAGTGCAAAAAAAAAAAAAAAAGAGGGGGTGGAAGAGAAAATAAAAGGAAGAAGTAATAGAAGAACATAAGTATAAGGAGAAATCAAGTGAAAAGAAAGAAATGAGAAGGAAGTGAAAAGACAGTTTGCAGCCAAATAATCTTTGGGACAAAAGGGACACGGAAATGTTCAACTCTGAACATTGATACTAATGAGTACGTACCAAGCTCTGTCAGCTACTTCTCACTTGAACTGTAACCTAAGAGTGCAGGAAATTGGTGCTTGTGGCAGTGAATATCTGTATTTTCCTCCTCTGATGGTGAGAGAAGTGAACTATATGCCTGATTCAGTCATTTAATCTATTCTTACATGGATCACTCTAAGACAATGGTTGCTAAGGATATCACAAAGGAAGGAAAATCAGGCCCAGCTGATACTGTGCAAGGGTAGAGAATCCAACTCCTCCTAGAAAAGGAGGTCTTTTTCACTCCACAGAGTGTTTGTCTTTTCTCTGTCCTTTGATGCTAATGCAATGCCCCAACATGCTGTTAGCACCTGCTGCAGGGCTTAAAATTTTCTCCTTAGAAAGTTTGTTTCTATTTTATACCTAAAGCCTGGATAAGACCAAACCAGGCTATGAAAAATATTTTAAGCCTTTTCTATTTCCATTTTGTGTGTCCAACTTCAAACAGAACTCTGGATTTACGTAGAAACAATCTTCCACTCTCTATTAGACAAGTTCTACAAGTCTAAAGAGATATAACAGCAAGGATCAGTTGGGAAGGTTTAGTCCTATATGGACAAATATTGTTTGTGCTGCTTTTAAAGCATTACAAGGCACAAAAAAAGCTTTCACTTGTTAATAATACTGTAATTGGACAAGACTAGATTCTTCTTAAAGCATCCTGGAGTTAAGAGCAGGCAACCTGAGCATTATGTTTTTGTTGAGATAAAAAGAATTCTTCCTGACAAGATTTTCAAAGGGCTTCTGTAAAGGAACAATGAGGCTGCAATTGTTAGTGTTATTATTTTAGTGTGAGGGAAGAATTTCTGCTGTCTGAAGTTGGAGCAGATGCCTGAGTGCTAAGAATAACTCCAGACTGATGCTGTGAGAATTGGTGTTCTTACAAGTTTGGCCATTTAAAGAAAACTAAGGTAAGTGTTACATATGCAAGCCTCAAAAAACAACATAATTGAACAGCCACATGATTTTAAGCACATAACTACTTTCTCTGAACTTAACAGATACATTGTCATTATTAAATTAGGCATGGCATAGATTTCATCCCTTGTTGCACTAAATCAGTTTGTAGAACAAATGATTTGGCCTTTTAATCAAAGTTCTAGAGTAAAAGTAAATACTCTCAGTTGTAGATTAATACATATCTTGTCACACTGTAAGTACTTCATGACTTCCTGCTCAGAAAAATTGCAAATGAAATTGCACCGAGTTGAATTTGACTGTTGAGACTATAGAGAGACCATGCAGAGATCAGAAATTACTTTTTTTGCCTCGTGAATTCCAGCACTGTTTTAATCTGACAGACATCTTCCCTACAGCAAGTTCTGAAAACTGTAAACCAGCTCTGAATCTATAGCATGAGACTATTTTTCCTCGCCACTTATCTGCTTTGCAGAGAAAATAGTAGTGTGTATTAACAGATGAGCACCTTGATGCATAGAGAACGATTACCTTGATCATCTAAGACTTGATCCCCTACAGTTTGCACCTTTAAAGGTGTCAACTCTTGGCCTGTTGATTTAAACATTAAACTAAGCACCTGGACAAAATTGTATGCAGCCATGTGCACCTTTGGCATGCCACAGGGAAAAGAGATAATTTTAAAGCCTAAATATAAGTTTAAAATTAGACAGGACACTTTTGATGTTTTGAAGCTACATTCTCATAAAGAATGTAATAATCAGACCTACATGAAACCAAAGTTCTGTTTTGAAATGGAATATGCTACACCAAAATAGAGCAATTGAATGAATAGACAGGGGTTTAAACCTCCTTTTTTGGCATTATAAGGAGAACAAAGCCAAATACCCTAGTTATCCTGACAGTCACATCTGCTGTTTTAGATAGATGCTGGGGATGTTTCACTTGAGTTTCTATTGTGATTTTAGTCAGAAATTTCAGTGGCAAACCAGACACAATTTCTCTGTGCTGGATGGTTCTCAATTTATCCTTTCAAACACAATAGCACCTCATTCAAGAAATTGTTGATGTTAGTCAGGATTTTCAGAAGACTGGACATCTCTTTTGTTAAGCAAACAGATTTTATGCTACCTTTGATTATTGAATCAACCAAATATATTCTATGCACAGATAAATCTATACTCATCTACTCATAGAGCCAGATGGAATTTAACGAGCTTATTTCTGATTCATTCACAGAAAGTGTCCAGTAAGCAGAGAAATCAGGTATTCTCTGTGACAATTAACAGATCCTGCAGTAAAAGCATCACTGACAAAATGCAAAGGAGTTTACAAACCTTTTGACAGATGAGATACTGAAAGCACCAAATTTGAGGGCTAATTCTTAACCATATTAAAGCTCCATAGCAGAGACATATGCAGAGCAGAAGGAAATCACTGAGCTGTGCCAAACATCATCCCAGAGCTAGTTTGTGATCTGGTGCTACACAGCTAATTCATCTACCTAGGCAGCTCACAGACACAGTGATGCCCACCATATAGGACAAGAAACAACAAAACTTCTTTTATGCAGCTCTGCAGCACCCTGGCATAGACACCAGAGGAGGCTTCCCTAGTGGCAGTGGCTGCCCTTTTCCAGCTGTCTCTGCACAGCAGCTGAAGGCAGCCCCGAGTAACTTTCCATCCTTAGCCTAGAAAACCTGACTCAAGCCATCAGTCCACCTGCCTAGGAGAGAAGATGGCTGTTTTATCTCAAAGCACTGCACAATACCTGCTCAACAAGATCTTCTAAACTCATTCCTGGAAAAAAGAACAATTGAAGGATCATTGTGTTTTGAGTGAGCAGACTTGTATTCTGGAAGGTAAGCAAGATGTGAAAGCTTTCAAGGTGATTCTGCTGATGGAGATTCTTTCCCTCCATTCAAGCAGAACTAACAGCATCTATTCATCAGATTCTTCCCCGAGCACTAATTGATGGAACAGTGACAGTAAAAGGAAATAATTGTATTCTAGAACAATAGAAAAGACTGAAGCACAATTTTGTGGGGAACAAACTTGGTAATGTCTGAGCTGTAACTGCAGTTCTGTGGAACACTTCCCCATCAGACAGAAATTACAGATATTCCAGTTTCAGGGAGCTGTAGTTTTAGCTTCTGTAAGTGAAAGGTGCAGTAAGAAAGCTGTTAGTGTATTACATAAAACAGCCCTCTGTTTTTTTGTCCCCCTTGCCCTAAAGGCATTGTTGTTTCATCATAATTAGTGCTTTCATCTGAATCATAGGATGAACCATTGTATTTTTCTTTTTCAAGCAAGGAAATCTGACAATGAGAAATAAAGAACATCTGGCAAGGAAAATATCCATAACCCACAGATTGTTTATCCATCCTTTGGAAAAGGGCATGATAGTCAAACTGTTCCTTGTAAGTAAAGAACTTGCTGAATTCCCTGTTTAAATTATAAATCAGCTTCTCTAACCCTTAGTTAGAGTCACATCGCTCATTCTGATTTGTCATTACACCTATATTCAAAATACTGCTTATTTTATTACTGGTATTTTCCTGTCCTCTGGAGAGACCACTAACCACTAGAGATATGTAGGGAAATGTTTTTCTGACATATAAGCATTTCTGGCATTTTAGATTTGAAATCTCCTCTTCCAAATCCAGGCACAGTATTTTAAGTTTTCAAGCAAAAGTAACTCCTAAACTGTCAGTTTGGTTAAGCTGAAACATTTAGCTGGATACAACTGATGAGAAACATTTCAAAGCTGATATTCATGTTTTCAAACTTTATAAATAAAATATTAAAAATGAAAATAATTTCAAACCAAGAAATAGAATCTAAATGCCAATATAAAAAGCTTTGATGATTTTAAAACTTAAAAAAATTATTTTGTGAATTTTATCAAAACATATTATTATACAAGCTTCAGCTTAGGGAACAGTTTGGTTTAAAAAAATTGACAATTCTTGTTCTTTTGAAAAAGCCTTGCTAGCTTCAGAGGCTACCAGTCTATTCTGCCTTTAGCTATACTGAAGTCAACAGAAATACATCATTGAGTAAAACTGCAATATCATGTCTCTCTCTGATTATATGAATCATTTGGTTTTATTGAATACTGGGAATTGCAAGACACCATTTCTAGCTGTTAACTGCATGCTCAATAAATGTGTTTGTCAAGCTATTAAGAAACTGGGAACAAAGAGTTCATCAAAACAGTTTCAGAAAACCAAAACATTTCCAAGAACTGACTTAAAAAAACAATATCATGTGAATAATTCATGCAGTTAACATGTAATCAGCATAATTTTAATAATTTAAATAGAAGAAAGGATGTAAACCAGATTTCTTATTAAGATTTAAGAAGGTGAGAGAACACCAATAGACAGTCAGGTGATAAGGGATAAACTTTTCCCAAGTTTTAGGTGGGAAGTTGTATGCAATGAAAAGGTGTCATTGTATGTACAGATGGAAAGTTCAAGGTAAATTATTTCAATGCCAGAGGAAGATTTTAGAGCAGAGGCATACTTTTGTTATCAAGCTCTAATAAAAAGCTGTATTACTGCAGCTAAGGCAAGTGGATATATAATCCTCTGTCATCTACTGGGAAATTTTTCTGCCCTGTGAATATTTAATCTGGTCTGACATAGTTGTCTGTCAATTTTACCTGTCAATTTAAAGTTCATTGCTTTTCTGGCCTTTTACCTTTGACCATTTCTTTTATTTCTTTCCTTGATGTCTACTTCTGACATAATTTAAGGTTGATTGCACACTCCACAAAGTACCTATTGAAAAGTATTCTTAAAGCATCTGTTAGTAGGTCAAAACACAATAGCCAAAAGGAGGAAAAGGGGTCCAATGGAATGTATAATGTTTTGAAGAAATTTTATTTTCTCTTTCTGGTCTAGTTCATGATCAGAGATTATTTTCTCACTTTCTCTAATAACAGCAGGACAACAAAGGATAAAGGAGATATTTAGGATACTAGGCAATGTGTTGAAAGGGGAGCCCCGGATGGAAGAGATTCTAGTTTGGTGCCAGGACTGTTAGTTTAGCTAATTAGATTTTAGAACAAGGAACTCTCCTTACTTGGTGGAGTCATTCTGACTTGGGTCTTAAAGAAAGACCATACTTTGGTGCTGCAAAACTCAAGATGAGCCTCAGCCTCCTATGCTTCTGCTAGAAAAACCACTCCACTGCCCAGGATCAAGGGCAAGTGAATCTCTGAAAATCTCTCTGAAGAAAATCTCTCATGAGTCTGTCCCAAGATGTGCTCTTCCTTATGTTCTGTACCAGGTACAGAAGCTCAATAACTGCTATCAATTACAAGATCAATGAACAAAAATTACCTGAGTCTCCTGTGCATCCCAATCTTACAGCAAGTACTTGTCTGTTTTATATCCTGCAAAACATCATTTCTAAGCACTTCAATATTTATTGAAAATCCTCCTGAAGAATCCTTGTCCAAAATATTGTGTACTAGTCTGAAATGTGGCTGGGCCTTCCAAGTAAGCGATACTCTGAACCTCTTGTTGGAGACAGTTCTTTTTCAAGGACACACCTAATTATTTTCTTCCTTTCAAGAGCATTTTGTAAACATGAAAGCACTGCATATGAAAAACCTGGTGCAGATTTCTGCATCATGTAGTATTCAGACAGGGTGCTCTCAGTGTTGGACTTGGCTTCTTGCATTGGAAATGTCTCCTTTCTGATATGAAGCATATGAATCTGTCTGTCATCTTACTTTCATTTAATGGAGTTGATAATAGTAGGCTAAATATTTGTTAGTTAATTAACAAGTGAATGAAATTACATTCTACATGGAGGCTGGTCTTAAAATATGCAGTATAATATGAACAGAAGTCCTAAATTAACAAACTAATAATGTTGTATACCTTCAATTGCTACAGAGATGTGTTGGAAGGACCAAGTGCTTAGCACCTATAAATATTTGGCTTTTTTTGTGTATTAAATCTCTAACAGCCAGCTTATACACTCACATTCTTGTGGCTCTCAGTTGGCTTGATTGTCAGAAATGCAGGAAATCCGCTGTTCTCAGGAATCAAACTCATCTTGAACCACAGTAACTGGGGAATAATGAAGTAAAAAACACTTGAAAAAAGAGTCAGTTGTGCTTCTAGCACATCACTATCGATGCTACTTGGTTAGTGATCTTATTCATACACTTTGGAAGCTTCCAAAATAAGTTTAAAAACCCCTCAATATATACACCAACTCTGATAATTACAATTCCACTGGTCCCCTTTCCTGTTTGCAATAATTACCTGTTGGGAAGAGCAGGATGACGTCTCTGGGACTCGATGGTGACTCACCAAAGAGTGACCTCACGGCAGGGAACTGATTTTGTTACCACTATTCTAAATACATTGCAGCCCTTGATTTATGAGCTGAATGGATTATTTTCTAAAATGAACAGACAGTGAAGCATCTGTTATTTCCAGAGAAGTAATGAATGCTCAGCACTCTCCTGACTGTCAGGCCAGGTTTTCTTTTGTGTAGGCTTGCAGCAGTGAGCCAGCACACTTGTTATTTCTCTTCCTTTTGCATTCCTGTGTGGAAGATGACTCCTTGTAAAGCTATTGTAATAATTGTAGCAAGACTTAAATCAGTAAGATGACACTGTCTTATTTCAAAAGAAAGCCCACAAAGTTATTTACACTTAAAGGCAGATATTTCCATATTGCTGATGGCACAGAACCATAAAATATCTCAGTTTGGAAGGGACCCATAAACTCATTGAGACCGGCTTCTCACAGAATCATCTCGTTCACATTCTGCCAAAAAACATGGGCAATTTCCAGATATAAGGGCTCTTTTTGTAGAACACTTAGGCTTTCAAAATTTCTATACCCAAGAGATAATGTGGAAAGCTGCAAAGGTTAGGTGGATTTCTACTTATGTTTGGCCTTGTATAGGACACTGACTTTATTTGTTTATATAATCACAATTCCTGCATTTTTTTAAACAGGATTTGAGACTTTCTGAGAACAAATTGCAGTAATATAAAAACATTAGAGATTTCCTATAGGCATTATTCTGAAACAGAAAAGAGATTAGAATTTAGAGTGGAAGCTTCTAATGTAAAAATGTCTAGTGTAATAAAAAATCTGAATTTTAGACCTATAATGAGATAAAAATACAAATTACCATTAGAATACGCAGTGCAGAGCTTGTGTCTGAGCCTGAACATTTTGAATGGAAAATTTAAAATGCAATTCAATTACAAAATAGCAACCAGTGAAAAAAACTGTTTTTTTTTTCAAAAAAAAACCCCAACAAAACATCGAATTCCATCTTCTTTTATTCTTATCTTTCTTTATATTGATACAAATGCTGATTTAAAGTCCAACAATAAAAAGAAACATTTGAAATCACAGTCATACCTGTGCACTCACAGCTAATAGTGATTGCACTGGCTCTGAAGCAAAGAGGCTTCATACCGTATTTAAATTTACAAGGCTGTACATGTGCAGGATGCAAGCATTCCCCAATAACTGAACCAGCTGATTGGGAAAAACATCTGTGTGCTGCTTTAGAAAACTTCCTAATATGAAGTGAATCAACATGGACTGCTAGGAGACATCCATGATCAAAACTGATGTGGTGACATTGGCCTTTATTGCAGCTTCTTTCCACTGACTGTATAACTCAATTCCTACACACAACGCTGCTCATAGGCTCAAGCTTTTCATGAATCCATCCAGAACTCCCAGCCCAAGACAAACTCTTGGAGTTTTTTCTTCACCTGAGGATCCCTTGCTTTGTATAACTCAGGTTATGTAATTATGGCCGAACACCAACCAGGCCTTGGCTGCTTTGCCTTCACAAATTTACACTGTTTGGACAGTTATTCTGTGAACAATTTACACTTGACTCTTAATCCACTAGGATGGAGTCTTAATTATAACAATGGTAAAGCAATTTCTCAGCAGATCTTTTTGTTAACCTTTAAATTCAACCCTAGTTACAGAAAAAAACCAAACCACAACCCCCCAAAACCAACCTAAACAATTGTCCTTTTTTAAATTTTAGAATACAGCTTTTTTGATTTTTGAAATAAATGTTAAATGCTTTATTCTAAATTTAATGCGTACTGAATGTAATGAGGTTCAAAACAAAATATGAATATTTTTAGTGAGATGAAAACCAGGAAGGTTTGTTATTGATGGAGGAATTATAGCAATAATAAGGAAAGGTAAAGTAGAACATTTTTAGTCTAATATGGTAATAACTATATTCTGTTACTGAAACTTATAGTAACCTCAGAGCATCGTGAAAAAAAGGCTTGATATTGATCTTATGGATGAAGCCACTACGCATGTGGTTAATACCATTTTCCAAAAAGCATATAACAAGAAAGAACAGAAAGAAGAGCAAAGAACAGAACTTAATCTTCTGCTTCCAAGTTTGTACAGATGTCTCTATCACCTTTAGTAAATCCAACCAGAGAAAGCAAGCTATCATGTAAAAGTTGATTATTTTGGCACCAGTTAAAGCGAGAAATAGACAGCAACAGACAAGTGAAGTAATTACATTCAAGACAAACAAAAATGCTACTGTAAATTAAGGTAGTTTAGCTTGATTCTGCTTTGACTACTTCTCTTGAGATTCCATCATGCCCATGACAATGAGTTGCACAGATGCATTCCACTTCAGTAGCAACAGAGAAACAATTCCTGTCAAAATCTCTGGTGCAAATTCTAGAGATGGAAGAATGATGAGAAGATGGTTAGGATGAACAGATACAATATATCTCATAGCTTCATCCAATTTCTAAGAGAACATCTGATTACTGAGACTAACACAGATGAAATGAATCCCTCATCTGAGATGTAGTTGGTGATCATTTCACCAAAGCAGGACTGAGGAGGTGGAGACCTGACCAACAGCTCACTTGGCCCAGCTTCAGAAGGTCTAGTCTGTCACCCAGAGCAATTCCATTAGTTACAGATGGTGTGGTAATCAGGTGCTCTGATAATGAGGGACACAGAAGATTAAGAGATAACAATTGCATTTTAATAACTATTGTGCAAATGTAGTTAAGTTTAAAGACCTGTAGCTGTCTCGAAGATATAAAAACCATTAAAACTCTAGTTATTATTAGCAGTCTATATCCCTTTATTGTTCAGAACCATCTTATCAGAGGATAAGCTATGTTAGGTGTCCATAATAAGAATATACTTACTATTTTTCCTTTGGATCACCTGCTTGTGTTGGACAACTGCTGCTTTTATCCACTGCTGAAGTGAAAAGGGATTTGAAACTGAATAAGGCTTTCTAATTTCAGCCAAAGACAGGAGGAAAATGGTTCTCTTCACAGCATCCCCAAATTTAGTAGTGTTCAGAGATGGAAAACAAACT
Source organism: Leptocoma aspasia (assembly GCA_013399835.1). Taxonomy (NCBI): domain Eukaryota; kingdom Metazoa; phylum Chordata; class Aves; order Passeriformes; family Nectariniidae; genus Leptocoma; species Leptocoma aspasia. Next base: position 482,317 of record VXAX01007739.1, on the reverse strand, counting down.
CACCTTCAGCACCAAAAATGAGGAACAAAACTGAGCTTTTGAAGCTAGAAAATAAAACTGAATATCTGTCAAGAAAACAATTGCCAAGAAAGGCATATCATTGCTTGTGAGCAATGTAACAATATCAGGAGTGAAACACCCTCACATCACAGAGCGCTGGAAAAATGAATCACTATCTGTGAGGTGATCATAAGTATTACCAAAAACCATGGCTGAAGTAATTCTGTATTCCCACTAGGTATGGTTAACATTCAAATATAACTTTTTGACCATGCATTAGAAAAGAACAAGAAAATAAAGTCATTAAAAACTCCTTGTACTGTCTCTCCAAATCTCTCCAAAAAGTTGTGTGGTTATTAGCTCTAAGTCTGGCATTTCTAAACTCTGGGTAACCCAATATTCTTTGAATGTAATTTTGTACATGAAATTTCTTCTGTTTGAAAACAAATAGAGAAAACAAGAGCAGAATTTCATATTGGCAGCGACGTGAGTCGTCTGAAATATTTCAAACCATCATACAGAGTTTTGCCATGTGAATTAATGAAATAAGGAAGTCACTGTTTGTCATCATATGTGTGAAAGAGAACTAAATGAAGCAGACATTTTTCCAGAGGACTTAAAACACATTTGCAGATAAAAAGTGAAACAAGCAGACAACTTATGTTCTGTTCCAAACTTCATAGGTAGGGCACAGAGTTCCTGTTACTCCAAGGGCTGGTCATCTTTGCCTTGTCCTTTCAATCTGCCTCTTTCCTCCTCACGTTTCTTCACCCTATCCCTGTTCCCTTTAACTGCCAAATCCCAGCCTTCAATTCTTACATTTGTCACATCACTTCCAGTTTCTTACCCCAAAATGGGTCAGAGCCCAAGTCTTTGGCCTTAACACCTTCTTTCACACAGGACAGAAAACTTCAGTCCCAACAATAAGGCTTTTTAAAATAAGAAGCAATTGTAAATAGGTTCCTGTAGGAAGTTTCTCTCCTGCTGCAGAATTTTAACAATAGATGATGTTACCCCCCTACACAAAATATAAAGACAGTCGTGTGGGAGGGTTAAAGAGGAAGAATTATTGCTGCTATTGGTATCTGCATCTCTTTGAATCATAAATTAGAACAAAAGTTCTCTGTGACAGCTAAGTGACAGAAAAGATTCTGAGCCAAGGCACAAAATATGCAAAAAATGTATATAAATTTATAACAAAATAACTTTTGGTATTTTAAAAATATGCTTAATAGGACTAAATCTAAATTATTGGCCTAAGAGTTTGAACAAAATGCAGAAAATTAAAAGCTTCAGTTTGAGTTTATCATGAAAATGGTGAGAAGATACTTTATTGTATTATTTATTCACTGATATTTAGAAGTCAGCACTTCAAACCTGTTTACTTAGGTATTTTTCTTTAATCTTCAGTTTTAGACAAAGTAAATTCAAAGTGTGATAGAAAGTGACAATTCATATAAGCCTTGAATCTGTAATTTTCTGTTTTGTCGCTTACTGTAGAATAAATGCAGAAAAGATCAAGAAGCCTACATGTTTTACAAGTGCTATCTCTGATGGAGATCTTGCTTAAATAGTCTGAAATAATAGGCCCATCATTTCTAACTGTCTTGTAATTGAATAACTCTGTTTCAGAATTATCCTCATAATCATCCCCTACATACTTGCTAGAACCCTTTAAAACTTGCATCCTTCTATTCAAGTAGAAAATGCATTACAACGTATATTTGTGTCTCTAAAATTATAAATAATTATATGTTACAAGCAGGATAAATGAAAGCAAAGCTAAATGATTGAAGCAGTGTCAGATTGAGGGGTTTTTTATACGTAAGGAATGTGCCGGTTTTGTGCTTTCTACTCAGATAAGTAAAAACTATTTTCCTTTCTGAAAAGGAAAAAGAAATGAAAACCACCTCACAGGGACAAACTGCAGTCAAGACTATTTGGTTAGGTTCATTTTTGAAAACTATTTTATGTCTGACTCTTCTACTTCTAGATAGGAGAGTAAGTGTAAAAAGGTAAGATTTGCTTCACTGAAGTCATCATTCTGAAATATTTGCCAATAACAGCACACAAACACTGTAGATAATGAGGCCGTTCCACAAACACAAATTACTTATCAGAGCTCCATCCTCACTGCAGAATTACCAGTGTCTACACTTCCAACTTCTCTTTTTCACTGATTTTCCCTCTTAAAATTTTGATTGAAACCTCCTTTGAGCATCAACTTCCTGAGGCTCCAAATTGCTTTCTCCTTCTTCATTATTTAGTTCTGTGAAGCAGAGACAGTTGAAAGTCAAAATCTATACCCTATATTGACTGGGGGAATCAATTAGAGGATAATGAGTGTGAAGTACAGTTAAAATGACTAGGAAGATTGGTAGGCTCTAGACTGACATGAAAAACTCATAATGATACTTTTTACATGTGTTTACTTGCACAGAGAGGATCTCAAAATACAAACACTTTTGCATACAAGTGTCAGACAACTCCCTCACTACCACAAATCTACAGAGTTACAATCAGGAAAGGAACTTGCTTACAGGTGGTGGAATTGAGAGCAGAACCCAAGATGTATCATATCCTCTCGATAGATTTCAGTCCCTCACTAATACACACAGTTCTTTTTTAGTCCTCAGAGTGACAGCTTCTCACTGTGCTGCAAGTGCACACCACTTAAAACTTCTGTGCCCCTTTCTGTTTCGAACCTTATGCTGTCATCTGCCTTCCTGAAGTGCCTGCTGCTCATGTAACATGATAAAATATGTTATCTACACTAACTCTGATGTCAATTTAACTTTTTACTCCTAATCAGAGCTTGTTACACCATCTTGGCATGACAATTTTGTTTAATTGCATAATTTCCCACCAGATTACTTTTCAAAGTAATTTATGCAGCTCTTTGCCACTTAATAATTAGGTTATGCTCTTAAGGAAAACCTTGCCATGTAGGTTTGAGAATTGATGCTGATCTAGACACCAATTTCATAATTAACTTTCTGTGGAAGGTTGGCTGGTAGAAATGCGTCCCACAACTGTTAATATGAATGTTTGTTTTTAGCTTTTAAGTAGTGGTCAGTGCAGAAGCACAATTCACTTTGAGTTGTCTCTAAATGGAATGGCTAAATCAGGAAGTTTTAGCTTCTCCCTCAAGCCTCCTTTGCTCTAAACTGTATCTGCCAGAAAAACTCCTGTAATTTGCTGGAAAATTAAGCCAGCCCAGTTCTGCTGGTCAATATATTGTGGAATCAGGATATGTAAATAAGAGGCTGTACACTTTTCACATTAATTTTAGTTTAGATGAAGATCACAATTATTTTTAATGATTACAAAAAATGATGCTGTTCTAATTATTGCATAGACAACGTACTATAAATAGATATATTTATCTTTATGAATTCATCTGGAAGGCTTGAAAGCAGTTATAAGAAAGAGAAAGCTGCAGTGCAATGGCCCCAGGTATTTTGAAGACAGGCTTTAAGTACAGCCATAGCAGTCTCTTGGAAACCAATGTAACAGTAAATCAGTTAAAGATTTCCAGAAGAGTCTGGGCTGCAAACACCCAAGAAACTTTGCACATTTTACCAGAATTAGAGCTAGAGCTTCACTGCACAAGGGTCTCATATTCACAAGGATGATAGTTCATGACTCAGAGAATAGAAGTGTCCTGTTTTGGATTCTGAAAGCTGCTTCTGAATACCTGGATAATTTGTCTCTCACTTCCAAGTGTCCTACAAAGTATTCAACCTGTGTTTCTCTGAAAACTGGATGACCTCATTGTTAGGTTGAAACACACTCCTCGCTCAGCAGAGAGAACTGATCTTGTCATCTGTGTAGTAACTTAAACTGATACTGGTAAGAGTGGAGAGAGAGGGAAACATTTTATGAGGTCTAAACCACTAACTCTTACTGGAAGAGGTCTGTGTTTTGTAACTGAAATGATAAAAGAATGTGATGTTTTCTTCTGACGTAAAAGGTGATGTACATGTTCCACTGGTCAGTGAAGAGCCTCCCACTCCCACTTCAAGTCCCGTTTCTGAGTGTCTTGTCAAAAGAGAATGCTTTTTTATTTCAATCGTCCAGCAATTATATAGCTAATTCAGTCACTGAGGTAGACAACTCAAACGTAATTTCAAATGTTTCATATAAATCTTTCCAAATAATTGGAACAAGAAAGCACGCTAATTATTGTCACCCAGTAATCACAGCAAGTACAAATTGATGGCATGGTATAAATGAGTACACTGATTGATGAAACGAACAAATGAAAAAAGATGTTGTAATCACAGAACACTTCAGCTTTCTTTGAAAGGAAATTTCTTTAAGTTTGGACAAAGGATCCACCTTTACTCCAACTCTGACACAGGTCTACCTTATACTCATTAAGTATGAGTCCAAGTTTGTGTAAGACTGAGCATAAAACTGTGATGGGTAATTTTATTTGTTCCACATCACTGCAGTAATAATTCTGAGAGGAAAATAGTTATCTGAGTTCTGACTAATGAGAGAAAAATCTCCAAAAGTAAAACACCAACGTGAAATACAAAAATAACAAAGAATGTTCTATATTCCTGAAAGTCTCTTGGCCACTTGATTTGGGAATGCTCACTTGAAAACATGAACTGAATGACTCCTGGGTTCATGACTCTCTGCTCTGGTTGTTGAATTCTGGTATGAACAGAACCTCAGTGGAAACAGATCAAGAAAGGATAAGATGAAGAAAAAACCAATCCCAGATGGATAAAGAGAATCAGAGAGAAACACAAGGACTGCAGTTCACGTTTTGGAAAAAAATAGTTATTAGCAACTGAACAAGGTACATAAAGACATTTCAAGAGATTAATACCTATAAGACTGGAATTGGACATTTCTCCATCCTGGGGAGTTGTAGACTTAGGTCTCTGTTGTGAGTACAGGATTGGCAACTTCACAAAGTCTTGAATCAGTCTCCAAAACCATGACATTTACCCCTGCACTTCTTAGTTTCAACCACACCACATGTTGTTTAGCTGGCTGATTCATACACATGATCTGGGCAACCAACTTATGGCTTTTGAGCTGAGATTCACCCATCCTTCCCTCATTAGAGGCTTTCCTCAATCACAGAAAAACACTCCCCATGTCTTTGTGACTCAAATGACAAGGAGATTTGTCACCCTCATTTTTCAGCCTTCTGATGTTTTCATTCTTGTGATGGAGTTTCTCACGCTGCTTTTGTAAACATGCACATGTTTTTCTAACTGTCTTCTTGTTTTTCATTCTTTCTCCTGGGAGGAGAAAGATTTGATTGACTTTGTCATTAACCAGTGTGGTTAGAGAAGATGTAACTTCACCTTCCAATCAATAATCATTGTTGCTATGAACATATTATAAGTTTCTTTGTGTGTAAGCCTTCTGATTATTTTCTCATGAGAGAATGATCAGAAGGCTTACACACAGAAAAACTTATAATATGTTCATAGCAACAAATCATTCCTTATATAATGTGAAAACCAAAATAAAGTTCACTCTTCTTCTTTGCCTTCACTCAGCTGTGTCTCTGCGTTTCGTGTTGCGCACTAGAGTAACAGAGATTGGTCTCTTAAGCTCAAATAACACAAGACACACAATTAAACCCTAGCACGTACTGACACTATTGACATAACTGAGGTGAAAAGGCTGCTTTATGGTCTTTCGTAGATCGTTTTCCTGTATACATTTCAAATAAATCAATCCTCAATTTCATCATGAAAATAATTGATCTGATTATATCTGAACAACTCAAGTGATGAAGTTACAAGTCTCACAAAATCTCATCGTCATCTAGCCTTTTTCTTTGTTGATACTCAATGATTTCTCCTGATCTCCCCTTTTCCAGAGTCTTTGCACCAGCCACATCAGTGTCATTTATCCTCTCACCTTGCGCAGTGCATCTTTAATTGTTCAGCTTGTTTTTGAGCTGGAGCTTCCCCCCCTCATCAAACCAAGGGGGCCTGAGTCCTACAGAAGTGTGATCCCACCCCATGCTCTCCCTGTTTTGCCTGTCCTGAGACCCCACCCAGGTTATGGGCAAGGACGGACCCCTGAAAGCTCTCCTCGACCCGGGACCCAGCGCTGAGGGACAGCCGCACCCCAGCCTTTGAAATCGCAGCCCGGGGCGGGCCGGCCCCTCACGGCGCTCTCCCGCNGCCTCGCCTCGCCTCGCCTCCCGCCCGGGTGCCACCGAGCCGAGGCGCCGGGCGGGCAGCGGGCGGGTGGCCGCGCCATGAGCGCCGAGTGCAGCAGTTACCTCAACGCCGACAAGGTGCTGGTGAGCGGGTTCAGCTGCCCGCGGGCGGGCGGCGACGCCCGCGCCGTGTTCTGCTGCGGCTTCCAGGACGTCAAGTACTGCTGCGATGACCCCCACAGCTTCTTCCCCTACGAGCCCAGCTACATGTGGTGGCTCAGGTAGGGCAGCGGCGGTGCCTGCCGGGGTAGAGGCTCCGGGCAGGAGACCCGTGATCGCCCGAGCTCGGCTCGGGTGTGTGTATGTGAGGTACTTGTAGCCGGGCGCTTTCAGGCTGCCTTTGTCCCGCCGAGAGTAGCGGTAGAGCTGCATCTTCAGCCCAGAGAGACTCTTGCTTGTGCCAGGGTAGTTTCTGAAGGAAATAACTCGTGATCTTGGTAAGGAAGCGCTGGGAAACGCTCGGTGCCTCTGGCAGAGCATTCGGAGCGTCTCCCGCCCTTTGGGCGTGAAGGGAGCGGCTGTCCCGGGGCTTGAGCGCGAAAGATGCTGCGAGCCATAAAGTTCCCAGTGACTTGAGTTACTTTTCCATGCAAGATAAAGTACTACGTAACTTTCCACTTGGAAGGGGCAGATAATGAGCCGGGTGCTCTCCCGGGATAGTGCAGGGATCTGCCTGGCTTTGGCTGGATCTCCAGCAGCAGGGAAAGCTGCACTCAGCCAGCCCGGCTGCTTTCAGTGATTCCCCTTGGGCTCCACAGCATCCAGGCTGGCCGTGTCAGGATGTTAGTACACCTCTGCATGAGGCTTCCACTCTGTTTCTTACGGACTTGTTATTATCCTTGATTTTATCAAGTCCCCTTCTGGGCTTGCTTATACCCTCTGCTTCTGCAGCCCTGGTGGCAGCAGTCACTACCTGCTGTTTGAAGATAGATCCTTTTATCTGTTTTATACTGTTCCCTACTACTTTTCCTGAGCCCCCTCTAGTATTAGGATTGTGAGATTTTGCAATTGCAGGTTCAGTTTATGCACAGTTTAAAATGTGAGCATTTAGGGCATCTATTCTCACCTTTTTCACCTTTCAAACTGAACAGCTTTTTGATTATCATTGAGGCAGATGCTATGTCATGCTGATCATTTTAGTTACATCTCATCCATACTGTTCTTCACTCCACAGGGCTGATCTTGGAGGTGCATAATCTGGAGCTGCATGCCCAAGGTGTGGCTATGGCAAGGTTCTACAGAGTGGCCAAATATTGCCTCCAGTCTCGCTCTCAAAATCCATTCTGTTGGTGGCCAATGTCTTTGTCTGCCAGTTCACACTGACTCCATGATTTCAGTGAGCTGTCACTGAAGACACTAAAACTTTTCTCGAGTTCAGAACTGCCTGTTCTGAGTTTATTGCTATGCAGGCTTGGTTTTGTTCTTTATACATTACATTATGTACACTGAAACTCATGTACATCACTTTTGCCTGTTCACTCAGTTTTCTGTAAGTCTTGTAGTGTTCCTTGCCCTCTGCATTTGATTGCTTGTAGGAGCTTAGGATCATCAGAAACTCAGTTTCCTTCTTCACCAGGTCATAGATGATGATGTGAATAAAAATCATTCTCAGTGACATTTCTTTGCACTGAAAAGAGACCACTTAAGCCTTGCTTAAGTGCTCCTTATGCCTTTAAGTAGCCTTAAATTTGTAGCAAAACCTTCCCCTAATCCTATGTAAGTTCAGTCTTTTTAACCCCACTTTCTGTGCAGGGCTTTGTCCAAAGGCTTTTTGAGACATGTGACTCTGCTGGGTTCCTCTGTCCATCTATTGACACTTCATAGACTCCAGCAGGTTAACAAGGCAGTGTTTTCCCCTCATCCTAATGCTGATCCTTTCATTAAAGATTTTATGTCAGGAAGCTGCAAGTGCCAGCAGCTCCCTGTGGGTGGAGCACGGTAAGGAGATGGTTGGAGGTAGAGGCTTTACCATCAAAGGACCTGTCCCTCATATTTGGGGAGGGTGAACTTGGGTATCACAGCCAGGCTCAGATTCAGCACTGTGCAGCAGACACCCTCAGCACCTCGGCCAGCAGCTCTGCAGATCCACATGTGAATTCCCTCAGGGCTCCTGAGTTAATGCTATCCAGTACTGTGGACTTACTATTTTAATTTACCTGGTCTAATATTTAATGTATTATTATTTAAAATCTACTTTGTCTGGTGCAAAGAGTAGGTTGATTGTGGGAATCTCCCAGCCATCCACCGCTGTGACTGACACACAATCACTTGGCTTCTCTGGTGTGAGAAGACATCCTCCAAGTGTCCTTTTTTACACTTCTATGAGATACTCATACTGTTTTAATGCTATATTTTTGCATAGCCTTTGACTGTTTCAGTCACAGTAAACCTTCTCAAGATGGCAGAAAAACTGAAGGAATAAGTTAATATTGCATCACAACATCTCATCTGGATGTTGTAGTGAAGACTCTTAAAGCTTCATCTTTTCAAAAACTACCTCCAAGAACTGAGTCCCAGGAGAGGCTTTAATGAAATACCTCTCTGAAAGCTCTTCCTTTAGAAAGATTTTGTAGGGTCTGAGAAGTGACTGCTTAGCCTTCACCTAAGTCAGAAATTTGCAGCCAAACTTTGAAAATTAAGGATTTTTTTTCCTTCTTTCTACAACAGCCCTAAGCTGCTAAAAGGGCTCATGGAAATTGCCATTAGTGGAGTTTTGGTTGTGCTTAACTTCTGCCATAAATGACTATATTAATTGTAGGAAAGAGGTGAACAAATACAATTTACCTCTCTAAGCAAAGTTACTGAGTGGTTAGAATTGAACCACTTCCTATAAGTGTTTTCAGTAACAAATAGAATAATTTTTAGTTATTAACACACTGGAAACATTGTAATATTACATAATTTTGAAAACTGTATACATTTTCACATGACAGTTCAATTAGTAGTTTAAAGAAAACATAAAAATAACATTTCCTGGCCTCTAAGAATGTTTTGGTGATCACTAGACTCTTACTAATACTGCTTGGTAACAGCCATATAATAAAATAATCCTTAAAATGCTTCTTTCAGCCTTTGAGGACACACTTTTAAGACTTGAAACCCTTAAGATTTAAGACTAAACAAGAGTTAGGCAAACCAGTCAAGCTAAGTCTGGAGATGGAAGGGAAAGAACCAGGAGGCTCTGATGGGGGAACTGTTTTAGGTTTTGCTGTACTCCAGAACTCGGGGGTTCTTTTCCTAAATCTTCATTTACTTGACTCCCCCCAGAAATTGGAAAGCAGTGACTGACTGCACCACAAGTGGTTGGTGATATCTCAAGGATTACTTCAGTTTGGTGGCACACCAGGTAGAATTTCAGGAAACTGTTGCACATTTCTTGTGTTTTTCCTGCTGTGGGAGGGACATGGCCAGACCTGTTGGCATCCAGCTCTGAAGGAAGCAGTTCATGGAGAAGTCAACAGCCTTGGCAACCCAAAGTAACAGTTCCTTGCAGGCCTGTGCACTTCTTTTTTCTTGACAAATCTCTACTGCCTGTGCTATGTTTAGAACTAGACACTGCCCTATCCCTTAGCAACATGGAACCCTCTTTTCCCCTCCCACTTCTGCAAAAACTGCAATATTTGACAACATCCTAACACCTGCTGTACTGGGAGCTGCTGGACTATCATAGATAATAGACCATTGAGCAACTCTGACACGTTTCACATTTTCTGCAGAATTTATTGCATATAAATAATAATATTATTAATTTCTGTATTTAATGAATAATATTATTGATTTCTGACTTTTCCTTTTTTTGCTGGCATTTAAAATGAAATAATATAGTTTTTTTTTTTAATCATAGATCTTGAAAGACTTATTTCCTCAAAGAAGAGGAAAGGATGAGTTTTGCTGTCTCTTACAGTTGCCAGGAGCCCATGGAACAGGGAAGGCAACATTAGGAAAAGGCAGAATTCATCAGAAGGTTATTCAGCTTTTGACTCCACAAAACACAGATGCTATAAAACACCAGTGAGCCAAACACTGAGCAGCTCAGCCTCCAGAGCAGTGTGCTGTGTATGCACGTGCAGTTATCACATCTGCTTTACCTCCTAAGATGAGTGGAAGGGGAGAAATGCTGAACATGTGGTATTTGTACTGAACTGCAGCAGTTATGTTCAGTCAGCCTTTTTGTTACTCTTTGTTCTAAAATATTTTATGCTTATTTTTGTCACTCTTCTGTGAAGTCTTATTTTTATAATGGCCTCTTTCAGTATGAAATAGAATTCTAATATCAATTCCAAAGCCGTATTTTTTAAGTGGCATGTAGTATTACATATTTGATTAAAATTCTGTCAAGTCACATATAAGCTTTACTCAAAATGCCTTCTTAATTAATACCCATAGAGCCATGGTGGCCTAATACTGAGGCCAAGATTTGCTTGGCTATACAGACTTTCAGGCATCTGTTTTGGCTTTCCAAAATAGCAAGTCTTTGTTTATCTATGCCCATTCTTCCAGTCTCTCAAGAATATTTATCTGTGTGCTTTGCAAATACTATGAATGACACATCACTGCAACAGTGGCATTGGGAACATTTGATTTACTTGGATCTGGGTGACTCATGAGCTTCCTTTTAGTCTATCAGTGGGCAACACTGCCTCTGCTTAGCCAATATTTAAATTTTCCCTGGCTTTTTATGGTGTGGATGGACTTATTTTATGAACTAAAAATAAGTGTAGGTGTGTGATGCTGAGCATCCACTGACAGACAAGTTGATGGACCCACTCAGCAGCTCTCTGGACACAGCCTGGGGATCCCTGGGGAGGCTGCTGGCCAAGTGGAGCCTCTCTGCTGAGTGAAGCCTTTGGCTGTGCTGCAAGCCTGGATGTGGCACTCAGTGCAACAGCAGTGAAATGTGTGATACAGCTCTATCTTTATGTGGAAAATAAATTGGGAGGGTTTTGTTTGGATATCCTACCAAAATTAACATTGCACATGTCAGGGTTACACCCAGGCCTTTACTGCCATCTTTATGCCAGATATTTGCTTTGGGGTTGAGTGGGTTGTTAATGCAGGAGGTTTTGCTCACTGATGAGGCCACAGCTGTGGGCAAGAGGGACTTTTAAGTTTGCTTTTTTAGTGTCTCTGCTGTCAGAAGACTGATCTCGAAGACACACCCTGAGACCTATAGAGTGTTACCATGTGACTGCTGTGTGGCCTTCAGACAGTGTTTAAGGTAAAGAATGGAAGGTGGCAAAATGCTTTTAGCAAGGGCTTCTTAAAGCAGATATGCAGCACCATGGTAATTGCTGTAGAATCTAGAGGACATGATGTAAGATTGTCTTTATTTTCAGAGGAGTGTAATTGTTAAAGTGGTCAGTGATCACAGTTATTTGGTGTTTTGTTTCTGATAACAGCTTTAACTAGTAAAGAATGAAAGAAAATATTGTGTTCTGGTTAAGAAATGTCAGTATTCAGAGCTGTGGAAGACATATTAAATTTCTCTCAATTAGGTAAACTAAGAAACAACCCTCCATCCACAAACTTTACCAAAATTAATCTTATAGAACTTAATTATACCTTCTCTGTGGGTTGAGGGCTTCAGCAGTTTGAGAACAATCTGGTATCGAAACATTGTGCGTTTAAAAAGAGTAAGTACAAATTGTCCTGATTCCTGATTCATTCAGGAAGCGGAATCAGAGTATCTATTTTGTTTTGTGATGCTGGTGAGATCTTCTCATGTTGCTGCTGGAGCATGAGAAACATTTCTTGTAGCACAAGATGAGTCTTTGCCCTGGAGAGTTCCTCAGGTTTTTCTTGCCTTTTCCTTTTGTAACTCCCAAAGCATCTTACACAAGCTGTGTAGTGATACTGAAGATGCATTGTGCTCTGCAATATACAACTGTATTGTTCATGTCATCTTCTACAACTCCATGGAGGAGAGCTATAACCAAGAAGTAACAGATGTCTGAATAGAAAAATGTATAATCATTAATATGTATTTGATCTGTTTGGCTTTAGGGCAGCTGACTCTGCTTAATGTTTGGATAATGGTGAGCAACCTCCTTAGTCCTGCACTGTGGACTGGAATTTAAGTGGAATCTTACAATAAGGCTTGTATGTCATGACAAAAAAAGCACAAATAACTATTTCTGAAGAGCCTTGGTTGTATCACATAGTTCTATGGCTAGTCAGCCTTCTGTAATGTGTATTTTTCTTTTTTCTTCTATTTTGTCTATTTGGGTCAAGGTGTTCCAAGTGAAAATGCAAAATAAGGCCAGAACCCAGGTGAGATCTCTGAGCGTAGGTCATGTTCAGATTCCATAGTAAGCAGAATATTGGTTGTAAGTTTTGTTTGAGCCAAAAAAAAAAAGGAAAAATTTGCTTAATATGTACATATATGCACAAACACGTAAGGATATCCTATTTAATGCAGATGATAAATACCATGAAAAATCTTCAGAAGGGTAAAGCTGTTCTTTCCAGAACCATTTTGCTGATAACAAATTATTTCAGCTGTGCATAGAGCTAAATGTTACCCAAACTTCATTACTGAACCTGACCAGTAACTAATGAAAACCGCATGTGGAAGTCACAGCGATATCTGCTGTTCTCATCCTGCTGATTTTAAGAGTTTCTGCTGTGGACATATCTGTGTGCAAGTGCTGTGGGAGCTTGAAGAGAAGCTTTGCAGTGTCTTGAATGTAAAATTCATAAAAACATCCCAAGGCATAATTCTTCTCATCTTCCTGCAGGGCCGCAGGAGAGTAGACTTCTCCCTGATAGCAGTGATGTATAAAGGCATTTTTATGACTAGAGGATGTAGCTTGTAGAATGCAAGACATTCATCTCTCTTCTGTCCTTTTGACGTCTGTCAAAATTGTAAATATACCAGAGCAGTAATATAGGGATTCTCAGTCCTCAGACTCCTCATCTGTGACCAAAAGACTGCTGTTTAATTTCACCAGAAGTCAGGGTCTTTCTCATGGACCGTAGAATAGAGGACTGGAACACGGAAAGCATCAAATGGACCAGGAGAGTGTAGGAAATGATAGCTAGACTGTATTATTTGGGTCCTTTATTTCATCGTGAGAATTTTATGTTAAGAAAAGACTGACAATAAGGGTTGGAAATCAGGAGAGATTTCTGTATATACATATACTGTCTCACTGTATGCCTATGGGAGATGTATAAAGTAGATTTTATCCTTCAAGATAGCACCTTGATAAAATCTACTTATAGTACTGTATGTTCGGCCTCCAGAGTAATTAATTCCTGCTTCTTTGATGCCTTTGATATTGTGAGTAAACTAATTCAGCTTTAGTTTTCCTTTTACTGTCACAAAGATCATGGGAGAATTTCTCCAGTCTTGATTGGAGATTTATTTTGTTAATGCAAAGGCACAACAGCGATCACAGTTCTCCACCCTGCTCTGCAGAGCTGCTAACAGAATTGAATAACATGGATTGCATGATTTTTTTATACTATACAAATGGCATTTCAGACTGAAAATACAGCTTTAATAGTCATGTTGTTTGAGCTGCCTGGAACCCTAGAATCCCTCTCTGTGTGTGCACTGAAGAACTTCTTGATCTCACTGCTATCAGTTACTGCATTAAGTTATTTCTGGTTTTCATAAATACACTTTAAGTCAGACTCAGGAGTAATATGCATGAAATGTCACTGAGGGCCAGATGTTCAAGTTCTGTGTAATGATATTGACCCTTCTGAGTGCAGTGAAATAACTGCAGTTTATGCAGTTGAAGTAATGAGCTCTAAACTTTGGTTTACAGTAAAATACACAGTTACTCCCATGCCTGAGTACAAGTAAATTCCAAACATCATCTTGACCATTGTTTTAATGGGTCCTCCAGGCTGTTTGTACTCTTAATTTTTTTGTTTTTCTCTCTTAGTGTTGGAGCACTCGTGGGCCTGTCAATAGCAGCAGTGGTCCTCTTTGCTTTTATCATCACTGTGTGTGTTCTCTGTTACTTGTTTATCAGCACCAAGCCACGCAGCAAACTTGATACTGGTTTGAGCTTACAGACAGCAGGTAAGACCAGTTGTTATTGATGTGCATTATCACCTGCAGAGGAAAAGCCTTACTCTGTCTTTAAATGGATGTGGAGGAATCCAACAGTGTGTGTTTTCTTTCTGATGGGAATGTCAAGATGTAATCAAGCTGTCCTGCTGTTTTGCCTGCTCTGTGAAATCTGTACCAAACTCAAAACATTTAGCACGAGCTCAGTATATTTATTTAGTAGTAGGAAGAATGTAGAAGTTTGCAATACTGAGTGAGGGTAAATTAGCCCCCTTTATCAGGAACAGACTTATTGACTTAGTTGCTCTGGGTTTCTTGTTAAGAGTACATAAACATATAGTAGTGATTCATTCTAGAAATAAGAATCTCAGGAGAGATTTTAAGTGTATTTTCTTGTGACAGAGAGAGGTCATTCTTTTTTTTCATTTCTTCCTGACATAAGATCCAGACTTTGAAGTCTAAGACTCTTTGTTTCAGTAGCAGCAGTCCATGCCTTTGTTCCCAAACTGTGTTGGCAGATGCCTGCAGGAACAGTGGATGTAGTCAGCACTAACCCACTCACATGGGAAAATTGCTGCTGCTGCTGCAGTTCACTACATTTGTGAAATCTGACTACAAGTCTCCTTGGCAAGATGGGGTGTGATAAGTTTCACCCTTTGTCTTGGGCTCCCTAAATATTTAAGTGAACTGCTTCAGCAGTTCAACCCATAAAGTTGTAGGAAATAAAAGGAATGTTGTACATATGTAGGCACTGGAAGTTCAACAAGTTGAAAAAGGGGAATAATTATAGGAAAAAAGTTCCCTCAGCTCAAATTTTCTCTTTATTTGTTATTTTAAAATGCTTCTATACCTGCACGGCAGTAAATGACCAATGAGTTACTGTAATTATAGCCTATGATAGAGCAGTAAGCGCCCTCCTGAGTGTCTAGTTAACACAGTCCACTTCATATCAAGCTTCCTATGTCTAATTTTGTTCTCCAGAGAATGCAGGCTTTGGTTTAAAAGTGGTTCATAGAGCTGTCAGAACTGCAAAGCCTCCCTTAGTAGCTGTATGAGGTGAGCAAGCTGCTGAAGTCACACATTCAGCAAACTGCTATTAATCTGCAAATCGGAAACTTCACACTTGTCCTGGAGAGAGTGTGGAATTAAGACCTGCTAGCTAGAACAGCCTAAATAAATTCTTGGGTGATATGAACAAAATGCTCCCGTGCTCTTCTACAAGATGCTTGTGTCTTAATTATAAACTGGCATTATGTTTTTGAACATGTTGCTGTTTAACTTCTTCCCTCAGGTTTTCCTGCTACAGCACCAGCTCTTAATCCATTGCCAGGACAGCAGTCAGTGCTGTATTTCTCATGCCTTTTTTTTTTGTGCCAGACATGTTTGGCACATGGGGAGCTGGGAAGGAGGCAGGTGCTACTGCACCACTGCTGCCAAGCAATTCCATCTTTCTGTACAGACTCAAACCCTGCTGCAAACCCACATCCTGCTTGGGTAGCAGAGGTTGTTCCTCTCTTCCTATCACGGGGTGAACAGCATCCCACTGATGACCCAGCATTCATGTAGGCATTGCAAGTCACAATTCCAAATCTTATGAGGCTGGGAAGCTGAGGGATCTTTGCTTTTTCCCAGCCATCTCCTGTGTGGTTTGGAGCTTTGCTTGGACAAATTCCTTTGTACTTAAACACGGTTTTGACTGCTCTCATCCTGTGGTTTTTTTGCTTTTATTATTCTGCTTCTTTGGCTGCTTCAATTGACAATTATTTCACATCCAAATTCTCATAGTTTTGGCTGTTGGTGAGGTGGATTGCTGGAAATTGAAAGCCAGTTGCTTTGCCAAGGTTGAGAGATCTTTGGAAAAGTTTTAGGATTTCACTCACAAGCCTGAGTGCTTGCCTTCATCATACTTGGGTTTCTTTTGCATGAAAGTCATGCAAGGGCTGAGTGTCTGACAAGATGGCTGGTTAGCTGCTTGCAGCCCTGGAGAAAATAAAAACAGCCTCTCTCCTCATCTTTCAGTTCTTCTGAGAGTGCAGGATAACTATATATAAGCAATAAAAACAAATTAAAAAATTAAAACAGTTTTTAGATGCTTCAGAAAACTGCAGGTCTGAGGACTGTGAGTTTTAAGTATGAACTCAGTTCAACACAGCTTTTTCTGAACTAGCATAATTTTGCCTTTAGATGAAGGCTGTGTCACACTTTAGTTGTTGTGCATCATCTGCATCCCTGGAGCACTCAGAGAGCACTCATTTTTGAAAGCAGTATTTTTTATTATATTCAATTTCACCCATAATACATCAGATCAGTTGGAGATTTGTATCTCATTGGAGTTTTGTATCTCATTAACCATAGAATTGTTTATTTTATGCCTTTCCTACCTCACATAATAGCAAAAGTTGGTCATTGTTCTTGGGCTCATCCAAGATCTCCTAAATGCAGAAGTGGAGTGGTTGAATATTTATAGAAATAATTTCCAGATTGATGATAAATCTAACAATAAACTGAATATGAAGCCCTTTATTAAAGTTTCTGATTCTATAAAAGGCATATCAAGTGGAATTTGCCTCTGTTTAGTCTTAAACAAGTGATTTTCCATAACATCAGCACAGATCTTCCATAGCATCAGCACTGAGTATTACAGATTGCGTTCTTGAGTTAGGTAAGGATGTTTTAGCCCTACCAAAAATTTACATTTTAATCTGAGCATTGAATTTCTGGAAATATGACCTCAGCTGCTGGTATAGACAAGGAAGAGCTACTTAAATGTTACTGGAGTTAGACATTTCTATTTATAGAGTGCAGAGTTGATCCATAATATGCAAGACAGTATGTGCAGGCAAACACATATAAATGAAGATCCTGCATTTCAGTTCCTCGTTAAGCTCTTTCCAAGAGAAAGTATTTTTCATTGAACTCATTGTAGATGTTTTTGTTCCTCCCATTTGAAGGCTGGAGACCTGTAACAGTGGTAAAAAAAGGCCTCAAAGAAATCCAAGCCCTGACTATGCAAACATGATGTATTTATTCAAGGTGAAAGGGAATCTGGTCATGGTCTTTGTTCTTCTAACAAAAAACTTCTCTTTGTGGAAAATGTGGGGAGCTAAGAAGTCACAGGATTTTAAGTGTTTTGTTAAGGCTGAGTGAATAATGCTGGAACATCCCCACAGTGCAAGAGATAAGGAGGACTGAATAATACTGCATAATGGCCAGGATAGGAGTGGTAAACAGGCAGAAAAGAGGAAATCCAGAGGCACATCTTGACTCTGGGGAAGGTGCACTACACTTGCCTTGACCAGGCAGCTGAATGGGAGAGGGGCGATCATCCCCGCTGGCCCCTGAGAACGGGCTTTGCCATCAGAGACATAAAATGTGGAGAGAACCTCTCCACCTTGGTGACCAAAACAGTTTATAAACACATTTTCTGAGCTGCCCCACTATTTCTGCCAGGTCTGGAAAGACCTTTGAGATGAAGTGTTCCATACCACTGCAAAGCATGAATAGCAAATTACATTTTATTATGGTAACTAATATTTTTCCCTTAAAATTTAGCACAGGAAGACCTCTGTAATGTGTTCAGAGTCAGACAACAGGGACCTTTGGGTTGGAGTGTGAAAGAATTGTGGCCTTGTAAATTAATCATAAGTGCTGGGGAAAATGTGCTTTAATAGAAGTTATTAATTCCTTGTTCTTGCAAAGCAGTGACATCATAATATGCAAAAGTTCATTTCATTTATGCAATAATAAGGAAAAACACAGCTTGAAATATAGCCAGATGACTTTCCTGTCCCTGTTTCTCTCCTTAATTAAAGATTTCTCATGGGGAGTGTTTCAAATATATGAAAAATTCAAGTATTTTGATGAAAATGCACAAAACTCTCACACATTGCCCTTCTTAGCTCAGTACAATTATCTGGCTATTGGTTGTGAAGGCAGATAGCTGCTGTCTGAATTCAGATGCACTGCTTGGCTTTTGGAGTATACATTCATGATGTTGGCTTCTAGGTTTAGGAGTAATTTCAACTGTATGGTGTTCTTGTAGCTGACTTTAAATTTTCCCCAGTTAGGCTACTTTTATCTTTGCCAGTCATCTACCTCCGATTTCTGCATGGGGAAAAGTCAGCCAAATGGGCTCAACTGTTTGGAAAAAAAACCCAACTTTTTTTAAGGAAATGAAGAAAATTTCCATTTTGAAGCTGGGAATTCAAATTTAATGGAAGGGTACATCACTAGAAAAGATTACATTTTGAAATGTCTTTGTTGGACTCCTTAGCTTTTGAATTTCCCAGACTTTCTTGTAGCAGTGAGATTTTTTGCAGCTCATTAGGAGTCATGTTTTTTTACTACAAATATACCCATAGCTGCTGTAGGCTTCAAAAATAAAGTGCCTTCCTCTGTAACTGATAAGAATTCTTTTTTCTTCGTTTTGGGTTTTTTCCCCAGCTGAAATAACTCAGTTGTTTTCAACTAACATCTTAGCTAAATACTATTGTGTAGATTTTTTAAATGCTAAACTATCAAATCCCATTTTTGCATTTTTGAAACCAAACTGCACTTTTTTCAATTCAAACAAAATAAGATAAAATGCAGCTTTCAAAACACCTCAATAACGAATAATTCCCCTTTCCCAATCTGCTTTGCTTCACTTTCTTATTAAATTAAAATATTAGCATTCTCAACTTTTCATCCCATTTTGGATATAGGGAACCTGTTTTTCAATCCCTTCCCCACACACAGGCTAGGAGAAAAGTACCCTGCCCAGTTAAATTTATCTTTTCTGTCTCTTTGTGTTGGCCCACACTTGGGGAAATGGAAAATGTGGTCAAAGACAGTGTTGAACTAAAGGGTAATGGGAAATACAGGGAGGCCTGGGAGGAAGATTGATGAGCTCCATAAGGAGAATTAGATGACAGGATAAAGCAGGGAGAGGCTTTGGAGCTGGAAGATAAAGGAGAAAACTGCAAAGAGCTGAATGCTCCTGGGAGCTTTTGGAAGAGGGATGGGATTGATGGAGCTGGGAGCAGCAGAGCAGGGAGGTAGTGATGCCAGAGGGGATGGAGAAAGTCCTGGGGGCAGGAAGTGGAGCTGTGGCTGTGGGTGGGCTGGGGAGCAGAAGCCTGGTGCTTGGGCAGAGAGATGGAGAGGGAGCCTGGGAGAGGGGGAATCATGTACAGGGTTGAGATTTAGGGCAGAGAAAAGGGTGGAGAGATTCCAAATATGACTGGATATGGGGACTATCATGGGAAGCACAGTAGTAGAAAATAAGGACTGGAAACAGAATGAGCAAAGTGGGAAGGGAATGAAAGAACAAATCTCAGGTAAGAAAGAAAATAAAGTTGAAGGTGTGTTTAGGAAAGTCTTTTCTTCAAAAGCTTTGTTTCCTCAGCTCTCAGCAGAGATTGCTGGAAACTGGCAGAGTATCTCTCTCCTCCCTTCCTGCAGTGATCCACTGCAGGCTGTCTTTGCTTTAGTTACTCTGGTCAGTTGGGCAAACCCAAGTTATCTGCACTGAATGAAAAGATTCCTGCCCTTCTGCTCCAAGCAGGTGTCTGTATCAGTTAGCTGGTGGAATTTTAACTATTGCTTACATTAACCTATGAAGCTGAGCTCTGAAAAATAATATTCAAATTCAAAACCAAACACCCAAAAGATGGGAGATGCCAGAACTAAAGATTTTGTGGGAAACTGGTAAATGCTTAACTAAAAATAGTTTTATGTGCTCCAGTCATCACTTCGATTTTTCTATAAAACATGGATAACACTTGTAAAGAAATATTGTGAGCCTCCCCACACACACTCAGAGCTCTAGGGTCACTGGATGAAGGTGCACTAAAAGCAACAGTGACATTACATTTGGAGAAGGATGAAAGTTTGAGATTTCTGGTCTGTTTTCTTGAATATGGGAAATGTTTAATGTGATTTCTTTCAGGAGGCTTTCTGATTTCCTGTTACAAGCCCAGCTCATACCACAGTCCTGCTTCCTTAAACTGCTCTTCACTTTGATGTTTATTCCTTTTTAACACAAGTAGGTTAATAATTGCAGCCTCCCCGAGGCCCAGGAATGCAAAGTGGAATGGATTTGATCTGTCTCATCCTCTAAAAATTGTAGAAGATTCCAGGAACTTTGGTTTTCCTAGTGCAGTGGGCATATCTATGTATTACTACTTGCAACTGATGGAAGAATAATGCTCTTAATTCTTCTAAAAGTGCCTTTGTTTTACAGACAGTGAGGCCAGAGGGAGTTCGATATGTTAGACAGAGGCACTGAATGGATTCTACCAATGTTATGAAGGAAAGAGGTACCATGAGAACATTTATTTTTATCTTATTCTGTTGCATTTGTACACTCTCTACTCTGTTTTACATGGATTTTATAAAATTATTATTTATGTGGGTTTTTAACTCTTTGAAAAGCAGTAGCAAACTGTCTCTGATTTATTTATACACTGCCCCAGTGCTGTCCTTGCACAGGGATGTATCTGCAGAGACTTGGACAGGGTCCTTCCCCAGACAAATATCTTCTAGACTTACTGGCACATGAATACTTCATCATGGTTATGTGCCAGACAAGATTATATTCCCCTTCTGCTGTTATTGTCCTTTCCCTGAGCTGTCCTGGGTGCACCAGAGCTTACTAAGGAGGTAGACACTGTAACTTATTCAAAAGAATTTCTTTAGTGATGAATTGCCAGAAAGGCTCCTGTGTGACAAAGGATGAAAGCAGTGAAGTTTCTGGTGGGCAGTTTAGTCTTCCATTGCTTCCTGGGGATGCAGGAAGCAATGCCAGATAAATTCTGCTACAGAACTGGAGAGGGTTATCTTGCAAGAAAGTTGATTTTTATGCTAAAATCATATGTAAAGGTCAGACTGCCTATGGCACAGATCATGCAGAATAGTGTTTAAAATGTACCCCAGTACAGATGAGTTGTACTTCAAACTTAAGAGGACTTTATGAATAATACAAAGGACTTCAGATGGCATGAAACTTGCATTTTACTTTCTGCAGGGGGTGAAAGCTCATTGCTTTCACCATGAGCCGCAGAATGTGAGAATAGCTGCAGACCAGCAATGTCTGTCACAAGAAAAATAAGTGGTCCTGTTTGCTCAGCAGTTGTTTTCAGATGAGCAGGAAAGGAAATGAGTCAAGAGTTCCCTGTTTCATGTGTTTTCTCTTGTACCCTTAAAAAAAGCCACACTGTGCATACCAAGTGCAAATGCATCTTTCTCAGAGTTCTTTATCAGCATAACAAGCTGATTTTGGCTCCTTGTCCTTATAAAAATACTGAAGTGTAACAAAACTAATTTCAAAACTCCTAACCACCTCCACACATTTTTTTTTTCTGCTGTTGCAAGTGAAATGGCTTGTGGGAGAAAAATGCCATGGAAAGACTAAAATGGATCCTGCAGTCAGAAAACCGTCTGTAGTGAGAAAATCCAAAAATATCCAAGGCAGGCACCAAGTACTGAGATGAGCTGAGCTCTGTGAATGTGGCATCGCTTTCTGAAGACCACAAGCCTCTCATTTCCTCATGCTTCTCTTTGCCTGCTTTTCTGTCATGATAGAGAGGCTGATGTTTATAGGGTACCTGCTAACCCACTGTTGCTTACAGGGAGAGAATTGAGAGAGAGCTGCAAAGGACTCGGGTAGGGTTTGAATGCATGCATTATATAAAGACCAAAAAAATCTGGAAGCTTTTTTTGTGGATGAATTACCCAGCTTTTTGTTGTTGCCAAAATGAGGCTGGCATTGCAGTGAAGACTCAAAATACTTGAGACCTCATTTGGAGCTAAATCCAGGAAAACTATGTCCTTAGCCTGTGAGCCTTTTTGCTTCCTGATTCAGAATGGAAAAGGAGGCAAGGATCTTCTCTGAACTTCAACACGTAATACAGATAAGTGTTGGCAGAAATTCCAGATCTCTCATAGTTTTTTGTCTCCTGCTTTTCACATGTGATTGTTGCAGATTTCATACCTACACCTGTCATAGGGAGCCACTTCACAGTGCAGCATTAAGCCAGAGAGTCCATCAGTGGCTACAAATTTCTACTGCTGGGAGAAAGCTACAGGTGCCAATTAGATTTCCTTTAGCAGGCATATTTCCTCTGCCAAATTCACTGAGTTTTAATTAGGAACAGGACCCCTTGTGCCTGGTGTAGTTCAGCATACAATTCAAGCTTGTTTGCTTGCTATTTTCCAGCAAAAGGCAAACACAGCTCTTAGCTTTACAAAGGGAAAAGAAAGAAACTAGGCAGATGAAGGCATTGCTTCTAACTTAGAGTGATAATACATTAAATTATTAAATAGTTGAGCTATGCACAAGAAAAATCTGACACAGATTTCGTGAAGACAGATCATGACAAACCAATCTAATTTCTATCTTTGTCAAGATAATTTTGTGTATCAGGTAAGTGGGAACAAGTGCCTGTGATTACAGATCCTTATGAAAATGCAGTCATAGAGAAATTTTCGGTGACTCATTCTCAAGCGCATTTTTGGAGGGAAGAAGGATGTCTTGGGAAGTGTCTGGCACATTATCCCAGATAAGTAGTAAGAGCTTGGCTGAAGGACTAAAGAGCACATGAATAAAAATTTTGAATGACACCACCCTGAGAAGGGTTGCAAGATTCTGGGGCTAAAACTACCTTTCAAAATTATCTCTGTGCCCTCAAGAAATGCTCTGAAATAATAATAATTTTTTAAAAAGTGGAATAGAATAAAAATCAAGGTACTGTAGTTAAAAAGGAGAAACCAAATCCTCAAGTAAAACTAAAGAAGCTGACTAAATAGTAAAGAAATGCTTCCTAATGTCCAGTCTAAACCTCCCCTGGTGCAGCTTTGAACCATCCCCATGCATCCTTTCATTGGATACAAGGGAGAAGCGATCAGAGAATCGCAGCATGATTTGGGTCGGAAGGGACCTTCAGGATCATCTAGTTCCAATCCTGCTCTCATGGGCACGGGCACCTTCCAGTACACCAGGTTGCTCAGAGCTCCATCCCACCTGGCCTTGACCGCTTCCAGGAATGGGGCATCCACAGCTTCTCTGGGCAACCTGTGCCAGGGCCACCATTCTCTCCACATTCCCCTCCTCAGGAAGCTGGACAGAGCAGTGAGGTCACCCCTCAGCCTCCTCGTCCCTGAACTAGACAAGCCCAAAGTTCTTAGGCACTGCTCATGGGACACTCCTTCCACCTGTGCTTCCAGCCCTTTCTCTGGCTTTGTTGGTCTCTTCTGGATGCTTTCGAGTACCTTAACATCCTTCTTAAATTGTGAACCCAGAACCACACTCTGCATTCACAGTGAGACTGCACCAAGGTTCAGTACAGCAGGATAATCCCTTCTTCTGAGTGGCTGATTATTTATGGGTGTCTGACACACCCCAGGGTGGGGTTTGCCTCCTCAGCTGCCAGGGCATGCTGCTGTCAGGCAGATGGCAGTGCTGGGGAAGGGTACAAATCTAAGTTTACATCTATGTCTCGGGTTTTCATTTAAGTTCATCGGGAATGTATAACCATCCTCAGAGTCTTCAGCAGAAAATAATCTAGAATGTACAAAACGTATTACTGATAATTCAGATGAGCATCATTCCTCCCAGTGAAGCAGTACTGATGTTCTTTGCTGGTTAGGATGCTCTTGCTGCTAGTTGCCTTCTGCCTTGAGTCCAAGATTTCATGCTTCAGAAATTCTGTCAGTAGCTGAGTTAGCTGAAATTGTCCAGCCAGACTTCAGTGCATGTCCATTTTTTTGCATATCCAGACAAGCATTTGCTTCTAAACCCATCTGTACCAACATCTGTTGTGTTTTACCTCTGAATCAATCCTACTTTAATGAGCAGTAGAGCAATTTATTTGTATAGAAATTCCTCAAGTGTAGTTTGGAATATATTCTGGTGTCTTTCAGGGTTAAAGGCACACATTGAGAGTATGCCTATCCTCAAAAAGAAATTAAATGCTTGGTTTGATGTAGATATTAGTGGTGCATTTTCCAAGAGGCATTGCATAGAAATGTTAGATGGATGACTTTCTTTATCTACAAAACTTTTTTTTGTTTTGTTTCAGCACCATTGTGTGTGGGCCTTTAACACATGCAAGGGAAAGCTCTCACTTGCCCAGTAGAGGAACAGCAGCAGAGCTACCTGTCCACAAACACCCCCAGAGGAGGCACTTAGTGTTTCATAGCTGTAGTAATGCCCTTTAGGGGTGCTGTTCTTCACCTGATAAAGGTTAGGAATATAATGAGATTCTCAGAAAGAAGTATCTGTGCCAGTGAAATGGATTGAGCAACTGTGAATGATTGAACAAACTGTGGGGTTTGTTCTGGATTTTTTTTTGTAGGAAAAGAATCTTCCCCTGTTCAGTCTAACTTGTAGCTGTTATTGGTATTTTGCAGATACAGAGCTGCATCCATAACAAAGCCCCCACCAAAACAAGCTGTTGACAGAGCCAAGTGACTTCAAGACATTTCCTAAGCCAGAAGGATGGACTGTGACTGTAAGCCACGAGAACCTGACTCACTCTTCCAGAGGTGTTTCCTGGCTCTTACAACCACTGCTGATAACCAGAAGCCAATCTGAAGCTGTGCCAGGATGTGTTTGTGTATGGTTGCTATACTGAGAAGTTGTGTGTTTTGATTTGCACATGTCAGCTACTGCTGTCAGTCATTTTCATGCAAGTTGTTGTCTCTACCCTGTGCAATTCCAGTGAGATAACACAGTTGTCAAGCAGAGCAGAATTTGGCACACCATGTTGACTAAGCTTTATTTTAAGCTTTCTGCATGTGCCATCTCAATGTGGTGTCTTCATGTCATGAACATGGTTGTCTTTAGCCAAATGTGACTGTTCAGTGCACAAACCAATGTGAATATAGTACCTCAATAAAATCTGGCATTTGTGTTGTATTTTTTTTAATTTATCATTGCCCCCCACCTTTGTTTCCTCAGAAAATTCTTGTGAATCTTGAAATTATTTTGACGGGAGAAGTTTCTAACAAAAGCTGAAGTTAATAAAGAATGAATTTTTGTAGGGAAGTTTAGATTTTAACAGCTCTTTTCACTGGGATTGGTATACACTGAAATGAATTGAAATAAACATCCACAATTGTCTTGCAGATTCTTCATCAAAACATGTTGGAATATTTCTTGGGAAGCAAACTAAAAATTTCCACTAGTATTTCAGTTTGGAGCACTAATTTGTGAAGTGTTGAACTTCCTTCAGGTAATGAAAGAGCTCTAATTGCACATTTTATTTCCCCAGAAGTCTCAGGAACAACCAACACAATCTTAACTGTCATATTTGAGTTGCCAATTCTTTCAAGCTTTCAGCCTTGAAATCATGAACATTAATGGTAATGATTTCTTTTCATCTTGTGAAGGTTCTTTAACGTGAGTGATCAAAAGAATTTCAAAACTGTTTAACCACACTGTTGATACTAAGGCAGTAGAGAGATCACACCTTCCATTTGCAGGTGAGGCCTAAAACATTTACCTATCATGTCAGTTTCGTCTGTAGTTATACTTCAACTTGTTAAGACAAAATCCTTTTCTGCTGTTTGGGAGTGACATCTTTTTGTGTGATAGTGCTTGAAATTTAAACTCTGTAGCTGTCTGGTACTGTGGATCAAAACCCCAAAGTGTTTCTGATCTCATCTGCTCTTGTGTGAAATAACACACCAGTGCCTCCCACTGAAGTAGAGAATGTGGTGTATGTTCTTCCAATAGCTGTCTGTATATAACATCTCATTAAACTGCTATTTGCCACTATAGACTCTGAGAGAATTGAAACCTCATCAGCTGCATAAAGAAAATGTTTTTATAGCAACAGGACATAAACCTGATCTTCTGGCCTCATAACTTTCTTGATTGGGACTGTCAAAGAGCATAAGAGAAAGGATTTATGAGTTTTGCCATCTGGTTTCCTTGGAGGATGCCAGCCATGAGATAAACGTTCTGGAAGCATATGCTTCATTTTGAACCACCAATAAAAGATTTATGGAAGATGAAAAAAAAAGATTTAAGTTATTTTAACTTCATACAAATTTGAGTCAGGACTTCTTTAATTTTTAAATTCTAAAGATACTTAAAAGTAACAAGATGTACTCAGTATTTTGAGTGTTGCAAGATCAAAATATCTTTGATTTCTGTCTCTTGGGCCATTTCAAAATCTTTGATTCCTCAAATAACAAGGTTATTTTCCCCTCGGATGTTGGGCTATTTATTCATTTTGAGTCTCTTAAGACACCAAAGTAACAGAATTAAAAGAAACAGAATGCAAAAAGAATGGTTCCAGTTCTTTGCCTATGTCCAATGTCTGTTTTTGTTTTCTGTCACTGTGTTTAGGAAAACCCATTCCTTTGCCCTTTTAGCTAGTTGTTTTGTAATTGAGGGTTTCTAAGTGTCACCAAAAAGTACCTCCCACACAGGTTTGATTAGGGAATCAGCACACTGCCCAGAACAGCTTTCAAATGTAATGTGCAGTCACAACAAGGGTGACTCCCTGTGCTTAATAGGCATAATAAGCCCTAATGTACTTGTTAGACATCGCCCTAATTTTTGCCCTGGGAACATTTTAAGATTAAATTGCTTAAATTACCACATAAAGCAAATTCAGGGCTGTTGTGCCATCAGCTGTACAGAAGCTACTAAATCTCACAGGAGTTGCTGTGAGCATTTTAAATTGTTTTTTAAAGTTGAGGAGTTTTTCTAATCATAGGGCCAAAATAAAAGTTGTGTGAAATAGGCCTCTCAGACTGTGGGATGTAGAAAGTGAGTTTGTGTCTGTGCACACACAGATACCAGCAGAGCAGCACGAGCAGCAGCCCCTGATGGATTTCAGTGGGACCAGGCTGGCTGATTCCCACTGGCAGTTCTGGGCCTGGCTGCTTCTTCCTTTGGAGTCACACTGGCAGAAGTGGCAGCTCACTGCAAAGTGATCTACTTTTGTCATTCCTACCATTCCCTAGATACTGCAATATTAGTAACTGCTTGTTCACTTGTGTTACTTAATCTGACTTTGGGTCTAAGTAGAAAATACTTAATCAATGCTGCCACACAATCAGTCAAGTATGTAATGATTTTCATAATTAATCACTTTTAAGTATAATTTCTGAAGGATTTATCCTTCACAATTTTTAAATTAGGGAAGAAAGACCAAAGAAAAGTCACAGTTTTACTGAAAGAAAATAATGCCTGTTTTAATTATTTTCCTACATGAGAAATGCTAGAGATCCTCACAACTGTTACATCCTTCAAGTTTTGGAAAAATTAAGGCAGGAAAAGCATAAAGATTCAGCTACTTCCTAGGAATGAAAATGAGAAGCTTTAAAGTTCTGTTTTGCTAGCCTGAAGCTCACAAGAATCCTGTCTTTTAATGTAAAGTGAGGAATTTAGAAATTTGATCAATAGATTTTGAAGTGCTCTTGTTCTTTTCATAGTAATTTGTTTAGGAGTTTAGAAATTTAAGAAAAAAGTACATATTCTAACAGATATTTTAACACATATTAATACATATTTTAACTGAATAGTGGGGTAGAGATCCACTAATACTGTATCAAAAGCAGAGGGTGAGAGGATTCTACAATGGACTGGCTTTTGGGGAGTCAGCTCTGAGCCATATGAAGGTATGTCTGGTTCAAAAAAAACTGCTGCAGAGAGAAATTGAAAAAGTTGTAAACCTCATCTGAACAACCACCATCAGGATGTCTCCATGTTCCCAGCACCATTTATTTCTGGATCTTTGGAACAGTTGCTGGTTTCTAGTGCTCAGCAGGATTATTGCACTTAGCATCCCTTTCCTGTCATTCTGTAGTTCCTGAGTGTGGTACACAGGTAGAGATAAGTGATTCAGATATGTGTGTAGAGTGTGTATAAAATAGCTTTGTATGGGAATGACCTACCCAGGCATCTCTGAAATCCCTAAGTCTGTCATCAGTATACTGAAATTTAGATTTCACATGTATTATAAACCGGCTACTTGAAAACATTTTTTTAGTCCCATCCATTTCTCCTATGCTTTTTCCAACCCACATCCTTTAGAAAAACTGTTGAAGAGCCTTGCTTTATTTACTGAGAGTACATTTTGATGGCAGTAGCTAAACAGAGTGGTGAAATTGATTTGTGGAAAACACATAAGTTCAAAGAGATGCATATAAGCACCTTTTTTGCATCTAATGTTTCAGGATACTAAAGCTGAAGAGTATCTTATGAAACTACAGCTTCCCTTTCCCCCAGGCTAAAAAGAAGCTGGTGGCAAGAGGGTATTGAGGACCATGAT
This sequence comes from Leptocoma aspasia, assembly GCA_013399835.1. NCBI lineage: Eukaryota > Metazoa > Chordata > Aves > Passeriformes > Nectariniidae > Leptocoma > Leptocoma aspasia. Next base: position 453,825 of record VXAX01007739.1, on the reverse strand, counting down.
TATTTCCTTTCCTCCATCAGCAATGCTGAGCGTTTTGCCAGCTGAGTCATGCAGTGTGACCTAAAGGTTTTGAGGGAAAATGGGTTGTTCAGGCTTTGTTTGGCTGTGGATGAACTTCTGCAGAGGGGCACGGACTTGATGGGGCAGCATCTTGAGGCTCCTGAGCCCTTGTCCAGGCAAAATCTGTATCTGTTCCAAAAGGGTGAGCAGAAGCAAGAGCCAGGGTTTGCCCCCAGAAACAGAGGAGAGTGAGCAGCTGGCTTATGCACATTTTATGTTATCAATTCTCATGTTTACTATGATAATCTGGATTTCACAGATAACACCTTGCTTTAACCTGGTCCTTTGCCATTATTGCTGCCTCTGTTCTCCCTCTTCTCTCACACAGCGTGGAGCAGGTGGAAACCTTTCAGGTGTTGATGCAGGGTCAAGAAAGTACTGAAGTGGCTTTTATGGGACTGTACTCCAAAACAGAAAAGCCTTGTGGAAATCAAGCCTCAGGACAGATCCATCCCTGCCCAAGCTGTGACTTACTCCAGAGAGAGTGAGATGTTCCTTTTGTTCCTGATGAATGGCTACTCGTTTCTGCAAACAAATGTAAGGTTAAGTAAGTTTCCCTTAATTAATATACTGAGAAATTGAATCAGTATTTTTGAATCAACCACAGAAATTTCAGTAAATTGGATCTGCTTTTTTTACAGTGCTGAATCAAAATGTCAGACCAGCACAACTCAATTATAGGAGAGGAAATAAAACAACATGCTGAATATCAGCAAGTTATTTCAAATTGCCAATGCCATAACTACCTGTGGGAAATGAGAACAAACAAGGCAAAGATTCAGCTGTGGGAAAATTGGCTCAGAGCAACTTGTTTGCAAAGTTTCAAAACTAATTTTTTCACCCCATCTGAGCTTTATAGTCTGGCTGCACCCTTCAGTTACTGGTTTTGCTAAAGAGATGTTTTAGCTGCAAAGAAGTGAGGCAAAGTAATGGAAGAATAAGTATTTGTGCATTTAGTTTTATAAAAGGTAAAGGAAATTCTTGTTCTTTCAGTCCAATATTGGTTTTCATTTTGTCCATTTTAAAAAAGATCCCAAAATCCTTTCTCCAGAGGAGAAAATAATGCAGCTGGGAAATTTTTCTTTGCATTTTTAAGCAGGGATGATTCTTTATTTTAATGATGTTGAGAGACATGGTGCAGTGACTTTAATATCATGTGAGATTGTGTCTGAGTATTTCCTACAGCATGAAAAGCCAGAAATTGCAAGTGAAATATATGGATTTATTCATGATGAAGACAACAAATTCAGAATCTCTCCACAATTAACAGGTAACTCAAGAAATATATTATGTATTCATGCAATATATGTGTTTTTAAAAAATAATAAGAATTGTTTGAGCTACAGTTGGGAAAGCAAGCACTGAAATTGTTGGCTCTAATGACTAAATGTACAGATCAGCTCTGAGTAATATGTTTCTTCTAAGGTACAAGTTATTAGATCCTGTAATTTGTGAACATTTTGTATTTTTTATTTTCTCCATTGCCATGGGAAGGCAGGAGCTGGGAAAGCAAAGGTCATGAGGACTGGTTAAATCTTTCGGATAAAAAGATTTTGTAGTGGTAACTTGTCCTGCAGGTCCTCACCTCTGTCCTGAGGATGAACATACTGAGCCTGAGCACAAGCTGCTGGTACAGCTGCTACAACACCACTGTGGTAAAACCATGGTTTCCTTCAAGCTTTGATGAGTTTTTGGGTTTGTGGTTTTGGCTCTGCCTCTTCCCCTTGCTGCTGATTAGCATGTTAATGGGTGGCAGTTGGCGTCAAGATCCCTCTAATACGTCACAACTGGAGAGCTTGTTCCACTTGAGGAAAATAATATTCCTTGCAGGTTATCAACAGGCAGTGTTTCATATTTATCAGCTTGGTGAGGAGCCTGAAGAGTCCTCAGTGGTAGCATGTAATAAAGTCAAATAAAGTAATTTTCTAAGTTATTCAGAATATCACAATATCTTAAATAAAAATAAAAAAAGAAGTTGTAAAGCACTGAGCAGTCAGTCTGTAGTGTTAGACAAGGGATGTGGAATAACACTTTAACTCACCAGCTAACAGTTAATTATGAGCCAGCCAAAAATAAAACCATCACAAAACATGATGTCCTGTGCAGCTGCTTTTGGGAGTAGCATTGCTTTTGGGAGTAGCATAAGGAAGCACAAGATATCCCAGGACAGAGAAAAATGAAAGTGCAGAATTCTCTTTCAGTGATATATTGGGACTAAATTAAATCTGTAAGTTACTCTTGGGGAATTCAAACATCCACAGGAGGAATTCACTGGCAGATCACTGGGCTGTATCTTAGCAGTACTCAGCATGCATTGCTTATCCTGTGTGGTAACATCCAGGGAAAGGGAAACAGACAGAAGCAACAAGCATGAACAGTAAAAAAACATTTACTCCAAAAGGTGGAGTTAGAAGGGACTCTGAGAAGAGAAAGCCTGTGGAAGGCATTATTCTGTCTGGTCATTTACACCACAGACAATGTTTGAAATTGTGTGGGTCTATCCTGTCAAGGACACTGGCCAACAGATAGCCTTGTCCAGGTTCATCATAACCTGCAAAACATTTTCTGGCTCATGCTTGTTTGGGCAAAACTGTGAGGTGCAATACCAGGGACAGACCATCTGTTTCCTTGTGCTATTTGAAAAGCACACAAAGAAAGAGGAAAGGATGGACCAGGTAAGACAAAGCCATTTTCCACCCAGGGATCCAGAGGGGATGCAGGTGTGCTGCTGTAGCAGAGAATTAAGTGAGGTTGTTTCCATGTTTCCCTCTGCAGCTGCTGGATCTCCCTGCCCTGCTCAGCAGTCACCCTGTGACTCACTGGAGTGGCAGGTCACCCAGGAGCATGGCACTGTCAGGTGCTCACCTCCAGGCCTTCACACACTCCTGTACTTTTTCTAGTGTCTAACATGGCAGCAGAGATGTGAGAGAAAGGTTTTTGGGAAAGTTATTTTTCAGCTTTCCAGATTTCAAATTCTTCCTGTCTCAGGAGGAAATGTTGTTTGTGTAGGTTTCAAGTCTCACAGAATAAGATGATTCAGGAAAAATTATTTGAAGTTTTGGGTTCTGGGTCATACCTCCCCTAACATTTACACTTTCCCAATTTGTTCTTCTCTTTCAGGTACACCATGTTCAGTTCAGTACCTAAAACTCTGGGGTTTGGCTGGAAAATATTAGACTAATTCCTGGTAGCTTTCAGAATCTAAGATCATCTGAATATTTATAAGGTATGTCTTGAAACAGATTTGGAATATAAATATTTTAACAAATGTTTGTGCAACACAGGCTTTCCAGTCTAATGACTAGGAAGAGTAGGATCCCCCAGTATTAAAGGCACATAACAGCCTTTTAAAGAGTAAATCTTTAGGAGGCAGGAATGCTGCACATGCTTAAGAAAGGAAGGGAAGGAAACACCCAGAAGCCCACATTTCTCTGGCAGTTAAGGAGCAGACTTCACATGTCATTAAGCATAAATTAAGTCTGACAATTACATCAGTGGTTACCCATTATTTTGTGTCAATGAGAAGCATAAGTCAAAAAAGAATTGTATTTCTTAAAGCAAAAATACCATCACCATCTTTGTTGCTTATTTTAGCATAAGGAGATGAAGTAGTTTCATGGTGCACTTGCATTATTAGAGACAATTTAAATGTTATTTTATTTCTCTATAGAACTAATTAACATGTCTAAGAACATGTCTGATATACCAAGACTGTTGTTGGATCTTGTACTAACTCAGGTGAATGTAGACTTTTGTGACACTGCTATCACAGGAGCTGCTTTGAGGGGAGGCTGTTGCTCTTCAGCTGCCAAGGCCCCATAGCTGCAGGTTCCACTTTTCCTCTGTTGTCTCCCTTTCTGCTGCACCTCTGCAGATGATGTAAAGCTGGATCTCACAGCAATGATCAATAAGCATATCACCAGAGATTAGTCAGGGTGGTGTGGCAAGAGAGAGCTGCTCTTCCCCACACAGCAGCACCAATCTCCAGCCAGTCACAGGTTTGCTGTAGTGTGACAAGCAGAGAACTAAACGCTCAATAAATTTGTTCAGACATTTTTATTTTCTGTGTACTGGAGCTGAACAAAATACTTAAGGACTTCCAGGCAAGCATTGCATGCCCCAGCCAAAGTAATTTCCTCCATTTTCCGTATCATTTTCAGCAGCAAAAAGTAATGAGAAATACTTGGCTACTGTGATTTTCAAGTACTTCTATTCAGTCTTCCAGAACTAGCTGGTTTAGCTGGATGCTGGAAGATCAGAGTAAAATTCTCTTCATCCATCAGTGTTCTGAGACCAGCCACACTGAGCTTCTGCTTCCACTGGGAGCTCCTGTAATATCCATCAAACATTTTTCAAGATTGGTTTAAACTAGGAGAGTACACACTTGTGTCACTCCTGGACAATGCTGTGTGAGTCAAGAGTGCTTTCATCATATCAGAGCTGACAGCAGAATGTGCCTGTTGGCCCCCGTATTCACTGCTTAAATTGAGTCTTTTGAGAGCCCATGGTGTGAATGGCTCCAACCAATATCAGAATTAGGCCTTGAGTCTTAACTACATATTGTGATCCTTCTAAAACAGAGTCATTGGAAGTACTTTTATAAAAAGGAATAGTATTTTTGTCACCAATGTTTGATTTGTCTACCACTGTTGAAGGCCCAAAGTCCCATAATTTACAAGGAATGTAGAATTACAGTAATTTTTCATTATTTCATTGTGTCATATTTTCATTCGAAACTTCCTATTCATCCAAGGACATCCTAAGTACCTACTTGAAACTCAAAAGCACCTAAGTGATGCAAGTGAACACACAGAAGGAGAGGTCCAATGTGAAATCCACATTACATAGGTGTTTCACTGCAGTTGACTTGGGTGGCATTAGCACTGAGATGCCTTGAGGCAGCCTTAGGTGCTCACTTGTGTCCTTCCTCAAATCTCAAGGACTTCTTCAAAAACTCATCTCTATGGATGATGGGATGGTGGGAAATCAGGGGAAGACAAAGTTCCTCTAAGTAGCTTGAAAAATGGATGTGAACACTTCTTTTACAAGGTGCTTTGGTTGCTTTTCTGTGCCCAGTTTCAAACAGGAGTGAGTGGCTGTAGATGTGCTGCAGTAACGTTTAGTAGTCAAGTACTGTCTGCTGCAAATTGCTTTGCTCCTGAACCCAGTTATGGTTGCTAAGTGACAAAAACCTAATTGTCTCTCATGACTTTGACTAAGCCAAGCATTTAAAAGCAACAAAGTGAAGTGATAAGGACGATGCAGCTCTCCTGCTGTCCGTATAACAAGGCAGGTTTGGTACTGATCTGTTTTCCAGAGCAGACAAAGGTGTTTGTTTGCTGTTCTCCACTAACGTTATTATTCCCGATGGCATTATAGAGAATTACATTAATTGCTATGGTAATTGTAACAGGAAGCAATTGTTTCAGCAAACAGCAAATACTTCACCTTCCCAAATTTGTTTGTGGCCACATCTGCCCTCAATACTAGATTTATAACAAACATTTTTTCTAGAAATTAAAAAAGGAAAGATACTGCGTGCTCTTTGGTGGGGAGGGTGTGCCAATCTGCATGTTAGGGATCTTACCCATGGCCAAACCCAAAGATAAAACCAGATGCTTAAAATTCTCATTACTTTTGTAAGCATCTCATATAAGCAGGGGTGGCTTAGGACTGCTTTTGGTTGTGATTGGTAAATGATGTAGACAAGAATAAAAAATACTTGGGAAAAGGAAGTAAAATAAAGTAAAAGCTGGGACCAGCTTGGTTTCACTTAAAATAATCCATAATGTTGTTCTCACTTTCCTATCTAAGGACTTTAAAGAAGGCACCTGTATGAATATAGATTTAGAAGATATTAGAATAAAAAACGTGTTTGCTTAACATATGATTGTCACTGGGCAAACTGATGAAATACTGTGGCATTAACGGTATTAAAGTGTCATTGAATGCCTCACAATGGCATTAAATTATATCTAAAGATCAAATTCCATAAGTTAATAATGTGTATAATAGCTTTCCCCTGTGTTTCTTTTGTTTTTTAAGCAATGTCTCTTACCCAATAGTACTTCATAAACAGTTTTGGCGTTTTTTAATCCTCTGTGCCTGACCTAGATCAAAAACTTTTGTTGATAAACAGCTCCAGTGGTGTTTACTATTCAAAGCAGCATTCCTCAACATCACTAATATTCATTGAACCCTTCAGAATGAGAGCCCCCCAAACTACTACCCCCAAGGTGCTGTGCTGCTCACATAAGTAAACCGAGAAACATTTAGTCCTTGTTTTTACTTGGAAAGATGGCATTTTCTGCTCTGTGCTCTCCAGTGCAAGGCCAGACCAAGAAAATACCCTGGGGCACATTAGCAGGGGATTTTGTCTAGCCAGGATGAAGGTGGAGGTGGAGGATCAATAGGAATCGATGCCCTGTTTCCCACCTATCTGCCACGTTTAGAAGTGTTCTCCAGGGACTCCAGAGCAGTACAATCCATAGCTGGGGCCTGGAGGCAGCACAGCAGGCTAAGGAAAATGAAAAGAACCTGGCACTAAGTTGGGTCACTAAAATTTTCTGTGTACACATGGTCCCCCAGGTTTGTTTTGCCATGGCAAAAGTACATCCCATATCCATAAATTGTATTTCATCCTTGTAGCAACTCTATTTTCTCTGGAGAAAGAGCTCTTCATCCTTGTAGCAACTCTATTTTCTCTGGAGAAAGAGAAAGAATGTTAAATAATGTTGATGTTTTCCAGTGTTCCTTATTTCTAGTATAATGATTTATGGTCCTGGGCCTGATAGGCAGAATAAGTAGAATCCCTGGGGGTTTTCTGGATGGGAACATTTGCCAAGCCCTGAGCAGCACAAGTCATAACAGCGTGTTAAGGCCATATTTGCTTTTAATCTCTGCTTCGCTCTGTGTGCCAGTGATTTTGAGGAATAATTGACATTACCTTGAATCCAATGGTCTGCCTACACTTTTTTTATGAGCAGACATGATCTCACTGCTTGCTAGAAAAATACCATCTCCAAACAATGGGTTAGCAAAGCCCTGAGTCTGGGCTGATATCTGCATTTGCTCAGCTTCAGGACTGTGCTGTATGGCTCACAGCCAGCCTGAAACACAGGCTGGGAGAGCTCAGGAGAGAGCAGGAGAAAAGAAAGGTGGACTGGTCTTAAGGAAGTAGAAGTGAGGTTTCTAAAACAGACTGTAGCCTAATTCTCCATCAGAACACTTGAATTAAGCACTTTGCTGCATCTCCAGATACCTGGATGTAATTAAAAATCTTGCTTAGGATGAATAAATGTGATTGGAGTCAGAATTCTTCTTGCTAGGTGCTTTCTTTAAATGAAATATAATCTAATTATGTGTACCAATTATCAAGGAAAGTGTATCATAACTCACTCAGCACAATTCCAGAATATAATCCCAATGGCTTAATGTTTGGGATAGTACAATGCTGCAAGTTTGAACACCATGTGATTTTTAAGCAATGCAAAAAGTATGTGAACTGCCATTGTACACATCTTGTCTTCCAATACCCAGTTTTCAAATAGCAGTTCAGTTTTCCAGCTTTATTTATGTGGCTCAGAAGGGCAAAGGACTGAACTAAAACAGCTTTTCCAGAAAAACCATTTCATTAAAACCTGACATTCAGCTACTAAAGAATTCCCCAGTGGCCAAATGAAAACTGAAGAGTGTTGAGGAATGTTAATGTCGTGCTAAACCATATCTGTCTTTGCCTTCCAAATTAGAAACAATCAGAATTAGCTGAGAAAAAATTGCTCCAGTCAAATCAAATTTTAAAAGATACAAAATTATTAGAGTGAGGTGAATTCATGGGGAATGTGCAGGGCAGCTGGAAATGTGAATTAATCAGCAATACGGATATGGAGATCATGAAAACAAAATTGTTCAACAAAATTGTGGCAATGTTGTTTTCTTCTTCTTCCCAGACAATTAACAAATTGGATTGTCTCTCTATTTTACCACTGATTAAAAAGCTGAAAGACCCACTCTGATATGCCAGAGGATTGCAAGAGAAGGCATCCAAGTGTACAGCCTGGGCAGTGCCACTGCCTGATGCACACTCTCCACAGACAGCTGCTCCCCTGCTGCCTCCCTCAATACACCAGGCCACTGGCTCTTGGTACCTAATTCTCCATGTTTGCTTGGATTTTTGATGAACATTGTAGTCTTTATCACCGGGGTGAAATAAAGAACTTGAAGCACAAATAATGGGTAAGCTGCTGTATCTGGTATTTCAGTCAGACAGAGACTAGGCTTCTTTATTCCTGAATTTACAAAAGCGGCTCTAATTAGCAGGATGTTAATGGATCTGCCAGATTATGTACAGACCATGTGCAATCCTCCTATGGAACTGGCCCAGCACCCTCCAAAGAGAAAGACAGAGCTGTTGCAAGTTATGCTAAAAATGTGACCATCTTTAATGCTGGGCATAAAATTCTTACCCAGAGGTACAAGAAAGCTTATGATAGCGGATGACTACATTCACTGGAACAAACATCTGACTCTGATCCTTTCAGATAATCTAGAATCTTACTGGAAGAAGAAAGCAGATCATTTCAGTTGCCAAACAGTATAAATTATAATAAATTATCCTTTGAACAAGAAACTGATCCTCAATGTGTATATGTACATTTTGGGAATATGGGTATTTTAAAAATGCTTCCTAAGTGTATATCAAGACTCCACCAAAGTGCTTTCATCTTCATTTTATACAATGCAAATTTAATTCTCTTTTGCTACTCATATTCCCAGTTTAAGTGAATCAAAAAAACAACTTACACTTTTAAAATGATAGTATTAGCATGAAGAACAATACACATCTTTCTTTTGGCACCATGGGAAAGCTGCAACAACAATTTCTTTAAAGAAAAGCCATAAATGCCATTAATCTAAATGACCAGGGAGCAGATGCAGAGGCCGTCTGACAAATAATTTGTTGTTATAAAGTAAAGCATCCTTTTATGCAAATGAGCATCAGTGATACTGGGATAGGTAAGGACACATTAAGAAGCTTAGGAGCCAAGTTCACTATTCCAGTTTCTTTACCATGATTTCTGGGACTTTTATGACTTCTAGTTATTTCATCCTGTCCATGCAATAACTTCATTATATATTCCTGCTCCCAGTCTCTTCCAGGTCCCCTTGTCTTACCACTTTCTTTTGGCATTAGGCTTGCACCAGCCATGATACTTAAGCAGCATGTCCTCCCTCCCTCCCTCCCTCCCATCACAGCCCATGGGCTTCTAGTACCACTCACCTTTTGTTCATGATTTTTAAAAAAATTAAATAGTAACTAAGCTAGTTTTAAGTTTACATCAGCCATACCTGCCCACCCAATCCATTCCTCCCAACCCAAACCCTGCTGTACAAGCAAAATAAGGTTTGTCTCACCCTCTTTTTAACAATCTAAAAATTAGCTGGTTTCAGCTGTTTGTCCCTACTTCTCCTGTAGCCAGTGGAAATAGAAGACAGAAACCAGCACTTGGCTATTCCTTCTGGCCCAGGAGAGAGATTCCACCCTGCAGCAATATGTGCTCCTGCTATTTGCTGTTGGAAGGGACCCAGGTGGCTGTCTTGGAGTAGAGCTCAGCCTTTCAGATATTTATAGGCAGGAGGGAGGGATTCCAAATAGCAAGACTGTATGAAAAGCAGAAAGATCCTTAATGAGTTTCGTCCATCTCTCACAGTTCCCACAAATGTTTATGGAAAAATATCAATTGCAGATCAACTCATACTTTGATTAATAAACTACCTCTGCAGAAAACAGAGAAGCAAACATCCATTGGTACTGAGATGAGTAAGCAAGGATCCAAAACTGCCCATCACAACAGCTGCTGGTAGCTTTGCCTCAGGATGGTCTCTTTGCTCCTACAGCTCTCCAACAAAGCCTCTAACTTTTGCAGAGTACCAGGAGACAGCTGACTCCGGTACATGGGTGCATCTCTAACTGAGAGTAGCAGGGCAGAAACATTTAATATTTAGTCATAAGTAAGGTGTGACATCCTGGCAGAGCAGTGGATGGCACCCCTGCATAGAATTAAAGAAACATTTAGTTTGGAAAAGACCTTAATGGTCATCAAATCCAACCATTAACCCAACACTGCCAAGTCCACCCCTAAACCATGTCCCTAGGTGCAACATCTGCACATCTTCCCTAAAAATCTAATGGTAAGGATTTGATTCAGTCATTGCATTGATTAAAGTAGTCTGAATGGAAGAAATGCACTAACTTCTTATTAATTTCTGAAACACATGCTAAAGGAAACAAACAAACAAACAAATTAGAAAACCAGTTAATTTACTCAGAAGATGAAAAGTAAAGACAAACTTGCTTTATTACCTTTTCCTGTGAAGTGTCTCTCTTCTTATCTGGAAATGGTTTGAACATGTCAGGAGTTTAGGATGCTTTAAGGAGTGGTTAGGAAATGCAGAGTGTGTAGAGAGCAGTAATACTCTGCTTGAACAAAGAATATTTTGTTTTCTGACAGGCAGATTCTGCTCTGATTTTGATGAGAGCAAAGCTGTCCTGCTTCACTGAGTTTCTTTTACTAGCTCTTATCCATGACAAATGGACATTTTAATTTATAGCTGCCTATTACACTTATTCTTACACACCATTTGCAGTTTTCACTGCTTCTCATTGGCAATTATTCCTCTTGAAAGGAAAAGATCAAGCAAATTAGTGGACAGCATTCACGATGAATCCTTCCTCCTTTTCCTTTAGGATATTCCTGAAGTGCAAATGCTGAGAACATGAAATGGTTCAATACTTTTTAAATAGCTGTCTGTGTCAGGGTTAATTAGATTCCATCAGATAGCCAGATATTCCTAGAGAGAATATCTGCAAAAAATATTTGAGGTTATCTCTGCAAAACTTTACTGCTCTGAAGGGCTGGGCCACCTCAGCTCTGCAGGCCAGCACGGCCTGAGATGGCCATGAGAAGTCCTGAGATGGACAGAAGTGAAGTCCTGATCATGTTGGGACTAACCCAAATTCCTGCATCAAAAACCTGTGGAAATGGGGATTGGCTACTATAGTAGTTGCAAAGGTGGAGCCAGTTCCATGTGAGTTATGCTTTGGAAAACATAAGTAATATAGTAATATAGTATATATATTAAGCATATAGTAATAAGCAAAGGAAATAAATGAGAAAGAATCTGGAAGTTCTTTCTCTGGAAAGAATCACTGAGGTTTCCAGGTTTTAGAAAGCAAAACCTACTTGCTGCTTCAGTTGGATTCCTGTTTAAAATGCAGCTGCTGTGGGAGTACATGCAGCATATTTAATTTGAAAATATTCTCAGAACTTCTTCTGGGAAGCTACAGACAGAACTTGCTCAAAAGAATAAAGAAATATGTTTAATTCTTTAAATCTCAGAGGTTTGTTTTGTTTGCCACAGATGTCACCCACAGCAAAAAAAAAGCCATTTTAATTAATGGCTCTCTAGCAGTCATGTTACCTTTCTCACTTGCCTGACTTTGAGGACAGCTAATTTCTGTGTTTATCTGCTCTACTTGGCATGTACATGATGTGCTAATGAAGAGAGAGAGAACAATAATGATACTCAGCACTTATACAGCATTTATTCCATTTTACTGCATAAATATTAATTGTGAATCTTCAGAAAAGCCCCAAGGAATAGATTAATACTATTATCTTTCTATTTAGGGAAGTAGAAGCAGAGGTGAAAGACTATGAAAAGGAAACAGAAGTCCATAGATGTACTTTGTAAAGCTTTTTATAGCTTATGAAAGAGGTCTGTAGATGTTGTTTGTAAATCTGATTACAGTTTCTATTTAGGTGTTAAGGGAATAGTAAATTGCCTTCCTCTCTCTTTCCTGGGAACCTGGCAAATGAGGAGCAGAAACATCCATAGAATTTAACCAAAAGATGAGAAAGTTACACCATCAGGGAGGACTTTTCTTCCAAAGGCTTTATTTCAACAGGCATTAAAGATTGTAGAGACTTGGAAACAGGATGAATAAAAACCACTTATCTCAGTCAGGCACTGCTTCCCTGCCAGGCTGCTTTCTCCAGCAGAAATCACCCTGCTCCTCCACGCCCTGCCTGCTGCAGTGCTGTCTGGGCTGCTTTAGTGTCACTGCAGGTCCCCACACCACAGTCCTTGCACCTATCTCTTGAACCTAAAATGGACAAGAAAAAGGACACCTTGTTTTGAACAGATGATAAGCACTGGCTGTGCTATCACCCAGTTTACGAAAAACTCTCTAGGACTTCTTCAGTAACATTGAATATATTTAGTTCCAAAGAGCAGAAATTAATCACTTCAGCAATTAAAGCACTTGATTCTATGATAGCATTACTATCCTTGAAGAAACACAATACTTGAATGGTTTTTATTGCTTGTATTCCTTGAAAGATGCATTTGCCCTTTCAAAACAGAGACATTATGTTCTCAAAATCCATTTCCAATTGAAAAGCCTCCTACTGCCTACATGCAGGTGTGGATGTTTTCTGATTACTGCTAATCAAAGTTCAGGGTTGCTGCATTTCCCGTGCAAGGGAGAGCAGGATAAATGCATGTTAATGGAAGAGAGGAAGCAATATTAGTCTCAGAGATTAAAACAGATGGGTTTACTCTGACTTCCACTGAATTTGCAGAGAGGGACCAAACATTTATTTTAGGTAGAACATGTTCAATTAGATGTAATGTTTTTACGTACAGAGTATATAATAAAAAATGTGTTTATATCCTTTGGGATGACTGCTCTGCAAGTTGAGGTATGAATATCCCCATGTCAGTTTGTCTCCTCATTGTGTGAAGGGCAGCATTGCAGCATTTTGTGGCTTAGCTTGTGAATAGCACCCGGGGCCAAACCTGCAGCAAAGAATGGCCACGACAGGAGGCAGGAGAAACTGGGTGAATCCTGGCTTTGCACAACAAGGCAGCACCCAGTGCAGCTCTCCAGATGCTTCGTCAGCACACCCATGTAGGGGTGAGCCTGGCATGTTTTGTCCAAGCACAGGCTTAAACATTTCAGAGGTTTATCAGAACCAGAGCTAAAGGCACACTAAAGAAAACAAGGCACATACTTTTTAGTTAGTTATGCCTGGTTTTAACAAGTTTTTCAGGATTTTCTTCCAAAGTACCTCAAGCTATAAGGTAACTTGGAATTTCCAAAGCTGAAAGTTGTGCTGAGGACCTGCCCTCTACTTTGAACATCAATCCATGTTTGTACTCCAGGTTCATTGGAGTAACCTCTTGAGTACAGAAGATTTTCCTCCCCGGAGTGTTTTCTCTGAGATACCAGCAAATGTAAAAGTAGTATCTGACATCATACTTAGAGATGACTTCTTCAAATCTTCCTTGTTCCTCAGTTAACACATTTCTACTTTTCTCTTCAGGACTGCCATAGGTACTTTATAGACCATGTACTGTGAGAAGCAGTGGTTGCGCTGACACCTTTGTAGAGTTGTGGCTTCCAGCTCATTGTGAACTTGGCAGTGAGTCTCTGCTGGTGGTTTTGCTGCCTGTATTGGGTAATTTTGCTGCCTTTTCTCAGTTCATGTTCCTCATTCCACCTACTGTCTGGTACTCCAGCTGCCACAGATACTTAACGTGCGTAATGCAATCTGTGACCAGAGCCACTTGAAAAGCTCCTTGTTTTCAGTAACAAAATGTACCAGTGTCTCATGTAGCTGTTGCAGCAAATGTTGCAGTTAATTTATTTTAGTGGATTTTGCCATTCTATGATGAGCAGCTGTTTGGGGCAGACTGCAGCTATGCAAATGTGCACTCACTGGCCAAGAAGAGGCAGGGTAGTGTGTGACTCCTGTCATGTCTGGTGCCTCCTTTGACAGAATTTTTGCTCTGACCAGCTTCATTCTTTATACTTTTTGCTTCCTGGAGAAAAGCAGTGAAATAACTTTTAGTGGCATCCTAATACATTTTTATTTCAGTAAATTAAACCACAAGTGATTACAAGACAGAGAGGCTGCTAGTGACTCAGGCTGTTTCTTTCGACTTCTTTTTAATTATTATTTTATTTTAACAAAGACACCTGCACAAAGCACTGCACTTAAAATTGTTCATTTGACCCAAACAGCCCCCACCCCCCCATTCAATCTCCTGGCAATCAGGAAACACAAAGCCCCTCAATGCAATTTTGTTTTCTTAAGTGAGCAAATGCAAAGTGTACTGTGTCAGTATGGTCAAATTGAACCTCACTGCATCTTTTGGTTATTCTGAACCATTCACAGGCAAAACCCTTTCTCTTCTTTGCAGACCTCCACATACTTTTGGGAAAAGGACCTTCCCAGCAGGGCCTGGTAATTGGCTGTAAGTTTCCAGGAGTCAGTAAAAGCAGGTGGATTGGGCTGATCTCTTGTATGAACCCATCTGTTTTTGACGGAGAGGCTTAAATGTTAAAAAACAATGGGATCCTAGCAAGTATGAAGAACATTGTTGTTCTTCCCTTTTAATGGAGATTGCTCCCTCTAATATATATGAACATATTGATTTCTCTTTTGAGTCAATGATAAAATGTGTTTCTGCAGCTTTGCTTTTCATTAGGCTGCGTTTGTAACTGGTGCCAATAAATCATGATCTTGAGCTAAATGAGAACAGTGCTCTGTTACCCCTGGTGTTCCCACTGGGACTGTTGGTCTCTTATATCCACAGGGATCAGCCCATGGCCAGAGATACTCCCTAAAAGCACTGCAGTACTTGGGAGGCCTGTGCCAAGGGGTTTAGGAGCTACAGAGATCCTGGCAATCCTTCCTAGTGTTTGCTGGAGCTACCAAGCCAGCATTGGAATTTTAAATTGTGAGCTCCAAGACGAGGGATGCAGTGAATATGAATTCTGTTATATATTGGACTGAAGCCTTTCTGGGGAAGATGATAAGGCAGCCCTGACCTGGTAAGGAAAGCTTAGAGTTTTAATGCAAAAAGGAAATGGCAGACTGTGCAAATGGGATCTGGTGTTTTACTACATGGAAATCTAAGAGAATTGTTCAGTGAAAGTGGTTTGAGGCCTTCTGCTAAATGAGCTGCTTGAAAGAAAATGAGCTGACTCACTGGGTCACACCAGGAGTTTTTTTACTGGGCTGACAGGGTAGGTGAGTTCTGTTTTCACATGGTCTTCACTGGGTTTCCTCTGATTTCCTTTGGCTGAAATAATGATCTGTGGACCAACCTTTGCAAAGGACTATGTATCTTTCTATATTGCATCTCATCAAGCAAACCTTCAGAGACACAATTAGCAGAGTAGGACTGGAAAACCATGTCAGGCTGCTTATTCAGATCATTAAGTTTGGTTTTTAGCTTTGCTTCTCAGGGGAGTGACAGAGCAGAGCTGTCTGTGCCAGCAATGGACAGGCTGCTTTGGATGCTCTTTTCTGGGGAACTGGAGCACAGCCATTGGAGAGCTTTCATTTTTCAGTAAAAATATTTTAAATAAAATCAGAATTTAGGGCAGATTATAGCATCTGTACTAGGACAGAAGCTGGGAGCAGCAGGTTTCCACTGCTTGCTTTCCTCTAGTCCCAGGTACTATTCTGCTGGCTGGGACTTCTGATACAATCTTAATACTGGCATGAAAACAGCAGCATAATACATGGTGGGTAAATCTCTTTTCTTATCAAGAAATAAAGCAGTTCATTTCTAGCATATTATTGCAATGACAGCACTAACAATAAAACCTGAAGAGCAGTTTTGACTTTGACAGAGTTGAAAGATAAATCTGGGATGATCCTTATCACTAGTACCAGAAGCTACTCTCATTTTTTTCTGCCTCTCTCCCTCATTCCAATGAACTGCATTTTTACACCAACCCCTTGCTAGTTATCTTCTCTGATGCTGAAGAATCGTATCTTCACTTCCCAGAGTGCTAAAAGAGCTCTTGTTCTTCACCTGGTGGTGAAGAACACCCTACTGCAGTCAACTTGAACTAAATAAGTACTTGGGGAGCTAAGGAGGCCATAGACTGCTGGGGCTCCTGCTTCTGTACTGCTGGGTTGTTCTTGCTTGCTTCCATATTGCTCTTTTACAACATTGTATTTGTGGTGGTTGAGGAAATAATGAGTCTCTGCTGGAAAGTTTAGTAAACACAGGAAAAAATTGCATGCAGTGACTGAAGCCTCTGATAGAGGTTAAGCAGACAGCTCTCAGGTATAATAAATACAGATAATTCTGGCTTGAGACAGAGAACCAGACTGTAGAACTGCAAGGTCCCTTATAGCTCAGTTTCAATTCAGGTCACACAGGCTCAGCAAACCAACCTGCTTATCACCTTCCCTCTGTTCCTGAGCTAGGAAGGAACACTGCAAATTCCTCTACAACAACTAAACCCTGAGTGCAGCTCCTGCACTAATGCTTCCCATGTTCCTCCTCCACAAGTTGCCTACTCTGTCCTCTGAGCCTTTCTGGTGGGCAAAGTCAGCAGTCCTGCTTACCAAGATGGGATTGATCTACCTGTGCACCAGGCATGTCCCTGAATTCCCAGATTATTTCCCAGAATATCTGTATCTGGTATGGCCACCACAGAAAACATGGGGGAAAAATAATAAAAGCAGTAGAGCCTTTCTGTATTTGTGACTTTCCCTCTTTTCGTCCCAATCCCAAATTAGTGGTGTCCTCATTACTTTTGTGTTATAAGTCACCTTAAGTCCTTACCAGGTTCCCAGCTACCTAGTGTACAACTCTTCCTCCACTCACATTTATTGCCTCATTTTATCAACTTCTGTCTGAGGTACAATTATTTCTGTTCATCTGGTGGACCTGTGTTCTTGCTTCCCTCTTCTGCCCCTTTCATCACATTGGTCTCCAGTTTCCACAGAAACTGCAAGCCTCACCTTGCCCTTGCAATCATGGTCCCTTTGTTGCATTTCATGACTGCAGAACATTAGTTTGCTCAAGGCGTTTAAGTAGAGAAAAAGATGTATATGATTCCCTCCACAGAAGTGAAATTTAAATGAGAGTAGCCTCAGACCACGGAGGGACTACAGAGAGCAGGTTATTGTGCAAAGGTCACTGTGTGGAGACTTTAATGAAACAGAGTTTCATAGAGCACGTAATGGGAAATGAAGGCAGGACCTTGAGATCTCAAGAGGAGACAAGACTATTCTAATTCCTCTAATGCAGAAGCAACAATGTCCTTAATATAGAAAGCCAGCAAGATTAAGAGACGCTGCTTACAGCTCCCAGGCATTAGCTGTGTCTGCAGTGACCTGCCCTCCTGGTAGCATGGGGCTGGCTGTGCATGTTGTGCCTCATGAGGCACTGCTGCTGCGTGTGGCTAAAAGGAAATACCTGTGGCTGGAGCAGCTGAAAGTGGCCTGTGCTGTCTCCTGTGCAGGAGGGCAGAGAAACAAGCCCCAAACCTCACCTCCTGTTAGCACTTCTCTGACAAGGCAGTGGCCAGCAGGAATAGAGAGATCACTGGGAGCAGTGCCTGGAAGGGAGGGGTGCAGCAGGGCAAAATCACCTAGCTTGGTTCAGTGGTGTCATCTGGAGCTGTTGCCTACCAGAAACCTGTCCAGTTGTGTTCCCACTGCTCCTGCAGGAATGAAAGAAAAACAGAGCAATGTTTTCATCCTGTGCCCAAATGTCAACTATTAGAGGCCAGCACTGGTAGCCAAGGGAACAGTCCTCCCATAGGAAAATAAGAAAAGCACAGCTGAGCAGCATGTAGAGAGGACAGAGCACAAAAGGCTCGTTCGATCCCGAGAACATTTGGGTTTTGTTCTGGGGTTAGAGTTGTTTCTTTTTTTTTAATAGAGATGTCTAGTTCTAGTCCTTTATCCATTCAGAGCGCTCAGACTGCCTGCAATCCAAAGTGCTGGGGTACTCTTCAGCCTTTAATGGGTTCTCAAAAATCTTCAAACAGCTATTGCAATCCCATCAAGTAAATGCACAGCTGGGTCTGAGCTCAAAAACTTCCTCAGTTTCCAAAACTCAGGTGTGTGTGTGTGTGTGTGTGCACCTACCCACTGGTTCAGCCCTGTCTACAGATGGGAAGTGGAGAAGCTGGTGAGGAAAGGCTACATTTCTGTCTCAGCCCTCGCCTCTTCTGCCCCACAGGGTTTTAAGCCTGGCCCTTATTTAATAAATGCCCATCAACACCCACTCTATGCCACAGAGTCATATTCCTGCCTGGAGTTTCACTCCATATGGATTGCAGGGTTAATTAACAGGGGGGATCTTGGATTGTGAAAGATTTCTGTTTCAGGTTGCCCAGACACCTTCCAGATACCTGAGGACTAATTTGATCTGATTTGGGATTCTATTCCAGAAAATACCTGATTTGAATATGCCATAATCTGGATCTGGCTCCTTCATTACATTAGGATTGAGATTATTTCCTTTAGGAACAGGCATAGCTGGAAAAAATGATCATCTGTTTATCTCCAGAGCTAAACAAGGTAGTCCAGCAGCATCTCCAAGGCTGCCTGTTGCACACAGTATACACACAGTTGCACACCTGTTGCACACAGTATACACACAGTATAACTGTAGCTCTTGCTGCACTCTAGGGACATCAGGAAAAAGCTGTTTGATATGACCCTTTCCTGGCATCAAGAGATGCTTCAATGGCCAAATTAAATTACTTGTCCTTTTGGTTTACTGCCTGAGCAACGAGAAAAAATATAATTAGCTTCAAATTAATTAATCTTGTGATCTCATTTTGTATAAGGACAAGTATGTTCTAGCTAGAAATTGTTCCTCTACTATGCAATTTATTCCTGATTATTTTTGTTGCGAAGCCACCCTTTTTTTCAGACTCTACTATTTTAAAAGATCCCGTTTATCTTCACCAGCTCTGCTATGAGCTGTCCTCTTGGAGTGATTGGGCCAAGCTGCTACACTCCAGTGAGTCCCCTAAAGCAATCACATAGGTCCCAGGCGGGGGAAGCTGATGCTAGATGTGCTGCAGGAAGTGTGCAGAGTCCCTTCGGTTTTAGCTGTATTCACAGGCTGAGCAGGATTGCACATAGCAGGTTCTAACAAGAAACAGTGTTTGTGTTTGTCACTTACTAGTTCAAGCCTCCACACACAGACAGTACTCAATCAATTCCCCTCTGCACATTAATCTGATCCATTTGCAGTGGCAGGACAAAAGCAGAGAAATAGCCCAAAATCCCCAATTGCACAAGGACCTTCCTGAAAGAAAATTTTCAAGCATTAAGCTTCAATGTAATTAATTTTCAAGGGTACATCTGTTTCCCAGCCTCACAATATCTCTGGTTCAGCCTAGTGAACAGGAATTGAATCAAAAATCTTTGTTCTTTCACATTTTACACATCAAAAGATGTTACCTTTCTTTCTGTCTTCCTCTGTTTGTCTCCAGCAACATTAATGTATTTTGAGAACACCAAGCAGGGCATGAACAGCCTGGACTTGCAGCCCCTCAGCAGTGTGAGCATCAGGCTCCTGAGCACCAGGTCCTGGCTTGCCCCTGGATGCCATTTTCCCAGGTTGTGTGCATGATGCTGGAATTGCTCCCTGCCAAATGACCTTGCCTTTGGCTCTCCAGAGGGCAACATTTTGACTGGAGCTTCAAAGATATAAAACTTTTCCACAATTTGGCTCAAAGCATTGATTGTTGTAATGTATCTGCCCGTGGGATGACAGCAAGTATTCTGTGTCAGTACTGAAAATTGAAGGGGGGAAATAGTCACTGAAATCAAGTGGAGGTTACTCATTTATTCAAATCACAGAACAAAACCTTCTCTTGAAATTGTCCCCCAAAAATTATAATGGGGAAAATAATATATATATAATATTTCCAGAGCTCTGGTGTATAAATATGGCCTTAGGCTGCAACTTTTAACTGAACAATATCTAAAGCAAAAACATCCTTCATTTGAAAGGACTGAAAGCTTTCAATTCTTACCTAAAGGGTACAGGTACTGCATAAGAAAATACTCTCTGACCATAGGCTTTAGTTTGACACACATATCAGGATGGCATTAGATTAGGAAAGAAAGATCATAGAGACTTAGAACCAGTCACTAGAGATTACCTATCTCCTGTCATTTATAGAGCTATATTAACTAGCTGTTGATTTGTGTTGCAGCTTAAACCATCAGCACTGTCACTACAGTGTGATAGTGTGATCTGGAAATGTCCATATCCTGCTGTGGGAGCAATGAACAGAACAGTCAGCAATCATCACACTTGGGCATTTCATGCTGCAGTACACAGAAAACAGAAATTATCAAGCCAGGTACACTGCAGAGATGTTTTGGTTAAGTGTTAAAGGGTGTGGAAAGTTTTTACTGTTTGCTGTAACAAAACCTTTGTGCTCCTCCTGCAGAAACCTTCACTTGTATTGAATTTGTTCACATATTCTGTGGCTTTTGTAACCATGACAGTCCCTGGCATCTTCTGATATCAACCCCTGAGTTCTGAGGAACATATAAAACTCACAAAACCCAGCAGAAAAGAATTTAGAATAAGCTCAGGATTTTAAAAATACCTTAAGTTTTTTACCTCAAATTATACATAATCTCTCTGAGGGCCACTGTCTGCTCATGAATACCACAGCTGCCAGTGTGAGCTGCCAGTCTGAGGCAAGTTTGGGTCCCTGTGACAGCTGATGTCACTCAGCCTCCCTGAGAAGTAAGATATTTTATATTGCCTTTGTGTTAGCTGCAGAACAAATAAGTAAAACAATGCTGTGGAGAAAACATTTCACTTAAAAAGGCACAGAAAATAACTTATCTGAAGGGCTGATTGCAGTGTTGACAATGTCACAGCTTCTTATTTTCTCTTCAGCCATTTTTGATAACACTTGTGCTGAGGGGGCTATCACATCTGTCTGGAATAATACTCCATAAATATTATCAGAGTAGCATTCAAAGGCCAGTTTTCCATCTTAGTGTTTCTCGGCTTGTAAAGAATTGACAAGTCCTTGCCTTGCTAAATATCATTTGGAGCATAACCAGTTTGGGCCCCTACTGACACTGTGTGTCCTGCAATGGGTCAGTAGCTGTTCAGTGGCTTGTTCTCCTGTCCTGAACTATAGACATAATCCAGGTTTCCTTCTCAGGAGTTTTCAGAAAAGGTTGTTGCACAGCAACAAGAGTTTCCTGGGCAGGAAGCTCTATAGGAACATGGCGTGCTTCCAGTGACAGGAGAGCTGGAAGGAAACCAGCCCACTTCTTTTCGGAGTTTCTGGTGAAAATGAAATGTTCACACCAGGTTATTATGTGTCAAAAGAGGACTGTCAGAAAAAGGAACTTCTAACATAAATTCAGGTTTGCCTCATCTTCAAGATATGAACTTACATCACAGCCAAACAATTAACATTTTTCTTTGATGGCTTTCTTGCTGCAGCTCTGTATGGAATGGCTCTCTGTGAGCTGGAAAGGACTGCAATCCTGTGGGTGACAACTGCTGTATAAACATGTGGGGTTTTCATCTTCTTCCTTTCTTCTTTTTTACCAGTTGCTAAGAAAAACTCTCCAAGGTATGTTTAAAGCACTGTACTTCAGTTTTACATAGACAGAATGAGAACTTACAGAGAACTCCCACCACACTCATGAATTCGAGCACATGAATGCATTGCAATTATGCTGTTCACAAATCTCCATCTGAAATCACCACTCCAAAGTGGCCTAAATTTTATAATTCCAAAGCACACAAATGTCTGACTAGTTGATTAGGGTAAAAAGACAAAACCATATTATGGTATTACAAACAAGACTGCAAAACCAACATCTGTCTGTAAGAAGTAAAGAGCACATTTAGAACAAATATAGCAATGGTAATTTGTAACTAATATTAAGAGTAGAAGACAATAACAAATAAGAAATATGTGATATAATCTAAAATGAGTGCAATTACTGGTTATTGTGCTTGCTTCAAATATGGATACAGAAAAATGAAAGCACTGGGAGGCTACAGATCTGGCAAATGAAATCAGACATCAAAAATTTGGCACAGAATTAATCTTTATATTCTACAGATTCTTGGGGAAATCTGTTTTGTGTGAATTCTGGGCCATATTGTGGATACAGTGTCTGAAAAATTACAGCAGGGTATCAGTGTTTAGTACAGAAATAAGTGCAAGGGACTTTGGACAATCCTGAATCTCAGAATGTGGTGTCTGGATCGGGGGTGTCATCATGGGTGCACACAAATGGCAAAATGTCAGGATCTGAATTGAACGCAGCACAGATTACTGCAATAATGATACAACCAGATTTATTGCTTATTTTCTGATCTATTCCTTGCTGTGCCATGACTCCTTTTCCTTCCTCTCTCTTCTTGCTTCACCCCCCACAAAAAAGCCAACCCTGA
Organism: Leptocoma aspasia; assembly: GCA_013399835.1. Taxonomy (NCBI): domain Eukaryota; kingdom Metazoa; phylum Chordata; class Aves; order Passeriformes; family Nectariniidae; genus Leptocoma; species Leptocoma aspasia. Next base: position 431,478 of record VXAX01007739.1, on the reverse strand, counting down.
GCAGAACTGTGTTGCTCTGAGGTTTAGTGGAAGAGATGCTGGGAAGCATAAGGGAAGGAGGAATTCTTCTTTCTCCACCTACCAATGGAGAAGAAGAGCTACTTGAGAGTTCTTCTGTCTCACATGATGAAGTGAAAAATTGCCAAGAGAGTGAATTTCTTTCTGTACTGAACAAAAGGTTTGTCCTATAACAAAGAACACTACTATTTTTGTTTCGTGGTGTGATGATGACACAAAATCTCCCAGACCATCCTTCTGGGTAGGTGTGTACAGCCACAAGAACTCCCTTCACACATACATTGCAGAGAGGAGTTGTTACCAATGGCTGAACAAAAGGTCAGCAAGTTGCAAAACTGCTTTTATTACAATTTAGCACATAAACAGAACCACTAGAACAATTCTCTTTTTATACAAAATCATGTGGCTTCCTTTACCCGACAGCATCTCTTGTCCAGGATTAATCCAAATGACACTTAATGACACATGGTGTGGTACCAGTGTTCAATCTCAGTACCAGCCCTCTGCTGGTGATCTTTTCACAGCTGCAGGAAGCATCCTGCAGAGAATGCTTTCATCATTTACAGCCATGTATTCACATGTCTATTTAATTAATTAGGATTGGTTCCTTCTGAAATATATTGCTGCTTTATTAATGGTTGTATGCTTAGATCAATGCAACAAATGAAAGGGAAAGCAGACAGTGGTTTAGGAGCTGTGAAGCTGAGATAAACGCCTTTATTTTTTAGAAAACCCACTGATCCTGAAGACATCAACAGGTTCTTCCATATTTCCAAGTATTCTGCTATGATCACATATCTATTATTCTTTCTTTATGACCTCAGAGGCTTGGAAGAAAATTTTCCTCCAGGAGAACATAAAATTTAGCCTTTGTAACATCAGGTAAAAAGAAAGAGCAGGAAGATAATGGCCTTTTGGTAATATCCCCATAATATCAGAGCAAGATGGTTATAAGCCAAGATTTGCAGGAAAATTTTCACCTCTAAAGATTTTTATTATGTCTCCTGAACAGAATCTTGAGGTTGAGAATAGACTGCTATTCATAGAGTGTATACTCTGCTACAGACTGCAATAACCACATATAATTTGTAATACACTGCAATGAGACTGGCTGACCTTTTTTTGGATGCTTTGTCACTTTGCAGGGAAAAGAGTCATACAGGTGAGGGCCTTAGCTATCTAAATGCATCTGTTACAGCATCACCAATATCTGTGTAAAAAAGATATAGGTGTACCCAGAGCAGGCAGCAAACTGTCCAGAGACAGCCTGAAAACACAAGAGCTTTCCTTGAGTTTACCTTTTCAACCAGTGGTGCAAAATTGGATTACACTTCATAAACTTATCTTACACATTTCACAGCTTTTATGAAAATGGTTTGCTTTATAGTATTTAAGCTCTGCAAGTCTGTGAGTTCTCAAGTGCTATGAAAAAATGTTCCCACAACATGCACTTTATATTTTATTGTGGCTTTAATTATCCACAGTGAGTGTCGCTCTACTGAGGATATTCTCTGGTACCTGTTTGCTGTGTTGATTGGAAGTTCCTGGGAGGATCGCTGACAGTCATTAATCCTGCTGGAAGAAAACTGCTCTGGTGCTTGGGCTGAGGATGTGAACAAGGCACTCTGTGGCACTGAGCATTACAAGGCTCAAAACACCACCCAACTCTCCAGTGCCTTGACCTTCCTGTAATTGCCTACTCCAGAACACATGGATTCCAAACTGTTTTATTACTAGTGTTACACTCCACAGAGGTAGCATTTACTTACCTTTCCCAAGTGAAACAAATGCCCAGAATAGTACCTAGCAAAAAATCAGGCAAAGTGTGTTCCTCTAAGAGCTTTACCCTTTTGAACTGCCAAAAAATAATAACATAAAAAATAACTCTGATTTGGCCACTGCTATTTGGCTTTTTCCAGGCTGCTGAATACCAGAGCCACACCACTGTGCAGTTTTCATACACTGCCATCTGTTGTTACAGTGTCACCACTGTGCTGTGCTGCTCGGGTTTCTGTTCCAGCAGCAAACATCCTCCCCAAGAACTCTGTTAAATTGGAAGAACTGCTTTAATTCATACATGCAGTGAGATTCCAACAACTCTGCCTTCACTTGTGGCCACAGCCAAAGTAATCTTGCTTTTAATCCCACTTCATTTATTTCAACAGTTAAGTTTGTATCTTTATTTAGTCCAGAGCCAGAGAATTCAGGTTGTGAGTAGTAAATTTACAGCAAAACATACACATCACAAACTTCACATATATTTACACACACCAAAATTACAAAGGATCCTGTCAGCACATGAATACATTTACAAACACTGCCCTGCTTATTTTTAAACAGCTGTTTCAGAATCTGTATGTTTAGCTACAGTTTGTATATATATAGGTTATGGATTTGAGTCCAAGAGCTGATGAGTTAGCACCTTGTTCCCTAAATCTGAAGTAGAAAAAACAGAACATAATGTTCCAGAAGCTGGTAGGAAGGTAAAATGATTTGCGTGTGATCAAATAAGGGGCAGTTATGTGTGTTGGGAGAGCAGCCTGAAGCACTCAGGCACATATGACAGGCAGATACACAGTCACAAACCCGTTGGCAACTGGAGGAATTAAGGGAGCTAGGAATTGGCCTAGACCTACAGAATTACAGATGAATATCCATGCCTTAGAGCAGCTCACACAAGTGTGCAGCTATCAAAGTTCTGAAAATGCTTGTGAGAGATGGAACAGTTCACACTGCCCAAGCTGGGATTACCTGCAGTTGTGATTTTCGTGTGTGTTAGAACTGGTCAGAGCTCAAGCCTGGATATTGAAGCGCTGGACACAAAACAGATCCTTTGTGCTTGAAACCATGGGGAAAAACTCCCAAAAGACCACAAGTTTTTGGCTTCCTTAAAAAGGAGGGAAGGATCTAAGCAAAACACGCTTAAGAACTTGTGTGTTCAAAAACATAGGAAGGCACAGCAGAGATAGTAATTTGTTGTATCCACAAAAATATAATTTTATTTGCATATCCAAATACAGGATATTTATTTAAATGAAAACCATACGCTCACAATTTAAATAACAAATTCACTTACCATTTAAAAACTACAGTCTTACTATCTGCAACTGCCAGTTTTACTCCCCAAATGTTAGAGAACTTGCAGCTTCTTTCAGTTCTTTATGCAACTGTTTTGCTCTGTTTTTCAGATCCTCTGCCTTAGCATCATTCTTCTCAACACCATCTCCCAGTTTGTACATGCGGCTGGCATTGGCACAAGCCCACACGTGCCCCAGCTCACAGCCTTTCAGCGAGTACTTCAAGGCATGGCTCATGTCCTTGGGGACCCCAGGTGCTCCCTGCAGGTACATCACACTCAGGTTGAAGCAGCTGGGAGCAAAATTGCCATCACAGGCTTTTGTGTAATAGTCTCTAGCGACAACAGGGTCAGGCTGATCACTGTTGGCTCTCCCGTCCTGGGCCAGCAGCCCAGCGCTGTGACACGCATTTGCTGACCTCTTCCCACCTTTCTCACATGACTTTATGAAAGATTTGTAGGCAGCTTTTAAATCCGGGTTGAGTCCACCTGCCAGTTAAGACATTACTGTGAGGACATGTTAAAACAGCTGAGAACTTTCTGCTTGGCAGGATGCTTCCCACTGGAAATACAGCATCCATCACTTTAGATACTACAGTCAACATTTAGGACTTCAGAGATACTTCTGCTGTCTCAGTGACAAACATTTTGCTATTGTCTTTGATTTAGAAAACTCTCCTCCACTCACCAGTAATCACAACAGCACTGGTAACCAAAAAATAATCCAGATCCACAAAACACTCTTTCCACTACTACATCCATGGATTTAATATCTTACACTAGGCAAATATTATTTTGCCAGTATACCTACACCAAGATTGTTACTAGTTTTGAATTACAGTAAAAATATTGTTCCTTACTAGTACTGTCATTTGGAAGATCTCTGACTAATTTAAATGCTTTCCATTACTGTGCCAGCAAATACATTTTGAGCGGACTTGAGAACTACTTAGGTATGCATGTTACTAGTCTGTGAGTTTCTTTCTTTCACTGAGAATAGTCTGACAAGAAGAAATGTTATTAACTGAATATGCATCAACACTGAGCACTGGCTGTACTTACCTGTTAAACGGATGTAATTATAAAAAAATAATACATAGTTAACACGTATTAACATACAGCTGATTTTTCAGAAAGAAGCAATTTTAGGTTTTCCATCTTCCCCCAACTTTTATCAGGTGACCATGAAAGGGGCGGGACAGGTAGTTGCTCCTTCAAGGTCAGGAGGTCAGGCAGATGTGAGGGTGGCCAGGTATCGGAACAGGTTGCCCAGGGAGGTGGTGGAGTCACCTGCGACCCGAGCGCCAGACCCCCCCTGCCCACCTTTGCCGAGGGCCTGGTAGGCCCCCAGTTTGTAGCAGCTCTCGCCGTGCCCGTGCACCTCGCAGTTGTCGCGCAGCACCCGCGCCGCCGCCACGAAGTCTTTCTTCACGGCGTCCAGGTAATCGGCGAAGCGCTGGCAGCCTGCAAGGCACGGCACATGGGCTGAGCCTCCCGCCGGCCCCGCGGGCGGGGCGGGGCGGGCTGGCGGCGGGGCCTTACCTTCCGGGTCCTTCTCCTTGAAGCACTGGTAGCTGTACTCCACGTGCAGGTTCTCCAGGTACGCCCGCACCTCCTCCTCGTCCGCGAAGTTGATGAAGCCGGCCATGGCCGCGCTGAGTCACGGCGCGATCCCGGCGGCGGCTCCCGCGACCGCCGAGCGTTCGATTCGGCACCACCCCCGCCCGGCCGCCCCCT
>VXAX01007739.1:395032-422312 GCA_013399835.1 Leptocoma aspasia | reverse complement strand
CAGTGTTTTTGAAATTGCTTTAATCCTTTTTTTTTTTTTTTTTTTTAATGCTTCTCCTGGCACCTTCTTTGGCTGCTTCACCCTGTTTTTTTGTGCTTCAGCACACCACTCTGGTTGCACCCTCTACCAGTCCTAATTGATGAACTCGTATCTGAAGTTCTTGATAGTAATCTTGAAATAAGTGGCCTTACTATGTCATTCTAATGGGGAACTATTTAATTTTAGGCCTCTTGTGATCGCTACTGACTTTGTATCAGTAGCAGCTTTAATCACTATGTTCCCACTTCTTGTGCCAGAATAGTTAATGTTAAATTGGAGTTTTGAGCATAATCCTTTCTTGAGTCTGGCTAATAAATCACTTACTTTTGTTTAATTCCATTTAACTTAATTTAAATAGGATAATCATAAAGCTTTCTTAGTAGCGTAAGTCATGAAACTGTTTATTTTTCACTGCCTTTCCTTTATTAGCACTCAGAAGAATTTTGATGGCTGTTGCTTGAGTTGCTATTTCTTAATTTAGTTTTAAGAATGTTCATTTTAAAAAGTAAATAATGTTTTAGGGCTGTGGAAAACATGGTACATCCAACACCAAAGACTGAGGCTCTAAATTACCTCTTCTTTGCCTGTTAATGTTTTGAGAGAAATGACCACCATAAATTGAAAAGTCCCCAACCCTGTACCCATCTCATCCTTTGAGACTTCAGAGAGGGAAAAGCAGGTGGGCCTGGCTTACAGAGACTGTGCGTGTTTGGGGTTTGTCACTGAGTCTGCAATTGGGTGTAAATCTTGGGGAGCACATCACAGACATGGTTCTGTTAGAGATGAAGTTGGTATTTGTCTTCTGGTGTTACATACTGGTTTATCAAGGGAGAACAAGAACCAGCCAAAACAAAACAAAACACTACCAATGTGAAAAAAAAATTGGTTTTTAATGAGTCTGAGAGACAGAGCCTGTAGGAACTGAATCTGTCAGGCTGGAGTTGGTAGGATCACAACCACGGTAGTGAAAAAGGCCCACACAGCACTGGAATTTTTTTTTTTTGCAAAGCTAGATTGTAATGACTGACAGAAAACAGCAGTTATACCTCTTTCTTATTTTTCTTTAGGTATTGTTATGTAAGCAGGTCATTGCCTGGTGATGCTTCCCCAAAGGAACAGGATTTTGTTTTGATACTCACACTCAGCCAGTTAATCTGGGTTTATAATGTTTGCCTTAAGATTCTTTTAACTTATTCCTGGTGCTTTAATGTGTCCCCTTAAGCTCTTCTTGCTTTTTAACTGCACTTCGAAATATGTGTTGAATATATTCTACTGGTATTTAAAGTTGATTCATGGAACTCTCAAAAGAAAATATGGAGGTTAATGTTCTTTGGGAGAACCTTTCCAACTGGCCTGGTGTGAGCTCGAAGCTGAACTGGTAAGATCAAGTTGAAGCTGGTTTTGCATTTCAGTTCACCACTGGATTGGATTACTGTTAGAGACCAGTAGCCAGGCAGTTTACCCCATCCCCCTGCACACTTTTGGTTTGCCTTGATTATACTGAGCACTTAAAAAGTTGTGTTTTTTTAAATAATTAATTTAATTAAGCCTTTAAAAGCCCATCTAAATGCAATTATTCTACTTTTTATGCTATTCTATAAACTAGCCAGGTTTTAGATGTGTCACATTACTCTCATAATATATGTTTTAGTCAATGAAGGCACCCCAGCTTGCATCATGTAATTCATAATTCTGTGGTTTGGGGAATCAATTTTTATATTTGTTTCCTGGCTACTCAATTAATTTGATATAATGAAAGAAACTGTGAGGTTAATTGAAGTATCAGATAATTAAGATGACTATGAAAAAGTAAAATAGCATAATGGTAGTTCTACTCAAAAACTGCTGGGTGATGTTTATTAAATTAAAAAAAAAATTAAATGCTCTGCTATGGTTGACATATTTATAGTGTCTCATTAGATAGAAAGTAAAGTGATCTGAAAACAAATGCCAGGTTTGTCTTCAACCTGACATCCAAAAGCAGAGCTAGAGAAAGGAATTACTTAAATTTTGACCTTGTAAGAGCTTAAATACAACTTTAACTGGGCAATATTGTCTTGAAGTATAGAGGAGCGAGAAAAGGCATGCCTCACATGAAAGGTTTCCAGACTGTGTTTGAGCTGTTCTATTTCAGTAGCAGGCAGTCCAGGAAATTGTTTTTAGGATGCTTGTCAGAGGACTTTATTAGATACAGGTAAAACCATTTTGCCTGTCTGCCCAGGTTACCTCTGGAGCCTTTGTTAGGGGTGTTCCCTCAGACTTTTGGCAGCAAGTTGAAGAAATACTACAAATGTCTCCTATAGTGGGAGTGAGTGGAGTTAATAAAAAAGGGAACTGTGTTGTTTGCAAATGTAATTGACCCCTGCTTGTGGTTTTTGTTCCTTGATTGGATGGAGATGCCCTGTGTGAACTTCCAGAGGGATTATATAAAAATTAAACTTGCATTTCCAAAGGACAGATTGGCCACTCAGAGGTACTGGTTGAAAAAATAGTTTTCTGAGTCATATGCCAGTGGCCTATCTACTGGGCTAAAAATTCTCATTGGAGTTTGTTCACTGATACATGAAAGTGTTTCAGCTTTTCTGGCAGACAGGAAGGAACAGTTCCAGGAGGAATGAAGAGAGCCAGTATTCTGGTTTTGTCATCTTTGAGCATCAAATTAGAAGCACAAGATCCAATGGAGATGTGGATGTCTTTACTTCAGTGGGAATGATTTTCATACACTTTTGAGTAAAGATTCTGATTTTTGTTTGATTCATCAGCAGTCACAGAAGTCCTGGGTATATGTATTGATTTCAAGTTTAAAAGGAAATTTTCTCATCTCATGTAAAAAATGTACTATTTTAAAATAATGGGGCATCATTGCACACTACAAAGAAACAAAAGACATTCACAATTCCAAATTCTGTCCTTCATTTTCTTATCAGCTTAAGATTGGAGGCAGCCAAAATTGCCGTTTTCTGGTTTGGGAGCAAGTTACATGACAAAGTAACTCCTGTTTTTATAACAATACAATGTAATAATAAAGCTTAAAAAATAATGAAACTTAAGCACTTAGCAAAACTGAGCTAGAGGAATGAAGGTTGCATGTCAAAAGCTGCAGAAAGAGCTTGCATTTGAATAATTTGGAGATTTTATTTCCCAAGCCTGTACTTAAGTCTTCAGGAGCTATTAAACTGCAGTCTCTAATTGTTGTCAATACATGACTCATTAGACTCCATTCCATCTTTGCCCTAATGTGGTACCTCCCAGTCCTTAAATACGTGCACCTTATTTTAGAAGACTTATCTCTGTAAACTTATTTATATTTCTTCTCTATAACCTTTTACCTATTTCAGTACTCCTGTGATCAGCATATTAGGCAAGTGAAGCAACAGAAGTTAAATGAGCTGAGAAAGAAAGGTGAAATTATCCAGAACTTTCCATATAAAAGGGAAGCTACTATTTTTCCTACAGATGAGATCTGGCAACAGTTGATGCTGTTATTTTCAATATTGTCTGGGGGAGTATGTACCAGTCACTCGTCCTTCTTTTGTGTGGTGCTGGGGATGATTCACAGTGCTCAGAGTCATTCTTTATGTTGATTAATCTGTGTGGCTGAAAACAGTAGGTTATTATTAGACATGGATTAAATAAACCCTTTGAGATTTTCATGTATCAGTGTACAATCTCAAACTCTGTGGCAAAAGATCAAGTTTATATTCTACCTTGTCCTTTGTATCCAGACTTCTGCTATAGATGATTTCCAGATGCAGCGTGCCTGGAAAGAGGAAAAGGATTCCTGTAATAGATGTTAGTTTATTGCTGCACAAGATTTGGAATGAAATCAGTTCTTTTCGGGTTTCATTTTTTGATGTGAAGCTCTAGCTGCCCTTTTCAGTATCAAAAAAAATATATAGTATTGCTCCTATATATGCAATTTATATGCAGTATCTGCATTTCTTATATAGGTTGGTAGTAGACTTTAATATGTGTTGACTTAAATGAAAGATTAAAAGAAATATTTTAAATCCAGAAGTATAATTTGATTTTTAAATCTTCTTTCAGTCTGTCTTGATTGATTAATTCCCAGTAGGCTTCAAACATTAAAATGATTTTTCAGCAATTGCTTTTCTTCTTCTGGGAGCACAAGTAGGGTTCAAAGCACAGCAGACGTGACTGGATGTGGTTCTGGGGGTGACTGGGGAAGGAGGCTCCCATCACTTTGGCCAGTTGTTCGTTGTGTGACCTGACTTTGTGTGGCTCTGAAGGAGACATCTCCTCTTGTAATATTTGCCAGACTAACAAAAAAGGCATTATAGAGTAAAGGAAGGTTCATAGAAAGAATGGCTTGACTAAATCTCCTTTGTTTTGTTGTGTTTTGCATACGACAGGAGGAAGCTTCTCCATATTCTTTACTTGATATCTGTCTGAATTTCCTGACTGCCAACCTAGAGAAGTTCTGCACAGAAAGGCAAGATGGAACATTTTGCTTGCAGGAGCCAGGAATGTTCCCTCAAGAAGTGGCTGATCGACTGCTGCAGACGATGGCGTTTCATGGTAAAACAATCATTTGTGGGTCAGCAGTGAACATATTTCACTGGAATGTGACATTGCAGCTCTGCTGTATTTTCTGGTAGAATCTGCTGCTGCAGCTGTTAAAACTGTGTTCTGTAATCTCTTAATAGAGAATTTTTGTTATTTTGCTTTACACAGCTTCAGCTGAGCTTTGCATTGCCACATAGATCTAAATAGAAAGTTCTTAGTCTTGGTTTATGATTTTAATGTTCCTTTATTTGAACATTCTTCAGTCTTCTTTCAATCACTTCAGAAAAAAAAATGATTCTACTACTTCTAGCAACAATACTTCTTGAAGAGCATTTAATTGATTTTTTTTACTGTGTGCCCCTGTGATTAAGCTAGAAAATAATCTTGTGATTCATTAAAACAGTTTCTCATCTCTCTTAACACTTTTATTGACATGGAATTATTTGTTTCAAAGCACTCAGTTTTAGAATGGTGTAAACACCTTAGGATATTCTTGTATTTTGTGTTCTGGCTTACTGGTTCTCTGTCAGCATATCTCTGAGGGTAGGGCTACCATCCTGGTTGCTTGCTTTAAGCATAATAAAATTTGTATAATAAAACATCTTGTCATGAAAAAGTAAAGGCGTAAATTGTGCTAGAGAAGCGTAAGAGACCCATTCCTTGATATCCTGGAGACTTTTTTTAAAAAATGAGACATGACACTAGAAAAATTACTGTAAACACACCAAACACCCTATCCTATAGGTGCAGATTTTATTTGGGTCTTATTGGGCAAGTACTGGTGTTCTGGTTTTCTCAAGTTGTTCTGGTCAGAAGTAACAGAAGAAATGGTCCTAAAAAAGACGAGCTCAAAAAAAAAAAAAAAAAGCTAAAAAGCTAATCTTTAATATATACTACTTTCTGATAAGGAATTAATTTGAGTAGTCCCAAGAAATCAGATTCAAGGAAACTGAATTACCAGAAACTTACTACTGGTGCTGGCAGTGGTGAAGACCCTTCCAGACACCAAAATGTCACAAACATAGAGAATGCAGGATGGAAAAAAGTGTGTGGCAGGTAAACACAGTGTGGCTAAGGTAGTCCAGGGAGAGAGCCTTGGTCCTTAAATGAAGAGATAAACAAAAATTAAGAAGTAATTTGTGATACTTTAACCAAACTATAATTATATTTATTGCTTTTATTTTTTCTGCTCCATACCAGTTGTTTAATCCCATATTTTTGCTTTCCCCACAAAAGAGGAAGGTAGTCCCCTGACTACTTGGTCGGAAATGCCTGAACCATTTGCTCCTTAGAAAGGTCTGCAAATCTTTATATTTGCCTTTGTCACAGAGGCAATTACTAGCCCATGACTTCAATCCAAACTGTAGTGGCAATGATATTATTATTCAAATATTTTACATTTTTATTTAATTTTCTTTGTTAAGTATGTGTGAAGATAGGAAATTAAAAGCTAGGAGTGTTGACATTTATAACCCTGTAGGAGCAAAACTAGGACATGTTCTTCCTACTCCTTTTATGTGGATGCTTGTGCAGCTGTACCCTTTACATGGCTTTTCGTAATCCTTTTGTTGATAAGACACCAAGATTTCATATTTGTATATTCAATGCACTTTTGATAATTCCATGCAGAGAATTCAATGTATTGTTTCAGTTAGGATGTTGCCAGTGTCTTGCAAGAAAAGGCTACTTATGCATTTTTTTCTACAGAGTAAAAAGTTACTAAACAAGATTGTTGCTTTTTCTTTTTTTCTTTGCTGTCTTTTTCTCCTTCCCACCCTTTCCTTGCCCTCTTCTTTCTATTCTTTGAATCACTTCTTAGGTTTCTTTCTCACATTCAGCTTGTTTCTGAGCAACACTCCTACCTTCTTCCTATGGAACTTAATTAACTTAATTTAGTATTGGTCCTACTTATGAGTTCAATTGAATGCTAGATTATGTAATTAAAGCAAGATGAGAACAGGTCATTGATAGGTGGTGCAATCTTGAGGTTAATGGAGCTGTGGCCAGAGGAGAATTGCACCCAGAAATTTTGAAATTCTGTTTTTAGCACACTTCTAACCAGTTCAGTGAGAAAAATACGGCAAATGAGGGCAGCAGTCTGATTGTTTTTGAATCATACCCATATTTTATTTATTATGTGTTCCATTTTCTGAACCAAACAGGTAACGTGCATTTGCTGCTTCTTATTTATCCGTCCTATTCTTAAACCTGAAATTTTCCAGACATGACATCATGATCTTCAAAGTGGAATCTCAAATGTAAGATTTTGGGATCGGTGGCACGATGATCCAAGGCAGACTACTTTGTAATTAATTTTCTCTGCCAACACTTTGCACCCTTTGGGCTCTTAATGTCACAGTGGTGTTGTGTAACACTGGAGCCAAGCACTGATGCTGTTTTCCCACAGGGCTTCTGAACGATGGGACCGTGGGCATCTTCCGAGGCAACCAGATGCGCCTGAAGCGAGCCTGCATCCGCAAAGCCAAAATCTCAGCCGTGGCTTTCCGCAAAGCCTTCTGCCATCACAAGCTGGTGGAGCTGGATGCCACAGGGGTGAATGCAGACATAACAATCACAGACATTATCAGTGGGCTGGGCAGCAATAAGTGGATCCAGCAGAATCTGCAGTGCCTGGTGCTGAACTCACTGACTCTTTCTCTGGAAGACCCCTACGAGAGGTGTTTCAGTCAGCTGTCTGGGCTCCGCGCGTTGAGCATCACCAACGTGCTGTTCTACAACGAGGACTTGGCAGATGTTGCTTCACTTCCCAGGCTGGAAAGTCTGGATATATCCAATACCTCTGTCACTGACATAACAGCACTCCTCACCTGCAAAGACCGTCTCAAGTCTTTGACCATGCACCACCTGAAATGCTTGAAAATGACTACAACCCAGATTCTGGATGTTATAAGAGAACTAAAATACCTGAATCACCTTGATATTTCAGATGACAAACAGTTCACATCGGACATAGCTCTTCGTTTACTGGAACAGAAAGATATCTTGCCTAACCTTGTATCTTTGGACATTTCTGGAAGAAAGCATGTCACAGACAAAGCTGTACAAGCATTCATTCTGCAGAGGCCCACAATGCAGTTTGTAGGATTGCTAGCTACTGACGCCGGCTACTCAGAGTTCCTAACAGGAGAAGGAAACCTGAAGGTTAAGTGGGGGAATTAATTTCACTGAAAAAGCATAATGTGCATGGGAAATAGAGCTGATCGTTTGTAAAAAATGTATGTGTGTGTTTCAGTAGGAGGTTATAGGTTCATTTTTTTAAACTGTTAATTATAATTACTGGCTTTAGGTGAAATTCCTACTTAATTTTGACATAAACTGCTAAATTTGCATAATATTGTATATAGACATATACTTGTAAGAGGCATCTGTTTTCTGTGCCTTTTCAGTGAACCTTAGATCTTGATTTACCATATCTAAGAGAGCTGAACTTTGTCTGGTCTGAAGTCACTTAGTAGGATAATATTCTCTGGATTCCAGACAGTATCTGGCATAAGTCAGCAATGTGTAAGGGGTGGAGGTAGAATTTGCATAAGCTTTGAGCAGTTTGTGGCTAACACGGTGGATACAATAAACCTGAATAACTCAGCTGCTGTTATGTTCCATCACCACTGCTATTTCCTCTTAAGTATTTCTGCCCATCTTGAAAGGTCTTCTGGTGATGAATACAACACCTAAGAAGCAATAACTGAGAATGAAAGACTTCGTCTTGAACAAATCCCCAGTTACGTAGCCCCTTATTCTGAAGTGCATTTATTTAGCTTTTAGAGCCAGGCATCATTCCTTGTTTTGTAAAATCTGAAGGCTGTTATTGGAGAATGAGTAGGTCAGAATTAGTTTAAAAAGTTGTTTTAGACATGTCAGTGGTATATCATCTTTGACACTGAGTTTTCTTTTCTGCTGTGTCTTGAGGATGATGGAAGCTCAGAGGGAATTAGGAAGAGAGCCTAATGTGTCCATAGTTTAGTCTGTCTCCTGTGCAAGTTTAGTTTTCCACTTCAGTTTTAAAATTCAGAATGCTCTTGTTAATAGGCAAGTGGAGTAACACAGCTACACAATTTTGAATTTTTTTTCCCCTGAAATATTTGACAGTTGTTAAGGGCCAGGTCTCTTGAGTACTTAGTTGTCACAGCTGATAGCAAAGTGTCTGAATGTTGGAGAAAGCAAGTTCCCCTTTGGTGTGATGATATCCAGCATCAGGGAGTTATACCTCATGTTTGGTATAAAATAATACAATGTAGTCCTTGCTGTTCAGAATACTTGCTTCACAGAACTGTCTGTGCTGGGAAAAGGCAGGAAGGAAGAAGGTTCTTGTAATGTGAAAGTCACAATGGACTTGTGGCACTGGTTAGCAAATGTAATTTGCATTCTTTTTTTTAAGGCATAATTGTCAAGAAGCGACTGTAGGCTATGATTGGTTTTATTTACTTTTTTTTTTGTGACCTAAATTCATTAGTAACTCTACTGAAATATTCAACTGCTTAGTCTAGATATTGCTAAAGAATAACAACACACAGAACTCATGGAAACAGCAGAGGTAAAATATTACTGTCTTTACAGCAGCCCTGTGAAATTTGATTATGAACACTAGGCAGATATTATAGTTGAGAGCATGAAACCAAGTGGAAATTTTTCATGTAGGGTATAATTGGCTGTACAACATGTCAGCAAACAGGGTTGCCCTGTTCTAATCAGTAGAGAATATAGAACAAAATCCAAGACGCTATCAGTTCTCTCAAGGCTGTAATATATTCCTGATCTCAGAAGTTTCAAAAAAGTATGCCTGTATACGATACAGGATGCACAGAATGTGACACTTTATATATGAACATTTTGCTTTTCTTGTATGTGCCATGTTAAATAGAACAAGTTCTGCATGCTGCCCTAAGAATTTTTAAAAACAGTGATTGCAGCAATGATTAATTAAATAGTAGGACTGAGGAACAAACCATCTTCAGTTATACAACTTACAGTTATAAACAGAAAATATCATTAAATGGAAACTAGAGTAGGCTGCCAATCATCTGCTTACTGAAGGACTTGGCCAAATCACTGCCTTTGAAACTGCAGCTTTGCATTTTTTGAGAACAAAACTTTGAAAGTAAAATGTTGACATCTTGAACTAAAGATGATTTCTGTGTTCACAGGTGTCAGGAGAAGCAAATGAAACTCAGATTTCGGAAGCACTGAAGCGTTACAGTGAACGGGCCTTCTTTGTGAGAGAAGCACTCTTTCATTTATTCAGCCTGACACATGTAATGGAAAAAACTAAGCCTGAAATTTTAAAGGTAAAATAATAGTTTTGATGGTTCTTGTGTGTTCTTCCTGAGCTCATCCCCAAAACCCTGGTATAAATTAGTTTATAAGCTTTTACCTTTTTGGTTGTGTGTTTTAAGATTAAAATCGCAATGTTAAATAAAAATAAAGAACTATTTAAACACGAGTGATGTAGAAGATGCCCTGTAGTGTTTTATATTAGGTAAAATTGTTCTGTACTAACATAAATGATTTAAATTTAGTAGTGTGTAAATTAATTTTTTCACATAACATTGAATAGGATATGAAATATTCTTCAGATGCTGAATTCTGTCATTAGATCGTATCTGTTTGAGTTCTAATCAGAGGTCTACTGTCTACTCTTATTCACCAGACACAGCAGTGCCTTCTGCTGATGCTCACAAAACAGTAATAATAAGGAAAGAATTCAGTGACAGTTCCTCTACTGTCACCCTCCAGTATGGTAATGGGTGAATGGATATTGTTAGTGTTCTGTATGGGGCTGTAACCTGGAGCCCAGAAACTTCCTTAGAAATCCATTCTAGGCATTGGCTTTCTGTGTCTAGAACACCAGAGGTGGTTTAAGTTTTGTAGGAATCCTAAAAAGAGGCACCAATAGGACACACGGTTTTTATTTTTCTTATCCTCTTTGATGTTGAACAAATGGTCTTAAATTTGCTGGCAGTAATATCAAAAAGACTTTGCAAGTCAGTTATCAGTAAGAAAAATACTATTATTAGGTGTTTATTTGGTGAGATCACAAACATACATAGCCAAAAACATCATTCAGGAAGAGGCTGCAAAAAATCTGTCCTGACCTAGCAGCTCAGGATGTGATTTAAAATAGCTCATCACCGAACAGCAAGGCACTCCATCATTGTCATTGCACTGCAGAAACTCTGTCCTGCTTCATTCACCTCTGAAAGGGTTTGGTGATTCTATCCCAGCCTAGCACTTTCTAGGAATTTCTTGCAATCTATGCAGCCTCTTCTTGCTGCAAGAAGGTTGCTACAAGCTGTGCAGAAGGACTTAGAGCAGTAGAAGTTGCCAGCTTTGAATCGCTGAGCAGAAGGAAATGTTATTCCTTGAGAATTAAAATCACACCAGATGGATTCCTCACTCAAGGGAGGCAGAAATTGGGTGCTGTGAGTCATTGTTGTGGCCTCGAGCAGGAGGCAGATTGTTCTTGGGGTCTGTGTGCCAACGTGTGAGCAGCTAACGTGGGCCAAACTTGTGCTGCAGCTGGTGGTGATCGGCATGAGGAACCACCCCCTGAACCTGCCCGTGCAGCTGGCGGCGAGCGCCTGCGTCTTCAACCTCACCAAGCAGGACCTGGCGGCCGGGATGCCCGTGCGGCTCCTGGCAGATGTCACTCACCTGCTCCTCAAGGCCATGGAGCATTTCCCAAATCATCAGCAGGTACAAGGCAAAACTTCTCTGCTTTCTGTGGCATCCTCTGTCTTGTGGGTCTCAACAAAAGGTTTCTCCACATCCCAGGACCTTATGGAAATATGTTTATAGCAAGAAAGTATTCTGAAATTTGTGTTTCTAATGAAGGGATTGTTTTTCATTTCTCACAGCTGCAAAAGAATTGCCTTCTTTCACTATGCAGTGACAGAATCCTTCAGGATGTCCCATTTAACAGGCAAGTTTTAAATGTCAGTTGAAATGACTTGTAGCATTGCAGAATATTTTTCTTCAGCAGCTTTGTTTCTGGCCCCAGTTTTGCTCAGTTTAAATCACTCCAGTGTGCTGAATTTATCTGGCCTATATTGGTTTAGGCCTGTTGACCCAAATATATACCATTGAGTATAGGTCTGAAAAAATCCTTTGCTATACAGGGTTTTTTTTTTACTTCACCTGGATGGGTCTATCCTTAATTCCATGTAACAGAAGTCAGCATTTCTCTGGGGTCACTTTTTGCAGACATTTTTCTACTCAAATGTTTTGTCCAAATACTTTGAAGTGTGATGCTCTGATGTTTCAGGAGATTGTGCCAAATTTTTCTTTCTTCTTTGGGAGCAATTCCTGTGCACTTTGGTACATAATTAGAAGTAAAAGACCCTAAGTCAACAGCTAAAAGCTGACAGAGGCTCATACCTGCAATTTCACTGTATCTTTCTAATTTGTATGGTATGAAGCATACTTCTGTTGTTTGTGTACATCTTTCTTTTATTAAGACTTACAAGACTTACGAAAATTAGTTTTATTTTTGACTTCCAGGTTTGAAGCAGCCAAACTTGTTATGCAGTGGCTGTGTAATCATGAAGATCAAAACATGCAAAGGATGGCTGTAGCCATCATTTCCATTCTTGCTGCAAAGGTATGAAATTAAGCTTTGAGATGATAGGATAACATTTCTGAAGTCTAAAAAAAATGTTGATCTGCTTTTGTTCGTTTCCAGCTTTCAACAGAGCAAACAGCTCAACTTGGTGCAGAGCTCTTCATTGTTAGGGTAAGTCAGATGCTTTCCTGCCATCCCATTCTCTCCAGCTGTTCCTACTAGCAGTATTCCTGAAGGTACAAAGTAAACATAAGGAGATAAAATTCTGAGAACATATTAACATGTATTCATGTGCAAATTGCTTAGAAGGTAAACCAAAGTGGAAAAACAGAACACAGTTAAAGCAAAGTAAAATAGCAAGACATATCTTGATTTGAAATTCATTGTTTAAGGTGAAAGATGCTCAAAATGAGAATATTTTGAAGTAAATACTGCTGTAAAGGTTCCAAGTTCTGTGTATGGCTTTGTGACATCTGTGATAGCCCTACACATGTGATTACTGTGGAAACAAAGGAATTTCTTTAGCAGGCAACTGTGTTCACAGGGTAGGTAAAAAGTTTAATAGCTGGTTTATTTTGTATGGTTTGACTCTAAACATGTATATCTTTACTCTGTGTATAAATGACAGCTATGCATTGCCCAGTTAGTGTAGAAAAAAGCAGAGGAGTTAATACATATACTGATATTTTGATGGGTTTTTTCCCCCAGCAACTTCTACAAATCGTTAAACAGAAAACGAATCAGAATCTTGTAGATACCACCCTCAAGTTCACACTGAGTGCACTTTGGAACCTCACAGATGAATCTCCAACAACGTGTCGGCACTTTATTGAAAACCAAGGGCTAGAACTTTTCATGAGAGTCTTAGAGGTGAGGAGAAGGGGCTTGGTGGTGGATTATCAGCACAGATTTATAATTAAAGTTGTTTCAATAATAAGCATAAATATTTACCTTTTGTTTATTTCTTTTATCCACAGTCTTTTCCGTCTGAATCATCCATCCAACAGAAAGTTCTTGGACTTTTGGTAAGATAAAAAAGAAAAAAACTCTGAAATATATACTTTTAAAATTTTATTTTGAAAGGGTTTTTTTTTACCCTATCTTAATCTCAAAAAGTATTTTTTCATGTCCTAATATTTTTTTACATTCTTCTTTAATTCTTATAGAGTATATTACTCACATTGACATGTTTTTAGACTGTTCCATATTTCTTCAAAAGTTATATTGAAATCGATGGTTAAAGTAAATAAAAAGAGCTTTTAAGATAGGAGAGTGAGGCTTCACATGAGTGCAAATGTAAAAAGTAGGTTGAAAGTCAGTGGAATGCAGAATTTTGCACTGCTGAAATTTTTTTAAATTGGGCTTGAGAATGTTAAAAATAGCCTTTGATTTAGTGCAATCTACATGTTAATGGCCTAAAATCACTTACAAGAAAACCCCTTTGTTTTGAAGCAAATTCCTGCATAGACTGGAAGAATTTCCTATAGGAAAAGTAGTATTTTGGCATGTGGTGATCACTTGGATGTACAGAGATCTCATCTGAGTGTTTATCTGTGTCTACTCACACAATATAGTTCAAATTTATGTTTATCTCTCTCACACCATCTTCTTTCTGTTGACATTTTCTCTTTTCATTATTTATTTCCCCATTCCAGAATAACATAGCTGAAGTTAAAGAACTCCATTCTGAATTAATGTGGAAGGACTTCATAGACCACATCAGTAAATTGCTGCACAGTGTGGAGGTGGAAGTCAGCTACTTTGCAGCAGGGATTATTGCTCATCTGATATCTCGAGGAGAGCAGGCCTGGACATTAAGTCGCAGCCAGAGGACATCTCTCCTTGAACAGCTGGTACAGAAATGATGGTGAATTTTATCACAGTCTTTTCTATATTTTTTTTCAACGTTTGTATTTAACAATCAATGTTCTTGGTTCTGTATTTTACAGCATACTGCCATTTTGAATTGGCCAACCCCAGAATGTGAGATGGTGGCTTACAGGTAACTATGGTCTTGGGATCAAGAGTTTGGGTGGGGGGTAAAAAAGCATACCACATATCTACTATGTCTGATATTTGCAGGTAGTTGTCTTAAATGAGTTTTAGATGCAGTAGGCCAGCCTCTTAATGTTTATCAATGTCTCCTGTAGTTAACATGTGGCTGAATGAGCAGACAAATGACCTCTGAAGTAATAGTATCTAGTAATAAAGCAAGTAACTCGTTATCTCCTTTTTTTTAATAGGTCTTTCAATCCATTTTTTCCACTACTTGGCTGTTTCATGACACCTGGTGTCCAGTTATGGGCAGTGTGGGCCATGCAGCATGTCTGCAGTAAAAATCGTATGTATTTAGAGACTATTACCCTTAAAATTCTTATTTTTTGCTATGTTATTCACTAGCATGAAGTGGGAAAAATAAGAGTTTCTGGGGTATTCACTCCTAATCCTCTGGATAAACTATATTTGAGGCTTGACTAAAGGGGGCAGAAAAAGAGAGTAGTAAAAGTTCCTTATATCTCTTCTATTAACTGAAATTTTACTGTTAGATGCATAGTATTAATTCCAAAATGTGGATTTGCTAAGATTTAACCACATTGTTTTGCTTGCACATGTGTATTTATTCGAATAAGATATGCAAACATGAATGCTGGGCAACAAATTCCTTTTAAATTAAGAGCAATGACCGTGACATGTAGCAGTGTCTTACTTTGGGAACAGAAGCTATAGTTAATCCTCTTCTCTAATTGCCTTTTAGCAGTAACCTGCTGTGACATAAATGTCACTTTCTTAATCTTTCTTTCCCATCTGCACAATGAGAAGTAGAATGATTTGAGAGCATTTGATGTAATGCACAAGTGTTGGGAAAAGGAAATAAATCCCCCAACCATACCTAAATGTAGGAAGGGACAAACTTCCTGGCTTTTAATGTTTTTTTTTTTTTTCTTGCAGAAATTTTTGGCATGAATATATCTATATAAAGCAGATCTCTTCTAAAGTATTTAAGGTGTTTTCTGTGCCAGTTTTTAATCTCCTCAATGGCAGCATATCTAGGCTTGTTTATCCCTGTCCCATAAATCACTATTTCTGCAGTGATAAGGCATCTATTCAGGACCAACCAATAACATAATATAATATATAACTGCAGACAGAATACTGTTTTGCTGCCCTTCATAGAGCTCATAAATATAATGAGCTACTGTTCCCAGGGTACTGTCCAGAAGTCTGTGAGGTTTTTCACATTGAAGTCAGACTGTTCTGACAGAATTGTTTTACTGGTCAGATCTGGATAACAGATTTTACATAACGCCCTGTAATTTCTCTTTGTGCCTCAATCCTGTTAACTTTGTGTTGTCCTATTCTGTTTATTTTTGGTATTTTATTTGCCCTCACCTCTGAGCTTTTAACATGCTGCTGAGGTTTGTATTGGCCTACTCCTGATTTGAGATCAAGACAGAATTTAGTTCTGATGGTAGTTGATTCCAAAGTTGCAGAGAAACCAAATGTTTGGTAGCAAATGTAATAACCTACTCTGGGGGAAAATGTGTTTAATTCTGAAATATGAAGATATATTTGGGAGGAAAATCTTCAGCTTTTGGTGCTTGGTACCAAGAAAGCTTTTAGTAATCCTGGAGAGGAGATGCTTTTTATTTAGACCCCCTCTTATAGATGACAGTGTAAAGTAGTCTGGAAGCAATTGGTTTAAAATTTTTTGTCTATTTTTTTCTTCTGCTGCTGTTTGTCTATGTCATAGTCACCTCAGTGAAGTAACCTAACAAAAATATTAGTAGTGCCACAGTAAATGTGATCCCCAGCAAAATGCTCAACATCAGCATTAAAACAAGTCTGGTGTTGCATCACTGAGATGAATGGTGAAATCGGGCCCATCTGAGGTAATGGCCTGTGGATTGCATTACAGTCATCCTGACCTTTCCATAACAACTTCTGGAGCTTGCACATTACATTCACCCTACAGCACTTTTTATAGCTGTTCCTTGCTCTTAATAATGCTGCAGCTGATGGGGGTGTGATTTCAACTTATTGAATTCCAGAATGTAAGTGGTAAAAACCCTGCAAAGACATTTGTAGCAACTTACAACTAATGAGAGGCCACCATCAATGTATTTGGCAAACTGTTGGAAGGAACTAGTTTGTATTCACTCTCCAAGCCTGGACAAATGATGTGGTATATCTGATACCATTTTTTGGTAACTCTTCTGTACTGAGGTTTGTGGGAAAGGGGCTATTATTACCTGGGTGCTTATAGACACTATAGTGCTTTTGATTCCCATTTCTTCTGGTTTGTTTATGTGCATTTTAAATGCCCGTAGAGGAGGTGGGGGGAAGAGAGAATACTGTGCATATTACAGAGCATTTTCCAGTCAGCTGAGACAGACTGGTAAGAGACCTGATTACAGCTAGAGTCCTGTCCAAATAACTCTGTTGTGTTGTCACCTGTTAAAGTACTCGTGCACTTCTGTGGACACTTTAGGGAGTGTCTTAAATATTGCCTGGAGCCAAAAGTGGATTTGAATCAGTGTTTACAGTATCTGCCACCTTTACCCTAGATAATTCTGGTTTTAATTCCATTTTTATAATCCTATTACAGCCGCCAGATACTGCAGCATGTTAATTGAAGAAGGTGGTTTGCAGCATTTGTACAACATCAAGGAAAATGTCCACACTGATCCCCATGTCCAAAGGATTGCTGTTGCCATCCTGGACAGTTTAGAAAAACACATTATGCGCCATGGGAGACCACCACCGTGTAGAAAACAGCAACAAACCAAACCAAACTGAAAACTGCAGGTAGAGGAGTGTAAAGTATTGTCTCTGTAATAATCCTCTCTGATATGTGTGTAGTTGGAGTAACTTATAATATATTGGTCACCATTAAAGTGATTTGCTGGTAACTGTGGTACCCAAACCATGTGTGGTAACCTTGCTGAATGTCACCTTTAATGGCAACCTCGTACACAACTTGTAAAGGGTCACAGCTTGAGCTGGTCATGCCTGCAGGGTTAGTGCTGGCTACCAGGAGATGGGACTTGTACAGATCAATATGCACAGCTGGAAAGAAGACTTCAAGGAGTATCTTGTTTTGTGACTTCTGAGAGAAAAGGCTATTCCATCCTTGTGATTGCTGTTCATAACACTGTTCACCAATTTGGTGTTTGAATAAAACTATGTGTGGTTGTGAGATCAACACTTACAGACTAAAACAAAAGTCCATGCATGCAGGTGACAGAGAGACTTGTAACTAAGGCGACCAAAATGTCCATTGTCAATTAACCCTTCTAGACACAAATGGGGTCTTCAGCTTCCTTTTCCTTTTGCCTGCAAGCCATGTTCTTTTGTTTTCCTTACTGCTGAGATGATGCCTTTCTACAGTTCATTTCTCCAGAGTCCTCCCTGCTCCTGTCGAGGTGGGGACCAGCATCACATTCAGGGAAAGGGGAAACCCACTGACGTAAAGCAGTAGAAACAGAACTAAAATGAGACAGTACTAAAAGGATCTTTGAGAATTTGAATTTTATAACAAGAATGGGATTTTGTTGTTCTGTGACTTTGGTTGTGTGTGGTATCTTTCTTTTGTTTTTAGAATACTGATGGGGATAGGAGAAGGCTCATTTGAGCAAAATAACTGACATGACTTCATCATGGAGGGGGTTGCATGTATTCATAGAAGGCTGGGATATTTGGTCACCTTATTTATAAGAAACTAATGATTGCTCTCATTTTCTATAAATATTCTGTCAGTATTGTGCAGTGAATTATATTTCCAAGCCATCACAGTGAGTGCAAAATATCACCCAATGTTCTGTGTAAGCCCTGTGTCAATTGCATCGTTTTGTGGAGTATGAAATTTTACATAAAGATGCTAATTGTAACAACTTATTTCTTTCTTGGTTACCTTTGGATTTCAAACCATGTGTTGAATGAAACATATTGCACAGTGTACAGATGCCTGATACAATGCAAGTGATGGAAGCAAACTGCATGTCCATTCAAATTCAGTTTAATTTCAGGTGTTGTTTTTGTTTATCTGCTTAGTCTCCATATTTCCATGGCAACTGATTGATATTCAGAGACTCTTCTGTAAATATTGGGTAATTGAATTTAAAAAGACAGCTTATGTTTGGTAGCTTACTAGCAGAAATGGCTTCTTCGTGATGACCATATTTTACTGGTTTTAAGTCCTTTCCCTCCCAACTCCCATCCTTCACATAAAAACACCACCTCTAATCTTCAATAACCTAATTAATGTGTATTTCAGCAACTTCAAAAGGTACTGATCCA
Source organism: Leptocoma aspasia (assembly GCA_013399835.1). Taxonomy (NCBI): domain Eukaryota; kingdom Metazoa; phylum Chordata; class Aves; order Passeriformes; family Nectariniidae; genus Leptocoma; species Leptocoma aspasia. Next base: position 403,870 of record VXAX01007739.1, on the reverse strand, counting down.
GTAATTTAATCAGTGTTTTATAATTGTTTTTTGTACGAGAGTATAATTTTGGCTGGCATAATTTTCATCTGTGGATCTGGTTATATAAAGTTTTCTCAATTCCAACAGAAATTCAGCTGGCTGTAGCTTTGAATTATGAAGGTGGTTTAAAAACTAAAAATAGCCTACAGGCTTTACCCACCACCCTTCTAAGATGTCTGCTGTGGAATTTCCGTTACATGAAATGGAACACAAAACTTGTCAAAATCGGTGTCAATAGAATGAATATAAATCAATTGCTACAAGATTTTAAAATAAAGATGACAACTCTCCTTACAGTGCCGTCTTTTCCTAATAACAGGAGAATTTGCTAAAGCAACTTAACTGAAAAAAAAAAAAAATCAGTCCTCCAATGCAGCACAAAATGCAAGGATGATGCTGGCATCAGGCCAGAGACATATCACTTCATGAAGTTCTGCAGCCAGTGAGTGCAGAAATGCTAAATACCCATTTTCTTTTGCTCCCCCACATTTCAGGCAATCAGTGAGCAGAATTCTTTCAAGCTGAAAACTCTGCATGCCTTCAAAGTACAAATGCACTATATCTATTTGTATATGCCATGTATAGAAAGGTCTCTTCACACTCCTGTGCGACTTCAGGAGTTTCTGCCAGGGTAGAATAATTCTGGAAGCAACTTTTAAACTTTTTGTTCCACGTGTAGCATTTGCCGTCTTTTGTGAAGGCTGAAAATCCTGACTCTGCTTTACCTTTGCAAATCTTTACATAGAAAATTTGTATATGTGTAATTTGGTAAGGTTCCCACACACTTTAGCACACGTGAAACTGTGGTTTCCTTTGATACTATCATAGCATGAAGTTCCAATGTGGTAAGCCACATCTTATTTTGATAACCTATAAAGCATTTCCTAAAACCACATTTGCTTATTAATTAACTTCTCTTTCAAAGCCCCAGTCTAGGGAAGTAAGGAGCTGTAGAGCTAAATTATGTGGCACGTTTTAGAGCTGGAGAACCTCAAAGCAGAAGGAGAAAATAACCTTAACTTCCAGTCAGCTAACAGAGGAAAACAGGTGATGGAGAGAGATGATGTGCTCAGGGTGTCTGGCATAGACTGATGTGATGGCCTTATGTATCTGTGTTTTTTCAAGCACTGGTTCCAAAGGGAGGTGAGTTTGGGTTCCTGGAGTGGGTCAGGGTTGTACTACTCACAGCAGAGCTGGGGTGAGGGGCCACTGCTCTGTGCTAGTACTGTTTGTTCTGTCAAAGCAGTTGGAAGACCACTGATACATCTTTATAAATTGAATTTCTCTCCAGTGTTTGTTTTTCCTGTTTAGATGCACTATGTTTTCTGCTGCTTTTTTTTTTTAATTTGCTTATGGTAAGCCAAAACTTCTCCATATTCCTTACTTGATATCTGTGTGAGAACCATAACCACTGACTTCAGATGAATGTGCTTTAAAGATCAGGTGTACAAAGTGAAATCTTTATTTGGAGATTCGTACAGAAAAATGATCCAGTGGAGTAGTTAGAAATGCAGTCCAAGGCAAGGAGTTAAGTGCACAGAATGGTGTCATAAAAATAATCCTAAGAAATCAGTGGATCCTCCTCAGTCCTGCTTTATGTCCAGAAACCCCAGGGGAAGCAGAAAGCGTTATTTGCCGGTGAACCGAGGTGGTCGCTTCTCCCTGAAGGCAGCCATCCCTTCCTGACGGTCTCTGGTGGGAATATTCTACATGAGAGGAAAAAAAAACAAAAGAAAGAGGTGTGTTTTCCATTTACAAGTCTGATTTTTTTTTTTTATGGAGGGGACTGTTTTAAGTCTTGACTAATTTGGCAGTAATGGTCTAAGACTAAGATTGCTTTTCTTTCAATGATACATAAAATTCCATGTTTTGCAATTAGGAAAAAAGTGACAGGGTTGTAGTGTAACTCACAAAGTAAGTGCCTAAGAAAAAAAACATAGATCTATATAGGAAAACAGTTTTCCATAATCTTCATACTTCATCATCTTAAAATATGCTGAGACACACATTATATTTAATATTGTAGTACCCTGTATTGTTCCATTAGCTGAGAAAGGTGCATGCTCTCAAAACTTGCTGCAAAGAACTACAGGAGAAATAGCTTTGAATTTATTAAACTAAAACCATTTGTAAAGCTCATTCTATAACTAACATACAGTTGTTCCTTTCAGGAATGAATTCTGAAGGCAGTTTACCTGGGCATAACACATCCCTTCAATAGCCATCCCTGATGCAATGTCAACCTGGGAAGGAGAGCAAAGGTGTGAGGTTTGTCTGAAGAACAACCCTCAAAGCTACTTCATAGCTCTCAAATCAATGAGATTTCAGTCACTCTCAAACAGTCATAGTAAGTGATCTTCACTCCAATATTAGAAGTACAGTATTACTACTATCTGTAGAAAAAAAATCCTGCCATTTTAATTTTATCTTGAAAGAATGTTTTTAAAACCTCTGAAATGGTTTTAAATGTCTTAAAGTAAAATTTTATAATTTATAAACACATGCATTTATAAATTTATATACTAAAATTTTATAACCCATCTGTTCTAAACATTTTTACCGTAGTAATTTGTAAGAGCTTCTAATCTTATCATTCACCTCAGTATTTTAACAAAAACAATTATTACCTCCATTCCTTTGTTTATTGCCATTTTTCCCATTTTCACAGCAAATGGTGCCTTTATTAAAAACAAAACCAAACCACAACAGATATTTTAAAATAATTAAAATCACATTAATTCATAATAGATGAATTGTTGTATTATTATCCTAGCTCCAAATGATATTTTACTCTACAGAAATTTGCAGTAAATTAATAAGTATTTTTTTAAAAAATCAATTTGGTGTTGTCTGCAGTTCACAGATGAATACAGTGTGAAGTTTCAATGTGTCCTGCAGGTCTGTGTGGCTGCAGCTGGGGGGTAAAACTGTCCTGTGGGTTAAGCAGCTGGATGTTAACACTTGTTCTGTTAACACAGAAACTGCTTTCACAAAAAGGAACAGACTTAAAGAGACTTAAAGATCAGGAACCAAGATTTCAGTATTTCAGAGAAAGGAATTTCAGGTGTTTGTTTGCTCTCTCTTAAGGGCAACACAAACACTGTCTTTACACAGGTCCCATGAACAATGCACTTACCTGGGGCAGGATTTCTTTAGCCAGAGTTAAAGCTCTCTGGTAAGCTGCGTCTCCCTCGCTGTTCTGGGGCACTGAGTGATTTACCAACCCCATGGAGGCTGCCTGTTCTCCATCAATCTGTCTGCCAGTGAAAATGAGTTCCTTTGCAAGACCTATTCCAACACATCTGGGCAGGCGCTGGGTTCCACCTTAGGACAACAGGGAAAACACCATTTTCCATTCCTGACAAATGCCCCAGTAGTATTTTGTCTCCTTATAAAACCAGGAGGCTTAAAAAATAAAGGGATCATATGTTTCTTTAATAACTGGCTGAATATGTTAACATTTTTAGAGGCATCTAAAAGGCTTCAGTATTTTGATAAAAAAGAAAGGTGTAAAGGGACTTTCCTACATTCAGAGTAAGTCTGAGACAGAACTCTTGATTCATAGATTTCTTTCATGACCGTAAGATGCTACTTGTAATTTACATAAAAACCACTTTAAGTGTTCAAGAACACACTCTAATGGCAAAATATTTACAATACAGCTGAGAGAGTGAGACTTAATGAATATTAATGAAGGTTTAATGAAGGTTACCTGCTCCAGGCAGAAGTCCTCGTGTGGTCTCAATAAGGCCCATTTTAGCTGATGAAGCTATTAAAAAAATAAATGTAGGGTTAGCTACATTTTGATTTATATAACTAGAAGTTTTCCAGATTGAACTGATCTGAACTGAATAAAATCAGAAACTGTCAATACTGAACTGGAACTCCATTTCTCCAGGTAGCCAGAAAGTCTGAATACTACAGTACTTACTCCATGTCTGCCTCAAGTCTGCTTACCCCAGTTTAGCAATTTTAGCTAGAAAAATGAACCTCAAATCCATCCTAGATAAAATATAACGGATGGAAGCATGGAAACAGAAAAAATAAGTCTTCCAACCCAAAGTGATTTAAGCTGGGAAGGTTAGATCTAGCCAGAGTTTTTCTGATCCAGTATTAAGTTACAATAACTATTCAATCCTACTAATAAATAGTTTTCTAAAGGAATCCTAATCTTACCTAAAAATAGGCTTTACTTTTTAAGCACAGGAACTACTTTCCAAATAGGAAATTGTACAATTTCTGTACAACCTTCTTTAAATTTCTCTCAAGCTTCTGGACTCTATTAACAATCCACTGTCATGTGTGTAACTTCTCTTTAAAATACAGCCATCAATTACCAGGAGATTGCTACACTGAGCAACACAAACCTGCTACTCGGAGGTCACAGGCCAGGGCCAGCTCTAATCCACCGCCCAAGGCGTAGCCATCAATTGCAGCAATTGTGGGCACAGGCAGGGCAGCTACAAAAGAGAGCACAGATTGCACAGTTCTTGTGTTCCACAAGCTCTGTTTCACATGGTCCTGGAATTTAAATCCTTATGTTCTAAAGCTTTCAGTTCAGAATTGCTCAAGAACTCATTTTCTTCTGCCACAAATTTTTGGTCTGGAAACAGTAAAAATTATCTTCTTGTACTTCTCCCTTCTTTGTAAGAATGCAAAACATGCTTCTTCCATGCAAAGAAGCTTGCAAACACAAAGTACTGCAATGCAAAACAGGATCAGTCCTCTCCTTGCAAATTAATGACATGAATATTCATCTGTTGCAGTTAAAGGAAAAGAGAAGACACTATCCCTAGGCCCTGTCGCAACACTCAGTTTTTGTGGTGCTTTTGTTAGCCAAGGCTCCTGGAACAGGAACAGTAAACACTCTTTAACTAGGTTACCTCACAGTTGAGGAGCTTGATGTATCTGGAGATTAGCTGCTTGATACTTTTTTAAATACGCAGGCAGCTGGATGCAAACTTCAGAGGTGAGCTAGTTCTCTGCTGTAACCATCCCTCTGACTGCTCCTGTCATTTTTTAAAAAATATTGCAATTCTGATTGGTATTTTAGACAGATTTTACTTTGGTATTTCTTTCTAGTGAGAGCAGAATAATTCCTAAATAGGGGAAGAAAATTAATTGTAGAAGTTCATATTCATTTTGAAAAGAAAAAGGACGTGAGGGAGTTGTAGATACAACCCCCCCTGACATTGCACAAATCCATTCAGAGATTCAAATCCATATTCTTAGGTCTCTGGCATATTTTGAGTGTTTCTGAACATGTACTGGAAGTGGTACAACCAACACAGCACTTACCTCCCAAGAATTCCACAGAAGTGTGGAATAAATAAATGCTTTCTTGGAGCAGGTATTCATTACATAGGTGTGCATGTGCTTTGTTGTGGATAAGAAATGCATCTTGTCCTTGGAGGGGCAGCAGGATGGATGGTATTTCATTCTAATTGCACCTTTCTTTCAGGCATAAGCTGAACCCATTTGGAAAGCTACTCTTAGGTGGATAACCTGCTGGTTATCCCCTCCTACAGCATTTCTAAATGTTTTACTACAAGTGGTCTAGGATAAATTTTCCAGCTGATATAATCCTTTACCTATTTCATCCATAAGATTTCTCAGTTTCCTAACAAACTCTCCAACTTCTGCATCATCCATTTTTGCACGTTCCTTTAAATCTGCTCCTAAATAAAGGAGAAAAAGGTTAGAATCCAGGAAAAGACATCGGAAATGTTCCCTCCTGTCCCTCTCAGAGGACAGACCATTTAAAAAGTCTTGAGATACAGCATTCCAGGTAAGTAATGTCCATGGAAGTTGGAGTGTGGACATCTGGGCTGCAGCAGTAACGAGGGTGCTCCTCTGCACCCTTTTGACAGATTTATTTTTATTTCTTTTAGCACTCATTTCCCATCGCTTTTCTGCATGATCTGATTGGCACACAGCCTTAAGAGCAAGCACATTTTTTGAGAATAGTTTGCAGAGCCTTTGCTACTCACCTGCACAAAACACTCCTTTCACCTGGCTCTTGAACACCACCACACGCACCTGCTCATCGAAGCGGAGCTGCTCCAGGGCACTGAACAGCTACGAGGGAGGGAGTGCAGACAAGAGAAGAAAAAATTTAGGCCTATGGATGTGTACACACACTGAAATTATAGCAAGTTCTTAATCTATGATAGAAGTGTTTTGGTTTTTTCCCCTGCAGGTGCCAGAAAATTCATGGAAATCATGTAAGTGGAACCTGCAGGTTTTTCCACGACAAATGCAGAGTGACACATTTCCCCATCTCTTTTTTCCTTCCACTCAGAGATGAACCTTTGCTGTACCTAAAACTTCCCTTCCTGTCCAGGCATGATCCAGACTTTCTATAGGATGTGTCATCCTTGGACAGATCACCTGCTAAGGTGTGACAATGACTATGCTTTTGTTGTAATGACTCAAGTAAGGACATTAACTTGCATCTGAGTTAACTTCAATAAATTAACTTAAATTAGCTAACTTAAATAACCCAGATATCTCTGTCCACATCTGAGGCAGTAACTGTTACATTCTGTTTTTCTCCAGGTCCACCTGCCTTGCCCAAATGCCATCTCCCGTTGCCCTTCATCATGAGATAAGTTTTTTTTTAGATTTCCCACAACTATGCTCATTGCAGTTAGTTATTGATCATGGTTCCAAACATGCTCACAGGCCAGGCCCATACTCACTTCATTTACAAATACTTTTCCCAGTGAATTTCTCGCGTGGGGTCGGTTCATTAGGATTTCAGCAATACCTTAGTAATAGGAGACAATTTCAGTTATACTTCATTTAGTTCTCTGACACAGTAATTCAACTGGGAATAATATCTGCATATGCTGCATCTTCTCCTTCCTGAAAATGCATATAAAGTATATTCTAAAACAATCAGTTATTTTAAAACTGGAGGTGGCACACCATCTCTACAAAACCCAGTTATTCAGAACAACTGTAAAATTCAGTAGGCCTGTAAAAGACTATGAGTAAGCAGACTTTTAGAAAATGATCAGGACATCCAAGAATATATATCTTAGAATCAATGCAGAAATGGGAAAAAAAAACCCCAAACAACAAACCAAAACCCAAATGATCCATCTTAGGTTTCTCCTTTGAATGTTGTTTATTTTTTATTGTACAGTCTTACTGTGTTCAAGTACACTCCCTAATGAAGGAAACCATCCTCTTGGGATTGCTGTTTGCATGAGAACAGAGCAGACAGGTCACTCTCAGTTTATGTTCCAGAACCATTTTGAAATTGAACTCCATTTAACTTCAACATGATAAGCTCATCAGTAGAAAGGACCCCACTCAAAGTTCCTAAGTCCAAGCAGAAAAATAAAACCACATCTACCTACTTCACCTTTGCACATGTGATTTGTAAATTATTATCCAATGGCTTCTGTATGCTTTGGAGAGAAAAAACATCTCCTATTTCCTTGTCTGGACTTCTGCTCACTTCCCAGGCCTTAACATTGGAAGATACTGTTGCTGTGCTGTAGGTGCACAGCTGTACCTTGCACCTTCCTTGCTTGGTCTTTCTGCCCTGCTGGAAGGTCTCTGTTTATTCCTCTACCGATGGCAGTGGCCAGCTACTGAACCAGAGATGTGTCACATTGGAACAGAGACACAGGTCAACAGCGAGCACCACCAAAGGAAATTTACAGCTGGTAACTACTTAATGTTTTTGTAACCAGCAAAATACCAAGCACTGTTTCTAAACTCCTGCAACAGTTACACAGAAAGTAAATCCATGGCAATCTGAACCAAACCTCAAACTGCTTGGTGGCTCTCATGGGTAAATGTGCACAGATGTGTCAAGGTCCTGTCCTACTTTTATCACCGCACGTTAATGCTGTTAGAAAAATCTAAAGTATGCAAACCAGAACTTTTTGCGCTGAGGTCTCCTGCACACATAACTTNGCACCGCCCGCCACAGCCGCAGCATGGCTGCCGCCGGAACCGGCACCTTCCGCCCGCACCGCGCCGGGCCCGCCGGGCCCCGCCTCCGAGGGGGAGCGGCCGCCGGCAGGGGAAGTCCGCAGCGCTTGCACAGCCCGCTGCAGGGGAAGGGCTGCGTACGAGCGAGGAGCCGCGCGGTGGGAAACGGGGTCGCTGCCACAAACATCACCGCCAGAAGCTTGGCTGAAGTTGGCACCGGCGGTGCAGGGCGCCNAGCTACTGAACCAGAGATGTGTCACATTGGAACAGAGACACAGGTCAACAGCGAGCACCACCAAAGGAAATTTACAGCTGGTAACTACTTAATGTTTTTGTAACCAGCAAAATACCAAGCACTGTTTCTAAACTCCTGCAACAGTTACACAGAAAGTAAATCCATGGCAATCTGAACCAAACCTCAAACTGCTTGGTGGCTCTCATGGGTAAATGTGCACAGATGTGTCAAGGTCCTGTCCTACTTTTATCACCGCACGTTAATGCTGTTAGAAAAATCTAAAGTATGCAAACCAGAACTTTTTGCGCTGAGGTCTCCTGCACACATAACTTTAGGGAAAAAAACCCTAAAAAAAACCCCGTGTATCTAGCTATTAATTCAGCAGCAGCGTTCTTGAAAAAAAAAGTGTCAAGGCATAACTGAAAGCAACCCAACAATGAGCGCCCCGGGCTCGGCAGGGCTGTCACCCCTGGGAGCACACGGCCACGCTCACGCCAGGCCGAGGTGTTTCCAGCAGGAACGGGCAGAAGCGGAGCCGCGCTCCGAGTCCCGGCACTCACCGCCGCCGGCCGCGCTCAGCAGCACCTCCGCGCCCCGCGGCGCCCCGGCCGCGCCCGCCCGGCCCCGCGCCC
>VXAX01007739.1:304191-394977 GCA_013399835.1 Leptocoma aspasia | reverse complement strand
CCGGCAGGGGAAGTCCGCAGCGCTTGCACAGCCCGCTGCAGGGGAAGGGCTGCGTACGAGCGAGGAGCCGCGCGGTGGGAAACGGGGTCGCTGCCACAAACATCACCGCCAGAAGCTTGGCTGAAGTTGGCACCGGCGGTGCAGGACGCCGTCAGATCTGTGGAAGGCAGGAGGTGATTTGCATTCTGCCCGAGCCGTGGAGATCCTCAAGGATGACAGAGTGAGGGAAGGGGAAGTTGAGTGGATGAAGGGAAGCGCGAGTTGATGAAGGGTCAAATGTTCAGCTCTCACTGTAAATACATCTGTAGGTAACAAGACGCATTTCAGAAAGAGAATCGTCAAGTGTCCGTCCCAAAGACATTTCTGGAGGAAAAGAATTACAGAACCAAAGGATCAATTGGATTGGAAAAGACCTCAGACCATCAAGTCCAGCCTATGACTGATCACCACCTTGTCCCTTAGACTGTGGTGATAGAAATAAATGGCACTGAATGCCGCGTCCAGTCTTTCCTTAAACACTTCCAGAGACGGTGACTCCAGCACCTCCATCACTCCCCCGAGCAGCCCATTCCAATATCTAATCACGCTTTCTGTGAATAAATTCTTCTGGTGCAACTTTAGGCCACTTCTCTCATCCGGTCCCTTGCTCCCTGGGAGCAGAGCCTGACCCCCACCTGGCTGCACCCTCCTGCCAGGGAGCTGTGGGGAGCGGGAAGGGCCCCCGAGCCCCCTTTTCTCCAGGCTGATCCCCCCAGCTCCCTCAGCTGCTCCTCACAGCACCTGGACTCCCGACCCTTCACCACCTTCACTGCCCTTCTCTGGAGAAGCGGCGAGCTTCATTGCACCTCCGCTTTGGAAAAACGTCTGGTGATCGCCAGGATGGGGGAATTCAGGGGGATAAGCAGGGATGTTTGTAAGACCGGCCACGGCTGCGCCATGGACGGGGACACCCGGCCGCTGCCACAAGGGGCGCACTGCGCCTTTAAGGGGCGGGCCTATGGGCCCGGCCCCCGGGCGATCGCTCCGCCTCCTCCCGCTGGCCCCGGCCCCGGTGTCGCTGAGGGCCCGCAGGACGCGGCGGTAGCAGCGCGGGGAGCAGGGCTCGTCCCGCCGCCATCGCCATCATGCAGCGCCGGGTGTTCGTGGTGGGCGTCGGCATGACCAAGGTACCGCCGCCGCCCCGGCACCCGTGTGTGCGCGGGGAGCACGGCCCGAGCGAGGCCGGCCTCGGCGGCGCCCCCCGGCTGTGCCCTGTTGGCGCTGAGGGGGACGTGCTGCGGGAGCCGCGGCTGAAGCCCCTCACGCGACGCGGTGGCACCTCCGGAGCGCACTGGCAGAGCCCGGTCCCGGCCCGGCGGCATCGGCTCCGCGCTAAGTTCACGCTCGCTCGGGGTGTGGGGGAGGCCGGACCCCGGCCAAGGTGAACGTGATGCTCCACGGAGCCGGTCGATACAACAGCCCTGCAGCGGGCACAGTGTCCCTGTGTCCCCGCAGCCGCTGGCCCAGGGCCCGTCCCGGGTCAGGGGCTCAGGGAGGGCAGGGGCCTGCAGGGCCTGTCCTGGGGCGTTTCTGCTCCTGACCCTGCGGTTGTGAGCGCACGGTTCGCCCTCCACAGCTCAGCTCCTCCACAGCTCCCCGGGAGCAGGTGGTAGCCGGGTGGGCGTGGGGCTCTTCTCCCAAGTGACAAGTGATGCGACAAGAGGAATTGGTCTCAAGTTTCCACAAGGCATGTTTAAGGTTACAATTAGGATTAAGTAAGATTCCTTCACCGAAAGGGTTGTCAGACCCAGGAACAGGCAGCCTGGGTTTGGCAGTGCTGGAGTAACAGCTGGACTTGACTTCGGGGTCTTTTCCAACCTAAACGATTTTATGATTTTCCAAGAGGAACAGTAAAAGAACCATTTTTGTCTTGACAAATGAATCTTAAGACAACTTTGATATTTGCCACAGTAGTCAGAAACTCTGCTTCCTGGCCACCTTTTAAATAATAACTTTTTGTCTTGTTGCTGCATGGGTATTTTGCCAACATGCGATGTGATAGGAGAGGAGTTGAAAGGTTAAAGACAATTCTGTTAATTGTGTTTATTGGACTAGATCCCAGCATGTAGTAATAGAAGTTATTGAGCTCACTTGTGATGTCCTTATGGATGAGACAAGTAAAACCTGTCAGACAACATATTGCATCTTAAGTATTTTACAATGAAATCAATCTTTTAGGACTGTATTGCTTCTTCTATTTGATTAACATTAATGATGTAATGACTGCTAAAATTTGTTACATCTTCTCACAACAACAGTCCACGTTTCCTGTGTGTGTGACTGTCAGTTCCCCAGTACTCCACATTTTCAGAAGTGGATCATCTCAGTTACCAGTTAAGCATGACTTGAGGAATTGTCAGTACTTTTTTCTCTTCTCTGTTAGCCCAAGCAGTATCAATCACTCTTACAGACTTCTACAATGATCAACTCATCAACTGTTTTTTCTTATGACCTTTGCTATGCAGATTCTCTGTTTTGATTAACAAAAGGAGGCACTGCAGAAAGTACAGCTAAGTGGTACAAATGACTGGAGTCAGGTATATAAGCAGAAGGAGGCAGCAAATTAACTTTCATATGCTCACAGGGGACGTCAAATAATTTGTAGGATTATAAATAGTTAGGATGATTTCTTTTAGCAGTGACGCTTTTGTTACTGATGTAAAAATGCAAACTACATGTACTTGTGGTGGTCTCTAATGAGTCACACTGCAAAGAAAATAGAAATGCCACCTCTACTGCAATGGTGAGGAGTGAGGCGTGATAAATTCTCTACAAAGAAAAAACATTTTCCTGTTACAAAGAGGAGTATAACAAAAAAAAAGTGGAAGGGAAGTATTTATCAAAGCTTCAGTGAATGTTATGTCATGTATTATGATGAATCAGTGAAGATTACAGTTATTCTCTGTACCACCCACAGGCTTTTGTTCATCTCTATAGTCAGGGATCTTCTTTAACACTGACCACAGAAATGGCCCTCAGCTCCCATAAAGTTGCACTATTTTCTCTTTAGCCATTGCAGGGTCTGGCAGCAGCACTTGGGAATTGTAAAGATTTTGTACATGAACTTTTGGGTCAATGAAATTACATTGTTTGCATTGTTTAAAACTTATTTCTAAATTAAATATAAAGCTTTTGAATATACCAATTTGAGCAAAATATGAATTAAATCTCACTGTGATTTATTCTCAGCTTGTTTTTCTTCCTTTTCTCTTGCCAGTTTTCAAAGCCTAATGAGAAGAGTGCTGATTATCCTGACATGGTTAAGGAAGCAGGTAATTTAATAATAAAGCATTTTGTTTGATTGCTGATGCTTATTTTAGGTCTTACAGCCAATATTTTTATTACACATATGAAGGAAAAGCTACTGTTCAATAAATAGATACATCTAAAAAACAGATTTAAAACTCAGACCTTTTCACCAAATCCATAACTGACCTGTCCAGGTCAGCCCTTCCAGGCTGAAGTCAGCAGGATGGCTTAAAATTGGCTTGTGCACTTAAATAATTGAATGCTGACCTATATTATTCAAAATATACTCACATTGGGATGAACAACCTTGGTGCATGAGCACAGAATTGATTGAATGAAACTTTCTGATAAAGAAGCTTGTTCAGGACTCAAAATACTGTGAAATTGTCCTTATGAGGTACAAGACTATATTAACCATTTGCACCATGTAATAAAAAATTTCTACAACTGTCATTTGTGAATGCAGGACTCATACATACTACTTTAGGTTTGCTTGTTACGGTTGTGAGAGCTTGTTGGTTTTTTTTTTTTACCTTCAATTTTAAACTTTTTTTTCCAACTTTTAACCTGTTTTTTAGGCCAGGCAGCTTTATCTGATGCTGGGATTCCTTATTCAGCAGTGAAGCAGGCGTGTGTGGGTTATGTTTATGGTGAGTATTGTTTGGTTGGGATGTGACTTCTGTGACAACTGCAGACATCTGTGTGGATAAAGTATTAGGAGTGCCATCAATAAGCTTTCTGTTAAGGGGAAATCTATTTCCATTCCAAAAAGATTCTTCCATTTACTTTCCTTCTGATTCTCTATTAATGACTGTATTGTGGCAACTGAAGTAGGGTCAGTCTGCTGTGATACCTAGAGCAGCTCCCAAGCCACACCTCTAAGACCCTTCTGTACAGTCCAATTATGTCCCTTTGATTCACAGCCTGTGAAACAAAAACAGGATAAACTTCTGGTTTTAAAATCTCATGAGTTTCATCTTGTTTCTGAGGTTCTTTACTGTGGATACCTGAGAGCCATACTCACCGTGATAGCTCAGAAGTTCAAGTTTACAGTTTAATTGGTAGCATTGCACATACAGGCAGTGTATGTACAGCAAAAAAAAAAGCAAATCTTTTTGTGAGTTTGTACTTTATTTTAATGTTGTGTGTCTCTTCAAAGGTGACTCAACCTCTGGGCAGAGGGCAATCTACCATAGTCTGGGTCTAACTGGCATTCCCATCATCAATGTTAACAACAACTGTGCTACTGGATCCACTGCTTTGTTCATGGCCAGACAGCTTGTAGAAGGAGGTGGGTTGTTTTGCTCTGTGCACCTAAGAGATTGTCTGGGATGCAGTAGGATGGAGTATGTGGCTGTACATGTCTTTTCCTGTGTCATGAGCTGTACGAACCTAGTCAGTTCTGCCAGTTAAGTGTTTCTGCAGTCATCATGTGGAGGAGTGCAGAACAAGTGGCATTAAAGTACTGCAGGCACTAGATTCTCCAGGATGAAAAGAAGAATCTGCTAAAAAGCTTAGCTTTTTTCTTTTAACTTGAAGTTAATACAAGTGTTTAACTAACATGTTTTTGGAAGGGAGGGGAGAGAGCAGACTGACAGGCCATGCTTTGAACCGGCAGATGAGTATTTCCTCCTATTTTTGCAGTTCCTTGTGTTCCTTTTGCAGTTCCTTTCTTGCACTGATGCTGATGTTTCTGTAATGAGAGCTATAGTAACACTGTGTATGATTGTTTAGTATTTGTAGCTGAGACAAATTTAGACATAAATGCTTGGTTGTCTATGAGAGTTGCTGTCAGACAGTTAAAAATAACCCCCAGTCCTGTAGTGATCTTTCATTCTTAGGTATCAATATATTTGTATCAATATCTTGTCCATCTTAATTTGTCTCTTTCAAAAATGAAGGAGGAAGGAAGAGAAGCTGGTAGGTGTTTGTGTACATATCTTGTAATGGAATAGTTGTTAGTACATAGTGTAATTTTTAATCACATTGTGCTTTAAATAGCCACACATTTTATTTTAAGGTTTGGCAGACTGTGTTCTGGCACTCGGCTTTGAGAGGATGGCAAAAGGATCTCTCACTTTGGGTGTAAGTGTCTGAAACACTTGATATGTTTTGTGTTTGTATCTGAGATACACTTCCTTATTCTCTGAGATGTATTCTCAATAACACCACTTGCTTTACTGTTTGCTGTAGATGATGACAAAAGAAACCATTAGTTTGATCTAAATAATCTCTTAGTGAGCTTTGTGCTTCTGATGGCAGTTATGACATACTATAAAAAAATAAATTCTAAAACATTCCGTGCAAAATTCATGTGTCATGTTTGTTGTATTTTGCCAAGGTTATGTTAAAGGCTGGGTTAATGAGGGAAAAGGAAAATACCAGATAAAATACTGAAGCTTTGAGAAACTGAAGTGTCTTTCTCAAACAACTCAGCAAATCAAAGAAAGCGCCTGGGTCTTCTGGCCTGATGCTTACTCAGTTGACCTGTTAACACACTCTCCCAAAAACTAAGGGCTTCTTGACTCTTATTTGTTTTTACTGGAGAAATGTGTGTGGGTTTGTTTGTATTTTGCCTTAAGGCAAGCAATATTAGAGCCCATATGTCATTTAACTGCAGAACTGCCAAATTCGAGAATATATTCAAGAGGTTTGGGTGAAAAATGTTAAATTTAGCAAGTGATAAAAATGAGAAGGAGTTATCTTTTAACATGCTTTATAATATTTTATCTAAGCTTCATTGAAAATACTAATAGAGTATTAATTTTATAACTTGAAACTATATTAACTGTAGGATTTTAAGTGAGGTGAAAAATATCCAAAGTCCCCTGCTGAAAATAGTGACTGTGATAGAAACTATGTAGCAGTGACTCTTGCCATGAATCAGGGCAGTGGTTATAATGTTAAGCATTATCTGCTTATTTACTCTTTTTTATAGCTGGGACATTATCAATACTTCTGAACATGTCACTGAAGTGACATACTGCCTAGGGACTAGTTAAAAGATTAGAAAAACCTATCATTTGCTTGAAATCTGTGACAGTTTTGTGGTGACGTTGAAAAGAAAAGGAAATTATGATTTGCTTTGCATTTCTGTTTTCAGTTTTCAGACAGAGCTAATCCTGTGGACAAACATTTGGAAATTATGATAAATAAATATGGCCTAGCAAGTGCTCCTGTGGCACCTCAGATGTTTGCAAGTGCTGGCAAAGAACATATGGAGAAATATGGTCTGTTAAAATACATTTTTCCATTGTTTTCTCTTTATGAAGTGATTTAAAAATAATAGGATTTTGTTCTAAGAAGTGGTAGCATTAAGGTTGCATAACTTCCTGCATTTTATCCCTGTGCCTTAGGGATAGGTAGATGGGTTTGGGGCTGAACTGTTTGGCAAAAGCTATTGGGTATTTGATTTGATTTAATACCCAGTACAAGGCTGCTGCCACTGCTGTTTGCTACTCCCTGACCAGACAAGGGAACTGGCTCCAGGGTAACAGCCTGGCCTGTTGTGCATCTTTTATTTGCACTTTTAGGCTATTATATGAAAAAAATCTAGACTTAGACTCTACTGTTTCCCTGCAGCTGTTTTTCACTGATAGGAATTTAAGCATTTAAATTTCAGTAATAGAATAATACATCAAATAAAATGCACTTGTTTTCTGTGTTTTTATGTAAGTATTAAATATGCAAGTGGACTGTTCTGTCAGCTAAAACTCAGCCATGTTTAGTAGTCTTTATCTAATTTTGAAACCTCAGCTGAGTTCTAAGGAAAGCCTTCATAACAGTGTGTCTCTTGTAAAGATGCTTGTAAAGGTCAGATTCCTATGACACAATATTTAAACTGTTATGTCAGCACTGTTTGAGTAAACAAAGTATTTCATCACAGCTTTCTTTTCTCTTTTCAGGGACAAATCCAGAATACTTTGCGAAAATTGCATGGAAGAACCACAGCCATTCAACCAACAACCCGTGAGTCATGTACTCTGCCTCTGTAGTCAGCATCCCTGATTGTTAAAAAAAAATTCAGGCACAACAAAGTAGTATTTTTAGAATATGTTCAAAATATTTTCAGAATATCTTTATTATGGAATGAGACAATAAATAAATTATTCTAGAAATATATAAAAATTAATTCTCTATCCAGTGCCTTATACTTTGTAAAAAGAGTTCTATAGCTGCCTAATAGTGTGATATTAGTATGTCTACTGCTCAATCTGAGATGGAATCTGTGTGTTTTCCTTAGGTATTCCCAGTTCCAAAAGGAGTACACATTAGATGAAGTTCTGCATT
Source organism: Leptocoma aspasia (assembly GCA_013399835.1). NCBI lineage: Eukaryota > Metazoa > Chordata > Aves > Passeriformes > Nectariniidae > Leptocoma > Leptocoma aspasia. The sequence continues at coordinate 387,399 of VXAX01007739.1, read as the reverse complement.
CTCGCAAAATTTTTGATTACTTGACTGTCTTACAGTGTTGGTAAGGAGAGGACTTTGCATTGTGAAATAGATCTTGATGTTAAGACAAATATGGTAGGACATCTATTTCAATAAAGTTTGTGTGTCAATTATAATTTACAGATTGCTTTAAGTAAAACTTTATAAATAAAACAGGTGTGGAAACTCTGTCATGACCACTAGATAGTTGCTCTTAGTGTAATACAGTGAGCTGAAATAAGCTTTGTATTTTGGGGTTGTCACGTAATTCTGTTCTTTTACTAATGTGTATCCATTGCTGTTAAGTGTTTATTCTTCTCTTCAGCCTTTCCTAAGCACTCTTGGAGGGTGTATATATGTTTATAGCCCAGTAGAAGCTTTGATTTGTCCTAAATTGAAAAACCTTAATGACACATTTCTATTTCAATGTAATAATTTTCAAATGTCTGGTATAAATATTACTGAAAGTGTCCAGTAAGCACTGATGGAATTTATAGTTTCAGTGGTATCAGCCAAAGAAAGTGAGGTTTTGTTTGGGCTTTTTTTCCTTGGGTTGTTTTTTTTTTTTTTATTAGAAGATAAATCTATGGAAGATCAACAATCTAATGAAGATTGACGTTACTGATTTTAGAACAATAACGTCATTATTTTTCTTTCAGTCCAACATCAAATGGTGCTGCAGCTGCAATTTTGGCTGATGAGGACTTTGTGAAAAGGCATAAGTTGCAGTCAAAAGCTGTGGAAATTCTAGCCCAGGTGATGGCTACTGATTATCCAAGCACATTTGAAGGAAACAGTTGTATGAAGATGGTGGGTTTACAATTATGTATTCCTTGGTACTCATTGGGGTGGTTTTTCTGAGTTTTTTTGTTTATAGTTTTGCATTGGTGTTTTCTGGGCTTTTTTTTTGTTTGGTTTTGGGGTTTTTTTTGTTAAGTACCTGCAAGTCCTAGTGATGCTATAAACATTTTCATATCAGTGAGCAAACATATTATGCTTTGTGGTGAATGTAAAATTTATTTCATTTGGACAGATATGGAGTAAGCAAGGAGTATGATTGTGGAATGACTATAAATAACTTATATCAGAAACCTAGTTTTTAACAAATTATTTACAGGCTATTTTTTAAACAACTTGAACAGCAAAAGAGAATTCCTTTCATTTTTCTCTTTATAATAGTAATGAAATTTAAAACAATCAGGTGGATCATAGAAAAAGATAACAAGACAATTTGAGGATTTGTTTCAAGGCTGTTGGTCTGAGTCATGCAAAGGAACAATTTGGGTTATGATCAAGGTTAGGAAAATGGAGGATATTCCCCAGAAAGGTTTTGCATGCCAACAATAAGCCTTAGAATGTGTTATCTCTTTCTAGACAATTTTTATTGTATGAATATCTAACTCTGATATGTGATGCATTAAAATAAATCAGAATACCATCTCCTTCTTTCACAGACAGGATCTATAGAAGCACAGTTAAAATTAAGTGTAAAAATTAAACTGTAAGCTACATTTCTGTAATGATATTTTAACATAGAATTTCTCCTTTTTTTCAGGTTGGCTATGACATGACTAAAAAAGCTGCACAAAAATGTTTTGAAAAAGCAGGGCTGAAACCTACAGATGTTGATGTGATTGAACTTCATGACTGCTTCTCAGTTAATGAGTTCATCACCTATGAAGCTCTGGGACTGTGTCCAGAAGGTAATAGCAGCAATAGAGATAATTGTTTCATTAAAATGGAAAGCACCAAAAATACCCAAATTAAGAACTCCTGTGATCTCACTCTTGGGCCCCTTTTTTGGAGCTGTATTCTATCACAATCTTACCCCAAGATTTCCCTCCATCTATGTATTTCCTTTTAAGAAGATAAAAATAGGACAAGAATTGCCTGTGGGGGGCCTTAGCAAGTCACTGATCTTTGAAACATCTTTGCCTCAGAGTTATTGGAAATTGTCAACATGCATCTAAAGTCAACTGTGTAACAATGCTCAGTCTGCTCAGATTAGTTTAATGTCAGTGAATTTGCAGGATTTACAACAGATTGAATGGCAGTGGAATTTAGCTCTGTGTGTGTAAGTAAAATCATTAAAATTTTCTGCTGAAGAGGGTATTTTGTGGTTTCAAATAAATAATGCATTGAACTGCTATTTCAGTTCATGATATATTTAAATTCTAAACATATTCTTGCTTTGCATAGATTATCATCTGATATAACCTTTCTCTAATTTGTTTTTAACTAATTGTCAGAAAATACCATATTCTGGCACTAGGTGGTATATCAAGTCTGAGGTTTCTTACTGAAACAGATATTTATGCAATTCCAGGAAAACTTATGTGTTTGCCTTTGAATGTTTGCTCTCTCCTGTCATTTTTGCTGTCTTTTTAGCGTATCTGCAGCAAAAATGGTAAATGTTTGACATATTTAAACAGGTACATTAAACTCTTTAGGTTCATTCCTTTAATTGATGCAGAATAATCCTGGTGGTACTTGTCTACTTGACTAATTAGCCTTGTGCTTGGTTATTTAATGGTGCTGTTCTCACAGCCCTTTGTCAGTCTGGCCTTAATAGTATATGAAACTTATCTTGGAATGATAGACTAATTAGGCATAAAGATTAATGAAATGGCATAAACCACCGTTGATTTAGATGGGCAAATCTAACCTGGTATTCTCATTTAATGGCACCATGGAACCATGACAAATCTTTTTTAGACTTCAGTGTTAATAAGGAAGGCTGAAGAAGCAGGTACAAGAATAAATGAGTTAAATGGTTAAAAGGGAGAATTCTCTGTAGTCTGGAAAGCTAAACAATTCTAAAAATTAGTCTTCTGATTGGTTTTATTCACTATTTTAATGTCTTAATACAACCCAAGGTACCATTAGTTGGCCTTTGTGGTGAGGGCTTGTGTTCAACTTGGTGTTCACCCTCCAAGTCCTGGGGGTCACAAATTACAACTTACAAAAAATGTAGTTATCACTGCAGTTTCATGAACAAAATATAAATAGCTTCATTATACTGATTTTATCATAATGCTGTATATACCAACAGAACAATTAACTGCAAATTAAAAACAACTTTTGTGCCAAATGCTTCTCTTCCATGTTGTGCTTTCTTCAATGGTATAAGCAAATCTCATCCATGTAGTTTGGCCAATTTTTGCTCTTTGTGAAATATGAGCTGTAACATTTCATAGGGTTTGACTGACATGCAGCATCTCAGCTAAGTTACAGCAAAACTGAAAAAAATCACTTACAAATAAAAAAAGAACATTTTTCTTACATGAATACTGTTTTATAGGAAGAGCATGTGACCTGATCGACAGAGGAGACAACACTTATGGAGGAAAATGGGTTATTAATCCCAGTGGTGGCTTGATTTCCAAGGGACATCCTCTTGGTGCCACAGGTATGCAAAACCACTTCATTTAATCACACCCATTAGATAAGAGATACAGCTCTTGAGCAGGCAGGTGCTTCCCACCTGTGCTTGAAACGTGAGGGCCTCAAAGCTTCTTCCCAGCCTTCTTTCCAAATAATCCAAGTGTTGGGGCAGGCTAACACAGTTTAACCTTTCCTAAATAATTGCTCAATAGTATAACTTCCAAATAGTATTTGAAGAGCTATTCTAGGTTTTGGAGATATTTACTGTCTCTGAATAGCCTCTACCATTGTTAGCTGTACTAGAAGCCTATTTTGTTAAGTCTTGGAGGTCAAAATATGTATCTGATGTTTACAACAGAAGCTCACTTGGTCACCATTTCCCAGCAACATAGGTACATAGGTTTTCCTTTTCTTTTTTTTCCCCCCTTCTTTCTTTAAACTGCTGTGCTTGTTTCTAAATGAGTTGGCTCTTGGACAAAATGTGTTGGATTTGTGAAGATAATTCACCCTCCCTGTTTGGAAATGAGAAGTTATCAGAAAACTGGAGAAGATGAAACCTTGTGAAACACCAAATCTTAATCTAAACAGTTGTAACAGTGAGATACAATATGCAGTTAAGTGTGGGGGCCAGGGGAAGTGTTAGGAGACTTTGGAGAAAAAGGGTTCCAGATAAATGAGACTGTGGGTATCTGTAACAGGGTGAGAGTATTGCATTGCCAGGTTTGTGGTAATTTGTGTCAGTTACACAGTGATAAAAGCAGAGGCACTTACTGGCATTCTTGCTTCTCTAGTGCCATGGGATGGAGGAAGAGTCAGTAAAATGCAGAAAATGACAAGTCTTCAGCCTGTCAGCTTCATTTCCCTTGGAAACAGTCTTGAGGCCAGTTATATGCTAAACAAGGGTCAAATAAATCCTCTTAAATATCCAAACCATTCCAGGGCAGGCTGCACCACAGTACACACCCTCTCCTCGAGGCTGAGAGAATGTGAATGAAACCTGTTCATTCTCATCTATGACTGGAATTTTAAAACTCCTTAACTCCTCTTCTTCATAATGTTTCAGTTGGCAATGTATAAAATCGGGTGCATAAAATGCAGATTCCTTGTCTGCCTGGTCCAAAGACCTGTGCAGTTGTCCAGGAGAAGGGAGAGGAAGGGGTGGGAGAAAGGAGAAAAGAGTGAGGAGTGTCCAGAGGATGAAAGGATATAGCCTCAAGCTGTGCTAGGGGAGGTTTAGGCTGGACATCAAGAGGAATTTTCACACAGAAAGGATGGCTAAACATTGGAATGGACTGCCCTGGGAGGTGGTGGAGTGTTGAAGGAAAGAAAGACTGGCCATGGCACTCAGTGCCACGGTCTAGCTGACAATCTCGGTGCTTGGTCACAGGCTGGACTCGATGATTTTGGAGCTCTTTTCCAACCTGCCCAACTCTGTGGTCTGTGCGTGCGGCGGGACCGGGCCCCGACGCAGAGCTGATGGAATACTGGGGGTACTAAGGGTGAACATAATCAGAGACTGTCAGGGCTGCGATGCAAAGGAGTTCCCCTTCCTTTGGGTTTCCCAAGGACATCCATGTCGCTCCTGGCAGCTCGGATCCCGGAAGCTTCTCAAATCCCGTGTCCCTGGCTGTGTGGCGGGGGAGGCCGCTGGCTGACGGCGGGCTCTGCGCTCGATGTTTCAGGGCTGGCGCAGTGCGCGGAGCTCTGCTGGCAGCTGCGCGGGCTGGCGGGGCAGCGGCAGGTGCCGGGGGCGAAGGTCGCGCTGCAGCACAACCTGGGCATCGGCGGGGCCGTGGTCGTGACGCTCTTCAGGATGGGCTTCCCCCGGGAGAGCAGGTGAGCCGGGGCTGACACACGCCGGGGGCTCGCCCGGCATAGGGGGGAACGGCGGGCTGCACCGCCAGGCCTTCCGGAGCGCTCAGCTGGGGCTGCACATAGCGCAGGGACAGAGCGCTGCTGGCCCAGCCTGGCTGTCCTGCTTCCTGTGCCGTCAAAACTTCGTTGTTTTGGAGTTACTGCTCAAGGAGGAGATGAGCCTGTAAACTAAAACACCCAGCACGTGTAACTCTTGTATACCTGCAGCACTGCAGGTCTGTACTGAGGTTAAAACTCACACAGTCCCGTGTCACGTTGTGCACTGAGAGTTACTGGAAAGCTCAAACTGGCTTGTAGAAATGGCTCATGTAAGGAAGAGTAATGTTCAGAGGAAAAAAGCCACCGAACAAATAAAAACCATTCCAAGAATAAAACAGACCAATTAATTAAAATTAATTAATTGAAACTTGGGATCTGCCAAAACCAGCAAGCCATCCATGGGAACAGAGAAAGCACTGCTTTCACTGCTAAAATTGTTACTGGTTTAGCTCTGTGAAGGATTGCTATCAGCCTTGTTTCATGTGATACTGTAATTCCTTAGAATTCTGGTGTGTTACTGGCTACAGAATTTGCACTTGCAATTGTAGCCTATTTCAGAGTGAGAAAACACTGCTATTAAGCTGTCTGCACTCTGCTGTAGCTCAGTGCTCGAATGGACAGGAATTGAGAGAAAACACTTAAAATTTTTATTATTCTGGTACTTCAGGGAAGACTTACAATACAGTTCCCTTTAGGTTTTCACTTGCAGCTTTCCTTAGAAAGATTGACCTGCTTATTGTGGGCATTGTGGCTTTTAAAGATCAATCTCAGGGCTTTGTTTTCTCTGAAAACTGTGAACAGCAGAATTTATCATATGCTGGCCTTTCAGAAGGAAACATACCCCTCCCTCCCAGCTTATATTTCTAACATCTATTTCAGTTAAACCTGTGCAGTTCCTGGGAGGTGACAATATAACCTGTGGAAGAGGTGATGGGAGAAGCCACTGAACTTTGAAAGCTGCAGCTGTGACTTTTTGTAGTGTCAGGAGTAATAATTCTGTCTCTTTTAATCCATAAGAGGTTGTACCCTGTGAGAAAAAAAGATAGAGGAAAAATATATCTTCTCATGAATTCTCTTCAAAAATGCTCCCAAAACTTGTCAGTGGGTGTTGGTACAGTTTTAAATCTGAGGGGAAAGGACTGTTACAGGGAGTACACCTTTTTCCACTGCTTTTGAGCTTTATCTTTAAAAATACTGTCACTTTATGGAAAAAAACTGTTGCTATTTTTATATCATCAGCCTTGAGGTGCTGCTAGAAGTAGTCCTTCTTGTCAGGGAGAGCTTTTCATGTACAGATAATATTTCTCCTGAAGAAACTTAAGTCTAATCTACTATAGCTCATTTCACGTTCGCTGATGTTCAGAATTCTTAAAATACTTTCTTAAGTACAACTCAACCATGAGAAATCTTAGCAACACTCATTTCATCTTATACTAGAGAAGCTTCAAACCCTTTAGTTTTCCCAGAGGCTCTGTGTGGGAGATCCTTGACACAGGGAGTTGCACCAATGTGTGTCAGGCTTTGGAATGGAGCAGTGTGGCTGATGTGCTCAGACACCCCTTATGTAACTGAGTTATGATGTGCATTGTGTAATTTAGGGAAAGGTGGTGAAACTCCATGTTTGTGAAGATCCTTCCCACCAGTTTCCTACAGCAGTGGATCAGTTAATCACCAGTTCCAGATCAAGCCTGTGGCTTTAGTGAGAGCTGATAAGAATGTGCTTCGAGGCAGCAGCACTTGATCCGTTCTGCATTAGTTTTTGAAGCAGTTCTGCTTTTTGTTTGGTGGCTTTTTCTGACCCTTACAGTTTCCATCCTGTTAGTACAGCCTTGGTTTATTAGCAAAATGGATGTGTCTCCTTCAGACAAGACAGTGCCCACTCTTGCTACCCTGTCACACATCTGCAGGGCAGTGTCAGTACCACCCCAGTAAGTTCCAGCAACATTTCTTGAGCAATTCTGTCGCTTTAGCAATATCAAACCTGACCACAGTTTTGGACTCTGCTGCCAAGAGGTGGTAATAGCAGTGAACCTGTTCCTCCTGCTGCTTGAATTGCCATTTCTTTGGATGTTTCTCTGTACTTCGGCTCTGTTTGCCCCTGCAGAAATCAAGAATTGTGTTCCATGTTGCTATCAGGCTATGCAGGTTGATTTCTCCAGAGTACCAGGGAAAAGATTAATGATTTACTTTCATTATAAAATTAATCTTCAATTCATACACACAGAACACCCAGATATCTGGAGTGATTGTAATTCAAGCTGTCAAGAGAGCAAGCTTCACTTTGATACCAGGGTTGCTCTGTACTGCTAAAATGTTTCTTGCTGGTGTTAGGCCTACTTGTGATCATTTGAAGCTGTTGAAAATGCAATTTGAAGTGTTTAAATTAATGGGGGTTTTGTTTCAGCAATGGCCGTATTGCAGCTGTGCCTCTCAGTGCAGCTGTTGATGGATTTAAGGCACACCTGGTCTTCAAAGAAATTGAAAAGAAGCTCCAAGAGGTATCTGAGTACTTCTTTCACCTACAACAGGATTTTAATTGATAGCAGAATCTGTGTGAAACCTGTTGGCAATGTATTAGCATTCCTCACTTCTTCAGGACTGTTCATTGAAGCAAATGTTACAGATTTGGATTTTGCCAGAAACCTTTTACACTGTGCCATGATTTTAAGTTACTTTTTTTCCAGATAGTTCCTACCTGCATAAGGATATTTCAGTGGAGGCAAGTTTAGATTGTATGTGAGGAGCTTGCTAACTAACCAGAAACTTTGTGTTTGATGCTAGGTGCTTGCTTTGTAAGTGTGATTAGAAGAAGAAACTGCATTTTGTCAAACTTACGTCAGGACAAGGCTATCAGGACTATTAGGGCTATTCTTCTTAGTTTAATAGATTTCAAGACAGATAATCATAGTTTGAGTTTTTTTGTTTGTTTAGATTTTTTTGGTGGTTGTTTAAATGATGCCTAATGGGGGGAATAGATATTTTTATATTAGTAGAAATGGTGAAGGTTTTTTTAATTACTTCTGTTAAATTAAGACTAACTGAAAATTATGTCAAAGTAAATTACTTTCTTATTACATGATCATTACAGGAAGGAGAGCAATTTGTTAAGAAAATTGGTGGAATCTTTGCCTTCAAAGTAAAAGATGGTCCTGATGGGAAAGAAGCAACTTGGGTAGTAGATGTGAAAAATGGTAAAGGCTCTGTGGCAGTTAATTCAGGTCAGTGCTCTTTTATTATGTCTTTGCAGAAGACACATAAAACTAATGAATATAGACTCGTATTCTGTTCAGGCTGTAGTGACCTTGAACAAAAATGATGTAGAGCTACCTTAATTTTAAACTTCTTACTGACACTTTCAATCCTTGGTGTTTCAGACCAAGAACTAAACATCTACTCTGAATCTGTCTAGGGATAATAGTGTATTTTCTTAGAGGCTACAGGCAGACCTGTTATATAATTTCACAGGAATCAGAATGAAAAAAAAAAGCGAAAATCAAATCTTGGGGATTTTGTTGCTCTCACCTCTTAAAATTTGGGCCAAAAATCTAATTTGTATCTGTTTCTTCAGTTGCTTTGTTGGAGACACTTGTAAGCAGTAAACTGGTCTGCCTTGTCAAGTTACTTCTCCTCTGCAGGTAGTTAAGCAACAAAACTTGATTGGTTTCAGTGCTGTACCAGCTGATGTAAACTTCAAGTTCCATTTTGAAAAAGGCAGAAATAAGAAACAGACTGGGTGGTGTTGGGAAATCCCATAAAAATATTGAAAACACAAGATTTGTACCCTTGCCATGAAAATGTTGTGTCTCAAATCTGAAGTCACACACCCTAGTAATGAAAAAAAAAAAAAGAGAGCCAGTCCTCAAAATCTGATATATCCATGAACCTGCATCACAAACTTTTAATTAAAAACATGACAGGGGATTTGATTCAGAAATTCATTCTTATGTTATTACAAAAAGAAGACCAGTCTTCTATTGCATGGGCAACAATTTATCAAAGATTTCAATCTAATAGTAAGATGAGTGTAGGAAAAGATGTGTGCAGGTTTTAGCCCTTTGGTTTACACATCAGTATTTATATCAGAGCTTATTAAAATAATTTTCCATCTCACTTCTAATAAGAAGATCGTAGATACTTCTGTACTTGAATTAATTCAAATGAATGCTTTCAAAATGCACATGTTGTTCCCATGGAAGGAGAGGGCAGGAAATGCCTGAAATGTCAGTAATGAATATCTTCAGAGAGTGTCACAGGGGAAAACTCATCTATTCCAAGCTGATCTTCATACTAGCAAATATAAGCTTGATAAAACTGAAAGATGATTATCAGTGCTTGCAGTGAACATTCTGTCTGGATACAAGTAGATTAGTATTTATTTTCAAGAAATGAATTTGCTTAGCTTTTTAGGAAGGCCCATCTTTCTTCGGTGTTGGGGTGGTCTGTGCTACAAGGAGGCCCAGCTGCCTGTTGGCTTTGGGTGGCACTTGCTGATACGTTTTTAATGGCTCTTACTTGTACATACTTCAGGTACCATTTGCTGACCTGTGGTCTGAAGGGATGCTCCATGTAGTTGTAGCTCCTATAACTGTTCCATTTCTCAGTTTGAATCTTCATTCAACTCCTGTCTTGCAGATAAGAAGGCAGATTGTACAATCACAATGGCTGACACTGATCTGCTGGCACTCATGACTGGCAAAATGAACCCTCAGACAGTAAGTACAGCAAAGATGACCTGATCAGGGAACAGGTTTGAGTGTGTTTAAGTTGAAATCATTTGAATGTTTTCATCCAAAACTGCCACAGCTGATCTGAAAAATGGCAATTCTTGGTGTGCTCTGAACAAATCAGCCAAAGTGAGATTCATCAAGAAGGACAGGAATGTATGCCAGATATCCTTCAGGGATGTGTCCTGTGTTATATACCAGAAGGAGATACAATAGTGCTTGGTTTGCAAAGAGGGGCAGTCCAGTTTTTGCAACATGCCATAAGAAAGAAGGAATGTGGGCCTCTCTTTGGAGGGCTTTACTCCCATAGCTGACATAAGTGTGAGGAGTAATCTTGGTGCTGAAAAGTAGAAATTGAGGTGAGCATCCACTGAATGCCTGTCATTATTTGTTGTTGGTGAGTGGGGAGTTTGGAGGGGGATTTGGTTGGTTGGTTGGTTGGTTTCTTTTTTTTTTTTTTTGTTCCTCTGTACACCAAAAGCAGTCATAGTGTACGAGTAAACCAGATATTGATATTTAAGTTAATTTTAAGTTGCTGTTCTGTGCTTCCAAATTTTAAATGCTCTGGGTAACTGTTTCAAGATTTTGGTCTGGTAATCATGGGGTAAATTTTGCAAACTGAAATGTGTCTAGGAGAAGTTTTAAGATAAAACACATTATAGAAATGTTGTAATATATATGTAGAAAATTCAGAAGCAACTCCAGCTTTACATCTACAGTTTGGATATTTTGGTGTATGCAGTTTATCTCCTTACAAGGTCTGGAGGAAAAAATCCAAATTTTCTGCATGTCTGCTTCACAAACAAGATTTGTAAAATTGAATTGATCAGGAGCAAAGCCAGTTAAGGCTGAGGAGGATTTGGGCTAAGAAATCAGTTGTGGCACCTACTGTCACTGTGGCTTTATTGTTTGCAGTTGAAATAATGAGCTTGTCTGCTATGAACAGTCACCACCCAAGCATGGGGTGTTCTGCCTGCTCCAGGTACAGACCCATGGCTGTGATAATCTAAGAAACAAACAAGTTTATTCTCTTTAGGTAGCAAAAATAGAAAAGAATACAACTTCCTCAGTTTACTGTTCTACAGTCAGACAATGCATTTGTTGCTGCATGTGAGGTGTGGGCCAGAACTGTTGGAAATACCAAACTGCTCATCCATAATAACCCATAACTGTCTGGAGGGGTGCATTTGGGATAATGTGTTGTATTGCATTTCACAGAATCTTTCTTTCTTTTCAGGCATTCTTTCAAGGCAAATTGAAGATTTCTGGGAACATGGGCATGGCAATGAAACTTCAGAATCTACAGCTTCAGCCAGGCAAAGCTAAACTTTGAGCTCAGTAAATAGTCAGTACTTGATATTCTTGACAAAAAAAGTAGAATAAAACTAGACATTATCAATAATATGGCACAGGCTGGGTTTGATTGGACCTCTCTCACCTAAATTCTGTGGTTAGAGACCTTAATTCTCTTAACAATTTCCATCGGTTTCTCTATGGGTAAGCTTGAGGCACTAACACTTACAAATGGTACATGGTGGGGCTTTGTGACAGCTTTTGTTCTAATCAGTGTGGACAATTTTGTAAAAATTAGAGCTGAATTAGGCTGCTTACTGTTGTTGAGGTTAGTTGGGAAGGAAGAAAGCAAAGTTATAAATGGTTTGGCATATCAATGAAATGACGTGCATTTTTAAAGGCTGTAATGGCAGATCATACAAATGCTTTCCGACTTCTAACCAATTTGCTGCTGCTTACATTAAAATGGTCTTGTAAAGGGGATCTCTAACAACATTTTTTTAGAATAGGTTTTAGGAATTTGCTATAAAATACTTTTCTTATTACTACTTTGGAATTAAACAAAATATCCAGAAGGAAGCAGGAACTAGAATGCTGCTTTGAGCTTCACAGGATTTGATAATACTTCACCTTGAAAACAGATTAGATTGGCCAGGAGAACAGAGAGGGAAGATAACCAATATGTTACCTGTTTTCTCCTGGTAAAGTCTGGTGTTGATCATGATGAAATTCTTGTCAGTTATGGAAAAGCTTTAAGTTCTGTTTTGGGAAAATGTATTCTGGTTGGAAGTTTAATAGAAAATTAAATATACTTTTCCTGTTCTTCTGTGTGTCTCTTTCTCAGATTTATAAACATGGATTTCATGTTAATGTACTGAACTGAGAATTTTATTCAGGTTATCACAAAGGACACCTGCAGGCATCCACTTTTTCCTCCTCAGGCATTGTCAGTACATCATCCATAAACTTCATCTCAGTCCAATAGGCACATCTCACATCCTCACATACTTGGGCTATGGCTGAGGAACTTACACTGAAACTTTCACTTCCCTGGCTTAACTAAAATAATAATAAAAAAAGAGCAAATTCAGGCCAATCATTCTGCCTCCTATTGGGAATGGTGACAGATCGCTGAGGACTGAGAATGGCTCTACTGCATCAGACCAAAAATCCTTCTGGCCCAGTGGATTTTCTCCCTGTTGGTACCTTGGAAGGAAGATGAAGATGGCCCAATTATCTGTTTACTCAGAGTACTTTCCTAGCTGCTGTCACTGATTGTCTTTTTTTTTTTTTTTCCCCAGCTCACAAATTTGAGCCAGAAGTGGATATGTCTGAATTCTCTTTCATGAGTTTTTCCAGCCCCATTTGGAATCCTTGGACAGCTTTTTTAGCATGGATCATGAGTTTCTGTACCTTCACATCATATAGAATTAAACTTACTCCTTTTCTATCCTATACATTGCAGTTTTATATCTCTTAGTTTTTTTGGGGCTTTTTGGGAGGCTTTGTGTTTTACTGGAAGAACAGTGAACAGCTTCAGAGCACTCCTGGTGTTTATAGTCTTGTCCTGTCACCTTCAAGATTCACAGCTTACAGAGAGGTCATTGTATTTAACTCTGTCACATGGAGAGACCCTTGTAACCTTCTGTCCATTCAGGTATCCTTCCTGTATGTGGCATTCCAATTGTCCTGTTAAAAAGTTTTCAAGATACAAGAGCATTTTCTGCCTATGTTTTTCTTTCCCCAGCTGCTTTTCTGACCACTCCTTGTATTGAGGTGATGTTTTCTTAGATCTCTTAAAACTGGGGGCTCATTCCTTTCATACTAACTCGGTGCTTATTTCTGCACTGTGAAACTGAAATATTTTAAATTATTATTGTTCAATATGCATCAATTCATTTGTACTGAATTTCAGCTGTCTTTTACTGCCCAGAACTCAGTGTTCAGGTCTGGTTTTTAATATCTGCATGAATCAACATTTGTGATCCCACTGTTCATCATCTTTTCCAAGGCATTAGTTTTCTGTTAATTAGGACAAATATGGCATTGCTCCACTGTAAACTTCTAAAAGAACAATCTGGTCATACGAACTGTTTCCTCCTGTGCATTGTTTATTGACTTATCTAAAGGATTGGAATAGATAGGAGTCATATCTCTCAAATGAAAGCAGTGTTCAACTCTCTGTAAAATAACACTTGCTATTGTATTCACTGCTTTTTCCTAAGTTCTTGCCATTTGGCTTGTGGGTTAAAACAAAGGGAACTTACAGGATTGCAGCAGTAATTCTGTACAGAAAACAATTTGTTCCTCCTCTTGAATTACTGATACTACCAGAAGAACTCTGAGGAGATGTCTGTTATGCAAGCTAAGAACATGCCTTTTTTCAAGAATTTCGAGCACAGACACAACATACTTTTGGCCACTGTTTAATTAAAGCAGAAAATGAATTTTGAAATGTAAACAAAATAACATAGATAATAGTAGTCCATCCCAATAATAGTTCAAGTAATATATGCTCAGCTGCAGAATGAGATTAAGTTCTTTAACGGGGAAAAGTTGCACAGAATACAAAGGGGAAAAAAAGTGCAAAAATAACTTTGGAGTTTGTTTGCTACCAAGAGGAATGATGTCCAAGGCTAAGGCCCTGATTTCTCCCTCTGAGAAATCTGGGTTTGCACAGGCCTGGGGTTTTCAGGCTTGAGCATCTGCAGCTATGGTGTCATTAAATCAGAAAAATCCCAGATTAAACCTTCCATTCCCATCAGCAGTAGGTAGAGGGAGTAGTGCACAGGTTAGCACAGCCTGCAGCTGAGAGGACTGGTCAGGCTGGTATTTCTCCTGCAGGATTTAAGGAGATGGAGTAAAGGACAAAATCATGTATTTACCCCATTTACCTGCTAATGTCTTATTTTGACATCTGTCCTGTATTGCTTCTTCACTTTCAGTACCTTCTTTGTAATTTTTTAATATAATACTTCCTCTGATTTTTCTGGAAGTGAGGGAGGTGTCTTTTTCTAGAAATCCCAGATCCTCCATGAACATTCTGCAGTCTTTGAATATGACAACCTTGAATAAATAAATGTTACAGTGGACAGAAATAATTTCCTTTCATGAGAAAAAGCTCTGTGATACAAAGCAGTTTTTGACATGAAGTTCTGTTACTCATTTTTTGCATAACTCAAAGCATTACCTAAGTCTGTACCATTTTAGAAATCTTGCTACAAAAGTTTTCTTTCTCACTCCCTAATGCTCTGTTGACCAAGCAGCATTAAGCTCCTCTTCTCCAGCTAAAATCCCCTATAGCTTTAGATCAGCCTTTTTAATGAAGTTTATGTTACTCCAATTGTGTTATCTTAACTGGATTCCTTGGGGGCAGAATTAGAAAGGAAGCTGGAGATACCAAAAGGTGGCCAGTCACTGAACATAGCAGTGCTTTAATTTTGGTTTCAAAGGCCTTGTGTAAAGGAAATAAATAAATTGTAATCCTCTAGGCAGAGGGTTTGGTGTTCTCAGACTCCCAGCTCACGTGAGGGACAATCTCAGCTTTAGATATTAAAATGCTTGGGAGGATTGTTCTTCCTTCATGGACTCTGGTGAGTACCCCTTGCCAGCTCTTGGTTTGGGTTTTTTTCCCAGCTATATTTAGTGTGACAGACAGAGGTGTTGTCAGGTTGGCAGGTATATCTTGCCTTTATTTTCTTCTGCAAAATACATATAATTCTTGCATATTGGAATTTTCACTATAATGAAAAAAGCAAGAGAAGCACATGATTTGCCGGAGTTGGAGCCACTGAGCAGAGTTGGTACCTGATTCAGCAGATCTGGCTTGCAAGAATTTGAGTGAATGCTTTGGTTTTGGAGCACAAATTTTATTTTTAAACTTTTACTTGAATTTTGTGTTTTCAGCCCTGGTGCTTTGCCTAATCAGAAACAGGTTCAGTGCAGACCAATACACTTTTGAAAATGTGTGTGTGTGACACAGTCTGGCAGGTGGCATTGTGGAGGCTTTGCCTGTGTACAGCACATCCTGGTAGTGTGGGATCCCTCTGGAAAGCTGCAGAGTGAGGAGGCTGTGAACAGCTGAGCATAGATTGTGGCAGCTGGGATAAAGAGCTGGATTTTTGGGCAATAGATCATTTCAGGATGCAGGAGGATGGGATAAAGGGCTTTGACTACATCCTCCCTCTTAGGATAGAAAAAACTGCAGATAGTCACAAGGCTGGTTTTGTCCATTTCCCATATGTCCAATTCATCTGAGGTCAGATTCAACTCTTACCTCCTTGGAACAGGAAATCCATCTCTTCCTGCTCTGCAGAGCACCCAGAGCACTGCATGTCAGCTCTTGTTAAGCAGAAAAGGGTAAGAATGCAATTAGCCTGGTGGATAAAAGGCAGGGAAAAGTCTCTTAACTATGAAAAATCAACACTTGAGGAAGCAAACCACATGTGGAGAACAAATGCTGGAAAAAGCCCCAACTGTTTGGAACAAATGCCTTTATTACTTAAATAAACAGCAGTGTAATTTGTTGGAGTGACAGTGTGAGCTATTCTGTGCCCTGTATCTCTAAGAAGAATTTGTTGCTAACTTGAAAGCAGATGGCTTTGTATGGCCCTGGGTGGGTTTTCTGGGAAATGTTAGTTATATTTTGTGATACAGGAACAGAAACATCCTAAAAATGCTGCAGCAGGCTAAAAGGAACATGGATAGTATAAAACAAGTAAAAAATATGCTGTGTCTGTATCCCATATTTCAGGTAGATTAAAAGCAATCATGGACTTTTAAATTTTTTTTAGACAGTACATGTCCTCTGGGAGAACAGACATCTCAGAGTTCATTTGGATCAAGACACAGATGCCAATAGGCTCGTGGTTAGGCACTGTTGTGAATTCTTGGGTTTGAAAAATACTTCCCTTCCTGCTTTGGAGACAAAACCCCCTTTTATTCCTTGTATTTTGATTATTCATTTTTTGAAGCAAAATGACTGCAAGTTACTTAGAAGAATTTTAATGATTTTTTTCTCTCCTTTCATATAAAGGCACAATACCAGCACATAGCAGTGAGCACATCAGGAATGTCACTATTTCGGTAGATCCTTAAATAAATAAAGGTGAGAGTAAAGAACATTTTGTTACCTTTGAAGATAAACTAAAACCTCCAGAATGCCTTGTGGCTCACTCCAGGCAGATCACAAGTGAGCTAATGCCCAGAGAACCACTGTTCTTGGAGCTTGTGCTTCAGTAGATCTGCTTATACCTTTTGTTCTCTGGCCTGTTGCTGTCTGATTGGTGTGTCTCTTATTTGAGTTTATCATATCACAATTAATTTAGCCTGTTTAGGACAGTGACAGTAGTTGCAAAGCTGGGAGCAGGTCTCACATGGAATATACTGCATAGTGCAGCTTGGCCCTGGACAATGCTAAAGTCTGCAAAGAGTTTCTTTTGAAATCTAAGAGCTCAAGGTAGCCAAGCCTGTCCTTGGCCCCCACAGGGGCTTTTTACTGCTGGGCAGTGCAGAAGGTGCACAGGGTGCTCTGTGCCAGGCCCATGGCAAAGCACTGTTGTGGCACACACTGTCTGTCACAGCTGCCCCAGCAGCTGTTTGCCCAAGGGCCTGGTTCTCTGCCATCTGTGTGATCTGAAGAAACAATCATACCAAAGTTTAAAGTGAGTCTTCAGCTTCAGTTTTTAAACCTGGAAATGTTTCTTCACGCAGGCTGCAGCCACCACTCAGGCCTGGCAGCAGGGAATGTGCAAGAGTATGAAGACCCAAGTTTGACTGGAAATGTCTCCCTCAGCTCATTTTGTGCTGTGAGTGGAAATTCTTTGCTCTGAAAGCTCCAGAAAGCTGCAGTGAACAAAACCAGTGGCTGCTGAGTCCATGTACCATGGCAGGGCATAGCCTTTGGCTTAGAGGTGTGTCAGAACACTTTTAGGCAGATTTGACTCCAGCTCTGGTTTCCCTGAGAATTTGTGTGGGTGATGAAAATGCAGCACTGGGCCTGAAGAAGGGAGGTTGTGAGTCTGGGGTATGTTGATGTAGAGGAGTAAGATGTGGAAGAAGTGAAAGCTTGGAGAAAAAAAAAAAGCCTGTATAAGTAGTTTGTAGCACAGTGTGAGGATGTGTTACCTTTGCACATGGGATATCTGGTGTCTGACTCTTGTGTGCCTCTGTTTCCCCACTAAAGTAGGCACAATGCCCCTCTTTTTATAATGCCCTGTACTTCCTCTAAATGCTACCTGACAACAAATTACTATACTTCTACAGCAAAAACACAGATAAAAATGCACTTTTGGGGAAGGGTGAATGCTGGTTACTTCCTTTCCCTTGTGGGCTGCTCTGGCATCCATAGTGAGTGAGGTAATCCCCCTACTCCTCCTCCTTGAAAAAAATGTGCATATTTTGTTGTATGGACTCAAGGTACTGTAATACAGAAAGGGTAGCAGGCAAATGTGTCCTGGATCTCTGAGTCACCAGGAAAAAGCAGCCAGCGTTGTTTTGTTTTTGTTTTGGTTTCAGTAAAAACACACTTCCCACTGTAACTTTTCAAACTTCCACGTGGCACACAGGGGGATCAGTTCCAGTTGATATAAGCCTGCTTGAAGAGAGGGAGGAAATAACTTAATTGCTTTAGACTTTAGTTCAGCTGGAGTGGAGAGGAAAGAATCAGTGTCCCTTCTTTGGAATTCAGCAAGAAGGTCGTGTTGTTGGTGAGGACAGATCTTCTGCAGGTTTTGTGGAGGTACTGTATGGAGCACTGCAGGGCACTCAAAAAACAGGTGGCTTTATATTTAATACAGTAACTGCTGTCAGGGACAAAAAGCTGTGTTGCTTTCTTGGGAGTATTGCTGCACTTGGCTCATACTGTTATCAACTGTATGTTCCTGTTCTTTCACCAAGAAAGGGGAAATCAGCAATGTGAGGCTTCTGGGCTGAATGTCTGTGTCTGTGTGTGTGTATGTGGTGTAAAGTTCTGATGTTAGGTCTGCAATGCAGGGCATAGAAGATAAACGAGAGATTGAGTGGATGGAGTGTCACAGCAAATTTGGGGACTTTGCCTGTAAGATATTTGTAGTTTCAGCCTATTGATCCCTGGTCCCCAAAGATCAGATAGTGTGTTCAAAAGGAAGGAGAGTTAAAGGGGAAGGAGATAAAATGTAGGAAAAACTGCTGATCTATCTGTTGCTGGGTAATTTAAACCAGACCCCCAGAGAATGGGAGGACATTGCCACCTGGAATTCAGATTTGGGTTGAATGCAGCTAAACTCAAAGATGTAGTAACAGTGCAGCTCCAGTGTCCTGCAGTGAAATGCAGAAGCACACACACTGTCTCTGCTTCTCTTCTGCCAATTCCTGCATGCTGGCTTTTGGCTTCCCTCACGGATCTTGCAAACTGTGTTGACAAAAGTAATGGGAGATTGTTTATTTCCCAAGTCTTTATATTCAAGCCATAGCTGCTTCCTCTTTCCTACTCACATTTTCCTATATGGTGACTTTGGAAAATTCCTCTCTGATTTCGTTGGGAAGTGCAGGAAGCTCTCACTGGTAGAGGGTTGCCTGTTACTCTCTCCAGTTCTGCTGCTCACATCTGGAAAGGATCTGGCTTGGAAAGGGGAGACTCACTCTGAGCTCAGTGCACGTTACTGACATGGCATGAGCTGAGAGAGCCTGTGGGGGCAAGAGAAATGTTCTTCTCCATTCATCTCATTTCTGACAGCAAAGGTGAGTTTTTCAATTTTTTTTTTTAAAGCTGGCTTGTCAGACAACCTGCAGCAGCAGCCTGCCTTTCAGCTGCAGCTTTTAGCAAAGATACTCAGTGTAATAAATTCAGTTAACCTGTTGATTTTGAAGGAGAATCCTCTCCTTCAGTGGGTGTTTTTCCATCTCTGTGTTTGTGTCCTGTGAGAATGTGTGTGGGGAATAATAGGTAGCAGAGATGAGATATTTTGGAAGTGATTCTGTTGTTTATTGGGGGCACTGTAATCACTGAGAAGCATTCAGTAACTCGTGAAACTTCAGTTTACCTCTTGAGACTGTGTCTTTTGTAGCACTCTTGTGATGTGAGGCACCAAACTGCAGGTATCAGTTGTGTCTGGACTCAGAAAGATGCAGCCACAGAAACCCCTGAGCTGGTTTCAGTGTCACTTCAGTCTCTGGCTGGCAGGACCTGCTCCAAAGCCCACCTACAGCAAGCAAAGAGGACTGACTCTTTTTAGTGGGTTTTGAGCTACTCCTTTAGAAACTTTCCTAACAAGGCTTTGAATCAGGCCCATGGGAATGAGCTGAAGTGGAGTGAGTTACTTCAGCCTTTCTTTGAACTAAAAGAAAATCACCATCATGCCTGGTTTTACTGCCTGCATTCCAGATGTACACAGATGTTCCTCTATCCAAAGTGCCTCACTGTGCTAGAGCAGCATTCCCTCCAAAGGCATTGTAGCAGACACTTGCATATCATTAAGGGGATGAGATTGCCTCAAAATCTTAGTGTGCAACAGATAGAATATTTCATGTTCATTTTCTAACATCTTTTCAGCAACAGATGTGGAAAGGCCAGCATGTTGCAAATCTAGAGAGCCCAAGATCAACCATGATGTAACTGTGCTATGGGAACAGTGTTGATCCTGTTACAGCAGAGCTGATTGAGACCTGTATATGCAAGGTTTTCTATCTATAGTTTCTTTGGCAAGTATCTATAAGGGTGAGCTGTTATATAGGAAAAATACTTTCTTAGAGATCTGAAATACTTCCTGAGATGATTTTCTCTAAAATTTCTGAAATATTTTCTGAGATTAGGTCACCAAATACTAAGGATTTTACTAATCCACTGTTGGCATACTCATATGGCAAATTTTGGTCTCAGTGTTAATATCTGCCATACAAGGAAAGTTCTATAAAAGAGATGAATTTCATTATATTTAGCTATTACAGATATGGAAGCTGTAAAATAGTACAACAGGAGAAAGAGGGATTAAGCACACAATGATAAATGCTTAAAATCATCTGCCCAGCATGTTTGTAGAAAAGACAGGACTAAAGCAAAACCAGCATCCATGCTTTGGGATGCTCTGCCCTGTAGTTCCACTTGCTCCCATTTCTTCAAGTACAAGTCAGTGTTTAAAAAATTACTTAAGACTTTAATGGCTATGACTGAGAGCAGGATGTCTCCAATGCTTCCCAAGCACCCAAGCTCTCTATGAGATCTCCTGGTGCTAAGCTGTGAATGGATATAAATGGGGCCACAAAATTCTGACAGATGCCAGTCTGGCTCTGTGGGGTTCTTGTTTCTGATGCAAAGAAGGAATCTGGACTAGCAGAGGTGAAGAGAGTATTTATTTGATAAGGTCATGGATCCATTGTGCCTTTTCACCTTAAAAGATCAGCCTAAGTCTTTCTCATTGCTGTCAAATCGTTCTGTGTAGAATAGCTGAGAGGATAAATGACAAGCCATAACCAGACCTGACTGCAAACCTTTATGTATGAAATCTGAGAAGGGCAGCAAGTGGGACCGAGGGGGCTGGGTTAGGGCCAGCTGGCTGCTCCAGTAGATACTCAACTTCTGTTTGGATTATTTTAACCTGCTGCCAGAAAGATAAAAGCTGAACATTAGCCAAGTGTCTTAGGTTCATATCAGCACTGTCCAAAATCCATAGGAAGCCCGTTCTGTTTTCAGTAGCTGAAAGGTTTTGTTATTGTTCGATGCACGCGTAGCAGCCCCTCTGAGAGTCACTCCTGAGCAGCCTCTATGTTTAAAAAACGAGAAGCGTTTCTTCCTATGCAAAACTGTGAGGAACGGTACGACAGACAACCACATTGAACTAACTTTCCATAACCTCTTCCCTACGTCTGCGGGATCATCTGGCGTTTCTCAATATGAAAAAAGCAATAAATAACTCGGGGAGTCGGGGCCGGTGCGGGGGATGCTGCCGGGCCGCCGGCTGGACCCGGCACCCACTGGTTGGGCAGCGCAGTCCCCGAAGTGCCTTGAGGGGACGCGAAAGCGCCCCGGGAGAGCGGGAAGGCGGCGGTGGGGCTGGCCCCGNCAGGAGGGCGTCGTGGATTGCGGCGGCATCGACCTCAAGGAGTTCCCGCTGCTGCTGCCCGAGCTGACCAACCACCTCTCCCTGCAGGTAAGGGCGCGATCCATCGCCCCCCGCCGTGCCCTCATTCCGCCCCTGAACCCCGGCTCCTTCCCTCAGCCCCTCCTCGGCTCCCGGCGGGAGCAGCAGGTGCCTCAGGCCCGGCTCCTGAGCTCGACGAATGCACCCGGTTATCGGCATCCTCTCCCTTCGCATGCAGGGAGGGGAAAAAGAGTTCCACATTCTCTCACAGCTCCATGAGAAGAATTTTTGTCCAAACCAACAATTTCTTGTTTCTCCTTTGGCCAACCCAAATTTCTGGTGGGGCCCTTCCATTTTGAGGTGTCTTTGAAGAAGATGGGCTAGATGTCAGAGAATTCTTTGGGCAGCACGGTGTGTTAGTTCAGACACAGTGGGCCAGTTCAGAGGCAGAGCCAGCTCATGTCCCCCACTGTCTCACCTCCCCCTGCAGCACATGGACTCAGCAAGGAAGAAGCAGGTGTGACATGGCCAGTGCCACCCATCACCCCGAGTGGCACTGCCTGGTGCTGGGTTGCCTGTGGCCAGGAAACTGATGTCATGCTTACAGCAAATGGTCCTGCTCCAGACACATCGTGTCTTGTCATGAAAAGGACATATAAGATGTGAGATTCCAGCTTCAGGAAGAAGAATTGGGATGTCCTAGACTGTCAGCATGCCTCTATGCTCTGCTCTTAGTTAATTGATCCCTGTGACCAGCATTTAGGCTGGTGTCCTTTCCCTGCCAGTGCTCTGACACCTGAAGGGCCAGAGCATGGCAGCCCTGTGGCTGTGCCTCCTTGGAGCAGCGGCAGTAGTTGAGGTTTTCAGTGCTTGGCCCTTCACCAACTGCTTTTGGTTTATTGCTTCCATCTGTCAATTCTGTCCAATGGATGAAATGCAGAGTTTGTTCAGAGCTTTTCAGTTATTAAAACTGTAATGTAAGCTGGCACCTTCCTCAGCAGATCTGTCCCAGGCGTGTGCTAGCAATGGCTCCTGCCTCTGCTACCAAAAGAGAAGAAGCTTTTTGGAGCTGCAGCTGTCACTTTCTGTGCGCTGGCCTGGCTTCCAGGACAGTGGTCCTTGACTGGTCCCCTGGATGCTAAAACTAGAACTACTCATTAATGGTCAGAATGTTAGTCAGCATGTTAATGAAGATCTGATGGCGGTCACCCCTGACAGCACAGCCAGTGCAAGTGAGCCTGGCTTGATGCTCCCTTCCTGTGACCAGTGGCTTTTAAAACAACCCATGAATAACAGAAGCCATAAGCTTGGAAATCCACTGTGCCAACCTTGTAGCACGTGCTTTGGTGCAGCTACAAGGTTTGGCTGTGGCAGGTGGACTGTGGGCCTTGCCAAGCATAATCACACTCTTTGTGTGCTATTGCTGTGTAAACTGGATATTCCTGGAGATGAGCAGAAGTCAGGCTTTCAAATGCTCCTGGGTTTGGATGTTTTGGGTTTGAGATCTGAGTTTGGCTCATTATGGGTGAAGTCTTGACAAGGATTTGACATGGTGGGTTCACTTCCAGGTTTTATTGAAGTTCACAGTCTGGGTTTACTGGGATCCTTCTTGGATTACTTTGTTGATGATTAATACTCTCCATTTTCTTAGAATAACCAAATAGAAGAAATCTTTCCAGAAGAGCTTGCTCGTCTTTATAGACTGGAAACTCTCAATTTGCAAAACAACAGGCTGACTTCAAAAGGTGAGCCACGGGGTGGACAGAGCCTGTGCCTCCAGAACACCAGCTTATGCAATGAGGCCAGTGACAGCTGATAAGGAAAGCCAGGGTGATGGATTGGCTTGGTTGGAGTGGTTTGCTGTGAGCCTCACTCCTCTGGCCACCACACAGAGCATGGAGACACTTTATCATCTGAAACACAATACTCAGTGTGGAAGAATGCAGCCCTGCTGAACCAGTGGAGGAGACCTGGCAGCAGCTCGTGTGCTGTGGCGTGAGATCTCCTCATCCAGGAAACTCCCTCTGGTCCCACAGGCACTTCCATGCAATGCACTTGAGAACCAGAAATGTCCACATGCTGAATGATTTCCTTCTGAATGACCTTGTTTAGTTCAGTCTAGTCAGTCAGGGCAGTTTGGTCCAGTTTTGTCCTTGTCAAATTTGGTATGAATTTATATGCATATTGCAAATAAGGACATTTCTACCCTTCTCAAACCATTTTGATTTTTGTAGGCAGGTTTTGATTGCTCAGTCTTATGCTTATTAGAGAAACTTAACAAGGGGTTAGTGAGGAAAGCAAAAGAAACAGAGGAATTGGAGTAAACAGTAAGAGAGGATATGGGATACAAAAGTTGTAATTATTATTATGTGTCACCCAGTTGATCTGAATGCTCTTTTTATCTTTATTGAAATGACAGAGAACAAAATTTATTGACAATGTGGGCACATTATACATGGGCCCTGAGGCACAGCAATCTTACATAGCACAGGGAAAGCTGTGCTTAATATATCCAACCTTTGACATTATTACCTTTGGGCCTTCATGTTTTCTTTCACAAGCTTCAGTGCAGCCCTGAGTTTCCAACGTGTTTTGACATGGAAAATAGCTTAACCTTTGATGCATGGTTATCTAAGTGCCAGGTGAAAGTGTTAACTTGCAGGCTTCCCATTGTGACAGCAATTGTGCTTGTGTGATCAGCTGGATGCGGAGTGACTCAGCTGAAAATTAAGAATTATTGGGGGAGGATAAGCCCTGAGTTGGACCAGCTCTGTGAGCTGGTTACTGTTTGGATACCTGTATTGTGGAGGAGCAGGGCAAGAGAAGGGTTG
The DNA here is from genome assembly GCA_013399835.1 of Leptocoma aspasia. Taxonomy (NCBI): domain Eukaryota; kingdom Metazoa; phylum Chordata; class Aves; order Passeriformes; family Nectariniidae; genus Leptocoma; species Leptocoma aspasia. The sequence continues at coordinate 363,201 of VXAX01007739.1, read as the reverse complement.
TGACATGCAGGTACCAGCGTTTTGGCAATATAGTCATATATCAGGTTGATTTGGTCATTAAGCAATCTCAGATTATATTCTTGCAAGAAAAAAGACTTGCAGAATCTTATGCAAATCACAGGAGAAGTTTTCTCAGATAGTGTGGTTGCCGCAAGCACTGATAATCAGCCATAGAGCAGATCCTCACAGCTCTGTACCTGACACCTACCAGTGGACTTGGCCACAAGCCTTGTGTGATCAGGATTTTAAATAGACCTCCACTGCTCTTAACAAGTGTGTATTGTTTGATTTGGTTTGTTTTTTTTTTTCCAATTTAAAAAAAAAAGAGACACAATAGGTCTGAATCAGATTGTTTCAGTGGCTATAAAAAGTGTTTCAATCTCACATGGAAGATGCTGAGAGGGAAAGCTGCCCTCTGGTATTTTCACTCAGAAAGGCAGTAAGGTGCTGATGACACTGATTAGTTATTCCTGGTTTTAAGGGTTGCCAGAGGAAGCATTTGAGCATCTGGAAAACCTGAATTACCTGTACCTGGCCAACAATAAGGTAAGAGGCTCTGAAGTCTTTCAGAGCTCTTTTCTAATTGGGTTCTGAAAATTAAATTAGCATGTTGTCAATTCTTTTAAAATGTATATATTACATAAGTAAAACTGTGCTAAAGTGATATTCTAATGCAGGTTCATCTAAGGTCAAAACAGTATGTGAAAAGTTTAGAGGCTACACATGCAGGTATATTTTGAACACTTGTTTATTTGTGCACCTGGTGAAAAGTTTCCCTTGTGTAGGGAGGTACGGAAAGCCCCTGCATGCATAAATTACCACTGTCTTCAGTAGGCTTTGGGTCAGCTGCATGCAGATTTGGTGCCTGCCTGTATGTGGGGTAATTATGTGAAATGCTGCCTCATCAGATGAGGCTGGTTGAAAAATTTGTGAACAAACACATCCTAGTGCCTGTGTTTGAACCATCACGATCTGTGAAAAGCTATCCAGTTTTCCCTGACTCCCATTTTTATTAGGTTTTATTTTATTTTATGGATATGGGGAGGATACCCCCACACAGTGAAACTGTGCCAGTCATTAATTTATTCTTTTAGCTGCAGTGGTAGGAGCTGAATTTCTTCTTTTGATGGAGAAGATCCCAGGTGCTTTCCTATTATGACCCAGGTTGGATGTATTGACAGAAGCACATCTTTCCTGCCAAAGCTAGGAAATGAAATAGCTTCTCATATATCCTTGCATCTGGGTGGTTCCTATTATGGCTTCCTTTATCCCCAATGAATGTCCACAAATATTTGCTACAGAAGAAATTGGGATCCACAGAAAAATATAAGTTAAAACACAAGGCAGAGCCTCTTTGTCTACAAAAATCCTGCCCTTCCATCCCACTCTCTCTCTCTCTCTCTCTCTGCATGTCTGTATATATTTTTTATTATCCCCTTAAAGTCTGGGACCATTTGATGTTTTGATTAAATACATGTGGCCACATTCAGGTTTCAGTCAGGCCAAGACACATCCAAAATCACTCCATACGTTTCTGTATGGAGTGAACTCTAATAGAAGCCATTCCTTACAGTACAGTACAGTAACATTGTGTTCTTTTCTCCCTTTCAAGCACCGTTTCCATGTAACAATCTTGGCAGTTAATAACTCCATAAAAAGGAACAAGCCAGACTGTGACTAATATTCCAGAACCTAGCACTCTGATTTTCCCTGTGTAACAAAACAAAGTGTTTGGTTTTTCTGGCTTTGCTGCAGAGAGAAAAGAATCCCAAAAGAAATTGCAAACATCAGCGAATGTCACAATTAGTTATAGTGAGAAGTTGTGGACCCACAAAAATAACACATTTCTTTATAAATCACAAGCCAGGACAAACCAGATTGGCTTCAAACTGCATCTCCTCTGCAGCAGGAAACACAGTGGATTAAGTTACTGTGGTGTCTGGAGGAGAGCAGGGATTTGCTGGTAGTTTGCTTCTTGTTTTATGGATTATTTTAATGCTGCTTTATCTTCCATTGTGATCCCATCAGATGTAGCTAAATCATCTTTCATTAAACTGGCACAGTTGGTCAGAGAAAAAAAATGTAAAAGACTAAAAGCCTTCTGTGGCCTGTGAGTAACAAGTACTTCAAGTAAAGAGTGGATGTTGTGGTTTCCTTTTTATTTTTCACCCACTCTCATGTTTTTTATCTCTCAAATAGAGTTCACAGTAAACCTTGTTAATGAGAGAAATTGTTCCACCAAACGATAGACCAGATCCTGAGCTGTCATGATTGACTATAAGCAGGTGATTTTGGTAACAGAAGGTTTACATTTCCCCATATCCTCAAAGTGATATGGGATTCACCTCAATCCAGCACTTCTGTTTTTATCAAAGCTTCATCCAAGCAAGAAAAATCCAAGGAATTCAAAACTGGTAATGACTTTTGTATTAACCTTCTGAATTCATTAGTTAACAGTGGAGAAACACTCTGCCATATGGAAAGGAAGGTGCAGCAGGAAAGTTGAAAGAAAATTGCAGTAGGATAAATGGCAGATTGCTTCTTGTTAGGCAATAAATTAAACAAAGCTATTCAATTCAACTTTATTTTTGCTATCACTTAAAACAATCCAGCATGAATCCTTCAAGAAGGTAATCAGTGAAAATCAGTCTCATGACCAAGTGCTGAAATGCCAAAGCAAAATCCTGAGCAAGTGAAAACTCTTTTTGGATTAAACTTCTCTTTCCTCTTTCTTGTGGTTCTGATGTCTCTCATTTCACATGTCTGAGCCATGCCCTTTGCTTTGTACAAAAGTTATGACCTAATTGACTGGAGAAAAGCTTTAATGTACCATTGTGTATGAAAATGATTAAGTCTTTGTTTCCTGTGTCTGAATTGTCAGTGTTACATCATGGCAGAGACTTATTTCTTTCTGAGGCTCTGTCAGACCTTCTTAGTCAGAGATGAGTGCTTTTATCCAGCTCCCTGAAGTCGTATCTCCCAGATCAGGAGGTGAGAGATTACCACCAAAGCCAAGAGCAAGTGCAGGAATATGCAGAATGGCTCATTCCAGTGCTCACAAACCATCTGGAAATGCTGATAGGAGTGTGATTTGTGGGAAAGATCTTTTTTTTTTGTGTTTGTGACCATTTAATGTTTGAGACGGGCTAAGGATGGAGGTTTTGGGACAGCTGAAGATTAAAAACAGTAAATAATGTATTCAATTATTTTTTTAAAAAAACACTGTTTTATGAGTCCAGTAAATTGGAAGTTCATGGATGGAGTTCATCAATGCACTCTTGACATACCAGTAGAGAGGGGTGTAGGCACCCTTTAGATAAATACACAGTTTAATGCTTGGGTTAGGCACTTCTCCAATAAAGTGTCTCTTCTTTCACAGTGTTCATATCTTAAATATTTTTGGTTTTACACTATTATTCATAACCAACTGAAGTTTTATGGTAATAAAAGTTTGAAAAATATGGTTTCTCATTATGTGAGTCTTGCTGTGCTTTGTAGGCTGAAAGGACCAGGTTCTGTTTCACACAACAGAGCTGTGAGGAGGATTACAGATTCCATGAACTTCAGACTAGAAGGCAGATCCCTTCCATTGCCCCAATTTCCCATCCTGATCTCAAAGAATTCAGTATGTCCCTAGGAAAGAGCCCCTTGGAGTGCACATGAAACAGAGAGTGCTCTCATTAGTACTGCAGTGAACACCTGTAACCAGGGTGACTGCACCTGCCAACTGCAATTCAGTGTCTTCTCTACTCAGGATCATCTGTTACAGCATTGTGTTAAAAATTTGTTTCCCAAGGGCTTTATCTTGATGCATAAAGCTTCTGGTTTTGTGCTTCCCAGAAAACTGTCCTCCATCCAGCCTGGATTGTAACCTGTATTCTTGCTTTGTAGGTGAATGACTTCGTTATTAACAGCCATTCAGTGAACCTGGCTATTGTATTACCTGGATGTTTTCTAAAACTGAGATTTTTTTGATCATTGCTTTTCACTCCACCAATTTGTTCAGATGCAGGCATTTCTAGGGTTAGCTTTTAAAATCACTGATAAAAATAGCAACAAGAGAACACATTCAATCCTATACCTGTTGTCAGCTATAAAGTTTTGAGGACAGGGCCTTTCTGTACTTCCTGATGCATCACTTGTTTATTGAACAAAGTATCACTGTACACTTTGCTTTAAAGTGCCATTCCATATTCCATCATTTGGCTCAGAAATATGCTTGTTCTTTGGGAGCCTGAATCCCCCTTGCAGACATCATCATAAATGGATGCAGTGGAGCAGACATGTGAAGTGACACCTCCCCTCCACAATACACATTCATAAGAGAATAAGCAGTAGGTCACTGTGAGGGGAGTTGGAGTTTTTTGGCACAGCAGACTGAGGAATTAGGAACAATAATAAGCAAAGTGTTTGCTCTCTGAATAACAATTTCTTGATTTCTTCCACCAAAAAGAGACAGGACCCTTCCAACCAAAACAAACATTTTCATATCTTAGAGCAAAAGTCTGTCTCCTTCCTGGAGAGATTAGTGAGTGAGGACAATTTGTTTTTGTTCAAGCAATCTACATTCAGTTTAATTTATCCTTGCCTGTTCAGGGAAGATAAATTTGAAAGTGTTTTGCTGCTGCTGTAATACTTGGTTAAAATATTTGCTGCATTTCATTGGAACTCCCCTGTACATTTCTTTTACAGCTAACAGTGGCTCCGAAATTCCTACCAAATGCCTTGATCAGTGCAGATTTTGCAGCCAATTATCTCACTAAGATATATGGGCTCACATTTGGACAGAAACCAAACTTGAGGTAAGGGACTAGGAAGCAAAACAATACTGGTGTTCTGCCACTGCTTGGATGTAGTTGGTGGGTGATAAGAAACTATCTGGCTAAACTACATTATTGCCTACTTGTGTTTTTGGAAAGAAGCTGTTTTGTTATTCTCAGCATGAAGGATCAAACAAACACATTCCAAGGGCTTTTGCTAGCTGCCAGACACTTTTGCAAATATAAAATGAAGTTGTCCCCATTTTATTTGTGTGTTTGAGTTGAAAAGAACAATTTAGTTTCTCAAAATGGAGATTAGCTGTTTAGAAATCTCTAGCTTTATTATAGCCTGTTCATTTTTAAAAGTAAAATCAGGTGGACAGTACCTCAGTTATACTCAGTGCAGTATAAATCAGTTCTGTTCAAGGTAAGTGTTTCAGCACCTTCAGAAGAGGTTCATACTCCAGATTTGCTGCCAAAGGTCTCTGCTAGGTTCAGGCTGTGATTTTCTCATCTGGATTGACAGCAGCACATCCATGTCAAACTCAGAGGCGCACAGATCACCTCCTGTGAGGTGTGGGCTTTCCTGAAGGGGGTTTGAGTAATCTGTAGCATCCACACCCTGCACCCTCCAGATCCTGCAGAGGCATCCCAATCTGTTGGGAGCAATTTATGCAGCCAGGTTTGGAAGCAGTTAATAACAGCTGACCCAGCTGAGCCCCTGCAGCCCAGTCTTGTGATGAACTGAAGAACTCTCCATTCCCACTGAATTCATTGAGAGCTGGGGCTGCTCTGCACTTCCTGGGCCTTTAGTCTCTTAGGCTCTTGGAAGCTGAAAGGGCTGAGTCACTCACAGATTTCTGGCACTATCTCATGGTGAAAGAAGCTAGATTTATACATGTTTTCTTTCTTAATCTGAGGTGGAGATGCTGCTGTGTTTTGATGCCATATTAATATTCCATATTAATTTTAATATTCAAAATATTAAAAATATTGACTCTTTTGAAGTGATTTTCACACTCTTCTATATGAACACGAATTTTAATCAGAATAAGAGCTAATTGATTTCCAAGGTTACTCATATAAAATCCCAACACAGTTGTCTCAGTTGTTTTTTTTGCCCCCAGCAGAGTTCATTATCTCAGACTGATTATTTGGAGAGTAACTTTTTCAGAAAGGCAAATATTTGTGAGTTAAAAGTACAGCTGACCATGCAGGGTAAACAATACTTCCAGTGTAGCTCTGAACTCCCTGGAGTGTGTGATCACACAATTGTATTTCCATACTGAGCCTTTCCTTCCTTCCAGAAGGATGTTGCCAAGTTCTCTGCAACTGGTAGAGAATCTAAGAACAAGTTTAAAAAGCTCACTTTGACATTTTTGCAGTTTTAACCTCTCTCTACAAATTTAGCTGCCTGCTGCATCTGGGGGTAAACTCAGGAAAAGAAGAGGTAATCCAAGTCACTAAAAGCCTGTAATTTCTTTTGTTAAAAAGAAGTAAAATGAATTAAAGTTAAGCCCGTTAAAAGGAGGAATAACTTCATAGAGGTACATTGCTTTGTACAAAATAGAAACCTGTGCAAGGATGAAGCAGTTTCTGAAAATCTGTTTGGAGAAACTATTTGTTGAGTATTAAAGGTTGAAAGCAAGGAGGGCAAAGGAAAAGTAAAACTCTGTCTCTCAATCCCAACGGCTCATTAAAAACCAAAGCATAGAAAAGAGAAAGGTCTGCCAGACTGAGTAGATCTGTTGTCCTTCTGTCAGTATCCTATTCTGAGTCCTAGAAGAGAAACTGTTTCCTGGGGTGTTTCCAGCCTTCATGGGAGCAGAAAGAATGGAGGGTTCAGAGATAGTCCTTTCTTACAAGACCTCCAGGCTGATTTTGTAAGCCCAAGCAGCCCAGACTCAATTCCAAATAGAAGTTAAAACTGGGGCCATATCTGTTAAAAAGAGGTGAGTTCTAGCCCTCTGAGTGAGGCCCCCACACTGACATTCTTTATTTCTAAGTACTGCACAGTCCCAGGTTTGCACTCAGTTTCTTGTAAAGAAGTTAAGGCCACTTGTGAAATTTGTATTCATGTGCAGGTTTGGATTTTGAATAGACCTAACTTTCAGAGAGTATTGGGGCCAACCATTTGGTTTTGCATCTGTATCCCTTGCTAAATTAAAAGGCACATTTTAAAAACAAATCTAATTATCTCAAGAATAGAAGAAAAGATTGAAATTAAATTTTCAAGTAAGCTTTCTCTTGGTAAACAGAAACTCCAGATCTCCCTATCTGTTGAACTTCATCTTTTGCTTTCTTCCAACAGATCCGTGTATCTTCACAACAACAAACTTTCAGATGCTGGGTTACCTGATAATATGTTCAATGGTTCTAATAATGTGGAGATACTCATCATGTCCAGCAATTTCTTGAAGTATGTTCCAAAGAATCTCCCTCCAGCACTATATAAATTACACTTACAGGTAATGACAACAAAGTTTTGTAATCCTTTAGGACTGTGACAAAGTACTGTGTTTGTGTGGGTTTCACACCATACAGCCAAGACATCCCAGTGCACCTGGAAACATCCCCAGGCCCATTTTAAGCCTTGCCTGCTGTATTCTCAACAGTAGCTGTCCCCATCTCCTTTATTTGTCCATAAGCAATAGTGTGTTTTTGCAAATGATCAGAATGCTCACAGGGGGCAGAAATGCCTTTCTGTGTTTGCAGGGGGATGGATTGCAAATCCCTGTGTGGTTGCATTGTTGGTCTCCTCCCTGCATAAAATGATATTAATACATATTAGAACAGGAAGTGCATCATTCCATGGTATCCATGACCTCCCAGTTAAGTTTGCCACTAATGCCACTTGTCCTGACAGCTGCTTACCCATTCTGTACTGGCTTTGCTCACTGACTCATTTCACACAGACCACTGCTTCCCAGCATCAGTGGCTGCTGCTTGCTACTGAACTGGCAATTCAGTTTGGATCAGGCATTCTCTACTGCTACAACTCCTCCAGCAATAGTCCAATAGCAGAGTTGTGCTGTTAACTACTCTCCAGCATTTTTAATTCCATGTCATCTGATTCTGATAAAAACGCTTCATCATGTCTGAGCTGGAGATCTGAGCCTTAGCAGTGGGAGAGCCACAGCAGTGGGGAGTCCTGGGTCTGCTTGCTCTGAGTGCTGACAGCTCCTTGGATGTGCAGAGACTGGAGTCTGTTATCAGCCCTGGACTGAGGCAGCTCTGTGCTGCCTCCCAGCTCTCTTTTCCCTCGAAGGTTTCACCAGAATTCCTGTTAAAGTCTTCTAGAGAACAGGCTTCTCCAGCTTGAAGAAAAGTAAATGCAACCAGTCCAGTCCTTTAAATTGCTGGAATTTCTCTCCAAATTATGAACTTACTTGTCCCCTGCATTTTTTGACACTTACAGATAATCATTATCTCCCAAAGGGGTCTCACACTTTGAGGATTACACTTCGAACTCGTCTCCTTCCCTGCTGTCCCCAGCTGTGTTAAGGACAGAGAAGATGAGCAGAGAAATTAGTATTTTATTTGCAAGTGCACCATCTGTCAGTAGTAACATTTACCTTGATATTTTGACTGGGAAAAACCAGGACAATGAGAAATGAGAGGCAGCCAAAAGTGGACCAAAAATATCTGACAGGTGTACTTTAGATGTGCTCTTTTTCTTTTACTATTTATTGAAACATGGCCAAATTTGTCTGTGTTGGTTTCTACCTTTATATTAGTTGACAAATGAATCTGGTCCAGTCTGTCCATCACATTAAAATTCCCCCTAAATATTTTATGTCTAGCCTTTCTGAAGTTTAATTGCCCATGTTAGTTGAACAGAACCCAAATATTGTGTTGATTCGTGCCAAATGCTGTGCTTTGTGCTTCTGGTGACTCTAGAGCAACAGGCTGGAGAAGATTCCCAAAGGAGCCTTCAGTGAACTTGCCGGACTGCGGGAGCTGTATTTGCAGAATAACTACTTGTCTAACGAGGGAATGGACAACGAAACTTTCTGGTGAGACTGAGATGTGCATTTTGTACCTCTGTGTCTGTCTGCCCCCTCTGGGACAGTCCTGCCTCTACTGAGCAAAGGACACAGTAAAAAGCAAAGTTGTTAAAAGCTGGGTGATGTTATGTATTTCACTGCTAAGTCTGAGATGGAGATGCTGTCATTCAAGAGCAAAGATCTGGGTGAATGGTTGCAGAATAGTTTCATACAAAAGACAGAACACTGAACATCAGACTGCACCACTCCCTGCCTGCCACAGACCCAGTCACACCAGGTGCTAAGTCATTTCTGGGAACAGCCACCCAGAGCAACATTGAAAGGTACTCTCTGTTCTTCCAAAACAGTCAAAAGTGAGGTTACCTGGGGTTTTCCAGTTTCTAGGGCACTTCACTGGGCATTAAAGCCAGACCTTCATCTTCACTGGAGCCACTTGGGTGTTTCTGTGAAGGTGGCTTGAAAGCAGCCACAGACACACAGCTGTGAGTTCCCCTGGCCCAGCTGCACCCCAGTGCAGGTGGTTGCTGGACCAGGCAGGGATGCAATGGTGCTGCTCAAGAGCCAGATGGCTGCAAAAGCTTTCCTACCAACTGGTGCAACAGAAATAGCCTTTGGCTGTCCTAGATTTAGTCTGGGACTTAGCACTTCAAAAATTTCACAATTTTTTTCTCTGCTTGCACTGAATGTTTCCCTTGTTCTACCTGAAATCCAGACCACACAATCAGTCCTGCCCATCATTTAGTTCTGTAAACCCTCCTGATCTCCAGACACAAAAACGTACCAAACTGTGCTTTCATTTTCCATTTCCCGTTCCCAGAAACCTTCCTTAGCAGTTTACTATATCTGTGTTGAGTCACCTCCAGGTCATGTTGGACATATAATTTCTGTTAAGATAGTCCCATCCTGGGGAAATCTTACAAATGGCAGCAGTGAAGTGTTTTACCTAAAGATTGTATTTGTTCATTCAGTGCATGCTTGGATATCTGGAACAGCAGTGTAGTAACCAGTAAGTAATGTCTGTAACACATTAGTTCTCCTGTTTCCTGAAAAGTCTCTAGTCATCTGCAATGGGTTATGTAGTGTCAAGTAGATTAAAACTCTAATTTGAACTGAGAAACTGACTTGAAATACAAGGAAGTACAGGGTTCCTTAGTCCTGGCATATTATACCATTGATCCGCATCCATTTGGTATAAGTGGCTGGTCTGAGGATTTAATTTAGCTTCAACTGAGACTCTGGAATCCAGATTCAGTAGCTTACACAAAGCAGCTCTAGCCCTGACTCACTTCCATAATACTAGAAGGTCAGGAGAAGTTCACTACCTTAGCCTAGGACACTAAGTTAGCATTTCTGCTTTTCATAAAAGTAACATTTCATCATCTAGAAAGCAGACCTGCCTTTCACTTTCAGTGAATACTTTCAGAGAGACAGAAATTACTCATGCTCAGGCTTTGTTTCTGTGAAACTGAGAGCTAAACTCTGTGTTCTGGTAGTGCTCCCATGGCATCTTCCCTGTGGTATTTGTTCACTGAAATTGCTCATACATTGCTATCTGGGACTGCAAAACTGATCTCAGGCCTCAGCTCAGTGGCAGTTTGGGTGTCTGTGGACTCTGCCTTGTTCTCTTTCTGGTGTGGCTGGGGAGATGTGGCAGTGCCAAGTCCTAATCCCTAATGGCAGTACAGGAGCTCCCTGTTTTGGTGTCCACATCACTCACATCACAAAAAGGGCAGTCAGTAGTGGGAGCTGTGCTGGGTAAAAAGGCACTAAAGCAAAGGTTACAAAATCTTTGAGGAAGTTGGTTATTGTTTCACCTTGCAGAATCAAAGTGTTTTCTTTCCTGCTTTCCCAAGGAAATTGTCTAGTCTTGAATATCTGGATTTGTCCAGCAACAATCTCTCACAAATCCCAAGTGGTTTACCTCGAAATATCGTCCTCCTCCACCTGGAGAAGAATGCAATTAAGGTGATTGACAGAGATGTCTTGACCCAAATTAAGAACCTGGAGTACCTTCTGCTCCACAATAACAAATTAAAAGCCCGAGGTATTCACCCATTAGCCTTCCAGGGCTTAAAGAAGCTGCACACTGTCCACCTGTACAACAACATGCTGGAAAGGATCCCCAGTGGGCTGCCGCGGCGAGTGAAGACGCTTATGATCCTTCATAACCAGATCTCAGAGATTAACAGGAATGACTTTGCTACCACTTACTTCCTTGAAGAGCTGAACCTGAGCTACAACAAACTCACAAGTCCCCAGATCCATCGGGAGGCCTTCCGTAAACTGCGGCAACTGAAGTCCTTGGATCTTTCTGGAAACAATCTCCACACGCTGCCTTTTGGCTTTCCAAAGAACTTGCAGGTCCTGAAGCTGAAGGAAAATGAGATAAGCATCGTCCCAAAAGGGACTTTGTCTGGGATGACAAAACTGAGGGAACTGTATTTGAGCAACAATAAACTGAAAGTAAATTCAATTTATTCAAGAGCATGGAGAGAACTCAGCAGTCTTCAGGTAGAAACATCCCCTTTTCTAATTGTTTTAGTGATGCTGATATCCTCATCTGTCTGCCTAAATCAAATTATGTAGCACCAATACTAAATGTGCTTGGTCCTCATGTTTTGGGATTACATTGTAAGTGCTACACACTCTGTTTCTAGGGTAGAAATGGTGTGCTGTTGTGCCAGACGCAGGTACCTTCAAGTGCTGGCCAGTCCAGCTTTGTTTCTGAATCATGACAGTGTCCTATATTTTCAGAAAAACATCAGTGAATGTTGTCATTAAAACTGAAATTAGGCCTTTCGAATCACTCGTCTCCCAAAAGATTTACAGTCAGCTCTGAATAGAGACAGCAGGAGGAAGGAATGCATAAACAAAAACACTCTTAATTCTCAAAGCCCCCACATCAGCTTATAGTCAGACAAGCCAAGCTGTAGGATTTAGCAGCTCAGCTGGCTAAGGCACCTGGGGAGCAGCTCGGAGTCTGGATTCAATCAGCAGTCTTCTCATTTGCTTAATTGTTGGAGAAAGTTAAACACAAACCGTAAGGCAGGCAGGAACAATCACATTTGTGCTGAGCAAAATGACCTTTCAGAATTGTTACGCTGGCCGAAGGATTTGTCTGCATTTCCTTTTAGGCAACGGCCCCTTTCCTGCAGTGAAAGGTATTGCCTGTGTCATATGGCAGCCATGGAGGGTGCATATGGTCAGGTCACTGCACAGACAAAGTGTGCACATCTCAGAGCAGATCAGGGATAAGGACATGGAGCATATGTCACACTGGCCCCCAGTGTGTTTCCAGACAATCCTGACATTAATCTATTGGAACGTTTCCCTTTCTGTTGTGTCTGGGAATAACCAATAGCTTCTTTCTCAGTTAATGTCAGTGAGCAATGCAGCAACAGTGTCTGCAGAGCTGTTTGCATCAGCTGCAGGTTTGGTCCCTGGCTTTGATAGTACCTTTTGCATTTGTTTGGTGCCTCACTGATACATGTGTGAGTGTGTGAGCAAATATATTTAACATGCAAAGCAGTCTGGAAGGAAGATGCTGTTGAAATTACAGACTGCTGGGACTGTTTTTCTGCAGTACCTTAATAAAGTGTAGGTTGTTTTATTTTCAAATAAAAATGGATCATGAGCCCTGTTGGGCAGCTGGAGTTGCTGGTTGGAATGATGAGCTTTCCTTCTCAAAGGTCCTGATTCACAATTATGTGGAACTTGTGTTCTACTCTCACTCCCTTGCAGTCGGTGTAAAGCCAGAGGTGTTGCTGACTCAACCATTGGCCATCCCCACAGCAAACCCCACTCCCATTAAACAGGGTTCAGATAATAGCACAGACTTAAAGTTCTGCTGGACTAATGGGGCATTTATAGCTGTTGCTTTTCTTTGGAACAGCGTTGCTTCTTGTTGGTTTCCAGCTGAATCTTTTTTATCAATATGTGCTTAACTGTGCAGTTGGTTTCTGAGTTGTTGCACTGGAGTGAATTTGGCAAATAACCATCCATAAAGATCCTGATCATGCAAATACTTAGTAAATGCTTCAGTCCACACTGTTCCCATGGAAGTCACTGGAGACTCTGCAACTGCAAAGCAAGACATTTACATAATGGACTTGGCAGTACTGGGTTAACAGTTGGAGTCAATGATCTTAAAAAGCTTTTTTCCAACCTAAACAATTCAATGGTTCTGTGATAATTGTTTTCCAGACTGGCATTATGAGAGGAATAAAAACACTGAAATGAGACAATTGTTTGCAGAAGTGTGGCTTTGAGTAGTGAGTAAATAGTGTCAGGTTGGTGCTAGGAAAATACTACAATACAGGATAACAAAACATTTCTATTGATCCATTCTCTTGCAAAAATTAATCTGAGAAACGACCATGACCTTTAATCCTGCTGTCTTCATACATTCACCATGTTAGAATATTTCCAGATGGTTTTATGTGTAACTGTACCTATCACAATCCTCAGCCAGCAAAGTGTTTGCAGTAGCAGATGCCAAGGAATTCTCCTGCATATCTGAAACCCAGCCTGTTTTTAATTTACTTAAAGCAGACATGGGCTAATGCCTGGGGACAGAGATAAAGAAATGGTGGAACTCTGAAACAAGCATGACCTATCATGTGAAATCAGGATGCTCAATAGGAGTGTAAGAAAGTAAAATTGTCTTGGTCACACTTACCGTGCTGCAAATTAGAGACAGATTAAATTAGTTTATTGTATAATAAATATAACTTTAAATTTAAATATATTTCTAGAGTGTTTCTAATATTTAAACTCAGTTATTTGACCCCTTGTTGTCTCTTCCTTGCAGTCACTAGACATGGCTGGCAACCAACTGACATCTATCCCATTAGGCCTGCCAGAATCTCTGGAATATCTGTATCTCCAGAACAACAAGATCACAACAGTTTCAGAGAATGCTTTTGAATCCACACCCAAAATAAAGGGGATTTACCTCAGGTAAGGCCAAGCTTCCCCTTCAACACACAAGATTTTTTCCTTCTTCATCCACTTTATACTTGCTTACTTTTTAGAAAGTATATAAAATCCTTACTTTCTGAACAAGCATCTCTTGTTTATAGTAATATGTGACAAAACTATATTTATCTGCTCAGGAACTACATGGATACACATAATAAGCTCTTTTTAGAGAGCTTGTCTTTTCTATGGTTATTAGAATGGATTGGGCATGCCAGTAATTCTGGGCAATTAATGCTTAACATGATGTCATGTTCCAAGATTCAGCTGTGAGCCAAAAGTTTACAGTCCCCTTGTAGAAGTGCAGCTTTGCTTGTGTCTGTTGGCCCTGGATTTTGACAAAATCCCCCTCCAGTGAGGTGTGTGTGACTAATCTTGGAGCTGTGTGCATTCCCTTGATAGCTTTGTCAGAAACAAGTGACAAGTTACAACTGTGACAGTTACATAACCCAGTTTAGGGGCTTTGCTGGTTTTTTCCCCACTCTGTCAGTTGGGTGAGGACTGTGTTTTTATAGATGACAGATACTGATCTTTTTTTATGTGTAATGTAAACTCACAGTAACAACTGATTTAAGCAGCGATGTATAGCACAATAAGTGAATCTGTCCCTGTAATATATTCAGTTTTAATCTGATGGAATTTAATCTGATGGAATATTATTGAAATTTATTGAAAATATTAATTAGAAGTAATTTATGAATCCCTACAGAATATATAGATATGCTTTTAAGAATATATGATTAAGATAATCCAATGGCTGTGTTCAAAATGCCTAGGCTGCAGAAGACTAAATATGGTCTTATTTTGACTATATGCAGCTAAACTGCCCTGTAGTTGTGAATAGTTCTGGAGCATACCTTCATGGATGAATGATTCCATACCAAGCAAATAAAATTACAAAGTCTGGTGTAAATTAGAGCAGTCTGTCTATTCAGCTGCTCACATTTATGAGATTTTAGTGAATGCTTGGATGTGAACCAGAAACCACATACCACATTCTACATTTCTATATAAAGAAAAAAGGAATTTGCAAAACAGTTTCTCTAACATATTCAGGAGGCAACTCCACCCAAGCTCAGTCGTATTTTTAATGAGAGGCCATTAATCACTGCAGTGCTGTGAAACAATAATATACATATGGAATATTACACAGAAAATATACAATTTTAAGCATGTTCAAGAGTAACAGACCAGTACATGTGACAGGTTCTTAAACTGCAGATTAGTTTATTTGTATTCCTGGAAATGCAAATAACAGCTGAAAAATGTTTGCTTTGTGTTTAAAGGGTTACTTTGAGTTTTGTAGGTGAAAAATTAAACTGTCAAGGAATGACATGAATTTTATGAAAAATCAGTTATACTTTAAAATATGGGCTGTGAAGCAGATGCCTTTCCTCTCTGGGAAGCAGAAAGGAGAATAGCAAGAGAAAGAATTTGTGGGGGAGGAATTCCAATATTATGATTTTTTTTCTTCCTCCATCAAGAGGAGTCAGCACTTCTAGAGTGCTGTTGTGAGTCAGTGTAAACCTAGAGTAACTTGGGTCAGTGTAGAGTAGCTGCAGAATGGTTTCCTCTTAGTCTCCTAATTTCTGTGTTGTATATAAAAATGGGTTTATTTTAACAGGGGTGCCTTTTTGTTTGTTTAAGGTTTAATAAGATTGCGGTTGGAGCACTGAAAGAAAGTACCTTCCAAAACCTGAAGCACTTACAGGTACTGGATATTGAAGGGAACCTTGAATTCAGCAACAGTTCAAAGAATAAGGATGACTCAGAAGAGGAAATGGAAGATGAGGAAGAGGAAGAGGAAGAAGAACTGAGATAAAATGTGAACTCACACAATCCCATCATGTGGGAGGTAACAACTGTAGTTGAGTTAAATCAAAGCCACAGTTTCCAGACTCTTGTGTAAATAATTCCAATTTACACACATGACTGAAGCATAACAAGTCAGTGTCTGAACCCTGAACTTAAAGATTTCCACTAAAACATGACTAAGAATCACAAATCAAAAAGGGCTGAAAATACAATATTTTGTAAAATGAAACAGTATATATCTATTTTATCAGACTTCTTAATGGACTGTTCTTATTGGCTTCTGTTTATAGCCACAGCAGACACAGTAGTTAAAGATGCAGGTCCTTATTCACTAATTCTGATAACAAAAAATGCAAAGGTATTTCATGATACTTGTAAGCAATTACTTCAAAAGGAAAACACAGAACAAACTGTGAAGCTTGCTGATGCAGAAGATGTGAGGTGAAAATAAACTAAAAAATTAGACAAATTAAAGTAAGATTAGACCCACTGCTGTTTGTTAAATGTGCCATTAGATTGCAAACTTTGTCTCAAGCAGTATTTAAGTCACTGACCACTCGGAGGGGAAAAATAATGCTATATTTAGTGTATTTCTTATGGAAAGAATAGTATCTGCTTGAATCTCTTTTCAACTGCAGAAAAAAAGATACAGGGACAATGCTATTGAAGAATATGCATTCTTTTCATAAGAATAGTGATCTATTTACTGCATCTCTTAAGCATCTTATGTTCAAAGATGATGAGGTTCAGGACTACTCTTTGCTTCCAGAGATGCCTAAACTCTTAAGAGTGGGGAAAAAAATAGTTTTGTCCCCAATCAACATTTTGTCACTGAGAATGACACAAGGAATTGCTAGGAATAGTGCTAATGAGCTTAAAAGATGATGGGGCTTGAAAAGGGCAGAAGGTACTCGGGAAGTCAAACATTAGCCCTCCTGGCTGGGCTAGATGAAAACTTCATTAAACAAGAAATAATTTATATCTAGGGTACGTTCAAAATCAGTGCATCTCTGGTTTAGTTTTGGGGCACGTGTGACATGTCAACAGGTACTGTTTGTCTTATTCTGAATTCTGTATTCCATTATGTAACTTATTTTATTTTTCTGTTTTGCAGGAAAACATATGGAAAAATACATATATGTCTATGTGTATACATCTATATAGATATACAGAGAACACTTAGCAAAACGTGCAATGAATTACGCAGAAACTGTCATGGCACTGGGCCAGGCTCTTGGAAGACAGTGTGTTTCAGTGCCTTATTCAGGGAGAGACCCTGAATGCCTTTCCAAAGCTTCCAAATCATCTTATACAAGACCCAGGATCATAAGGGATTGCTCTGGAACTCACAAAAGCTGGCTTTTGTTTCTTCTGTTTCTCTTCCCTCACTGTTTCCATCTGTAATAACAATATGGGACTGTTTTGAACACAGGCCTTCAAATGCCATTTTTGTCACTGCATTTTAAGTGAACCATGTTTATGCCTCTTTTCTTTTCCTCCACCCAAAAGAAGCTGTTGTTGGCCGGGGTAGATGGATATTTGCAGTAGTTTCATGTGCAGAGCAGTGTAGGGGGCATATTGGTCATCAAGCAGCAGTAATAATTCTGGATGCAATTATTTCTCTGTTATAACAATGTGTATATTTGGATGAGAAAAACAAAATCAGGCTGGATCCCGTAATATTTTATCTCTACTGCCAAAACCTGCAGTATATTCCTGTTTTAGAAAGGTTTTAAGATAAAACAATTGCTCTTGTGAAAATATATATATAAATACATATATAAAATCTGTATGTCTGCCTTCCAGAGCTTTGGTAAAGTTTCTGTCTTGCTGTTTGCCCATAGGGCAGTTGGGTGAATGTCTCTGAAGGTGTGATCAGAGGATGGAGTGACAGAATGAAGTTTAATGTATGTGGTAGAATTTTCCACAGTGTATCTCATTCACACTGAGTGGCAGGAGTGACACTAATGATGTAGAAGAGATTAGTGAGTGTGGGCTGTCTTAGAGAAAACCATTAAGTGTCAAAAGAAATTTGTTTAG
Source organism: Leptocoma aspasia (assembly GCA_013399835.1). Classification (NCBI taxonomy): domain Eukaryota; kingdom Metazoa; phylum Chordata; class Aves; order Passeriformes; family Nectariniidae; genus Leptocoma; species Leptocoma aspasia. The sequence continues at coordinate 345,602 of VXAX01007739.1, read as the reverse complement.
TTCAAGTCTGGAGACAGTGCCTGCTGTCATACTCCCTTAGCCTCCCCTATTTTATGATGTTGAGTGCTCTCAGCTCCTGTTGGAATCATAGAAAATAAAGCAACCAAGGAAAAGAAGACCTACAGAGGTACAAGTTTCTCAGTTGGTTATAACGTCCTTCATCTGAGGCAGCTAATCTGCTTGACAAAATGGTCTTTTCTTTTGAGGATTTCTGATTGAACACATGTTGTTTTGCATACTGCATTCCAGGATTGACTTGGAAACACAGTTGGCTTAATTTTTTACCAGCTGTTTTCCTGCTGGAGATCTAGTTCCACAGTCTCCCTTTGGTTTCCCATAGCACATGACAATAATTTCAAGCCACTGTTCCCTACCTTAGACAATTCAACACACTCATTAATCATAGAAGGAAAGATTGCTTCCTGAAAAAGTAAAAGCTTGGCCCTAGAAATTGCAAAACACACACATTTTTGAATATCAGCTGTACAGCTGAGCAATAAAATATCCTTCCAAGTGACTGCTGGGATAGATTTCTATGTAAAACGTCTACAGAATGTAGCTCAAGTCAATTAGCCATCTCCAGCAAACACCAGTGGAAGTTCTGCCAGACTTGTGTGAGAAAGACCAATTTATTAAACTCCTGAACAAGCTGAGAATATGCAGATTTGTATAGTTTTATGGAGAACTGTTCTATTGTCTTCAAACTTTTGTCCCTTGGACTACGATTGTATGAAAAGTCAGGTGCCTCAGACTTCTTTGAATCCCTTGGGAGTCTGATGCAGTGAGTGCAGGAGTGAAGGCTCATTTTAGCACCTGTAGAATCAGGCCCAAAATGTCAGGATGATACATGCACTGTTAAGCTTCTTGAGCCAGCAGCAGCCTTTGCCAAAGGAGATCCACCTACAGTTTAAGGTGCATATAGTATAGACCAGGTAAAGTTAGGAAACACCCAAGTTTATTTCAAGTAGTTGCACACTGAATCTGTCCTTTAAATGGGGCAGTGTTTTCCAGCAGCAAACCACCCCCAAAAACCACCACCACTCTTACCCAGTAAAAGCCTCAAATGCTCCAAGATTCTTTGAATGTTCTGTAAGAGACTGGTGAGGGAGAACCCTCACACAGGCCTTATTCCTCACTTACCTGGTATTATCAGCACCTATGACATTGGACATAATGCTGTCAGACGAAAATGGTAGTGTATTTCTTTCTCTTAAAGGAGTAAGAAATGCCATGAGGGATGTTGAGGAATAATCAGAACTAAAGGACTAAGCCTACATATTTTTTGACTGTGGATGGTACCCATAATCCAAAAGTCCAATCCAGACCTTGTATGGAGCAGGACCCAGGAACAGGCTCTAATTTTATTATTTCCTTTAGTGAAAATGGGAGTTGGGAAGTTGGCCTTTTCTTAGAGCACAGAGGCAGCACAAACATTGCTTTCCTGTAATTTCCTTGGATTTGGGAAAGAGAAGAATCGAAGGGTTTTAAGGCTGAGATAGATGTATGAATAGTGAAAACTTTAAGTCTAAAACATTCAGTTGGCAATTTTATTCCTAAATATGCATTTGGGCATGCTTGGTATTCTTGTGTGGTCTGCATGCAGACTGAGGTCTGGGTTTATTTGCTGTTTTTCTTTTAAAAGCCATGTTTCCTCATTACAGAGAATACTGCACAGAATGGGGGGAAATGGGATTTTCCCGAACTATGATTTTTCACAGCGACAGGAGTACAAATGCAGCTTGAGAGCTATAAAGAATTAATCAGGTGCCAAAAATAGCTCGTGGATAATGAGCTTGTATTTCAGGCGGTGGGCACGTAGCCCATCTGCGTCTGCCATGTGGACGGGCCGTTCTGCAGCCAGTGTCCCCTGATGCCATTCCTCCAGGATGCTCGCCCCACGGCCATCCCCTCACGAGGCCTGGGGCACCCAGCGCCTGCTCCTGCCCCACACCGCCCCCCTTCACAGAACGCCATGGCTTTTTACTTGGGCATTTCGGGGGGAAAAGGCCTGCGAGTGCTCCATCTTCCCCAGAGGTTTTTACCTCCCCACATGAAGTCACACCCTTTGCCTCCCCGGCGTGCTGTGAGGGGCCGGCGGTCGGGCTGGATGCGGGGACCCCGTTCCCCTCTGCTCCCCACACTCGCACAGCTGCAGGCTCCGAACTGACCCAAAGGGCCACGGAGGTCCCACGGCGGAGCGGGCGCCATCCCGCCGGCTGTGAGGGGAGGAGCGGCCGCGGCCACGGCGGCCCCTCTGTGGGGAGGGAGGCGGCACAAGGCCGAGGTTTCCCGGTGCAAGATGGTACCCTGTGATTCCCTCTGCAAGGAGCACCATGATCCCGATGTCCCCAGCCTCAGCTAGCAGAAGGGGTGAGCTCTAGGGGGCCCATGTGGGGCGGAGGGAGGGAGGATGAGGGGCGGAACCGAGGCCTCTGTAGCGTGGTGAGGAGGGTCCTGCCCTGCTTCGAGCGCCTCACACGCCGTGCTGTGGTGTCCGGGATATAAGTGTTCTGTTTAATGAGAAATAAGTGCTTTACACAGTGTATAGATACTCTTCTGAGGAAAAATTATTTAAAAATTAATATTTTTTTAGTAAAGATGGGACAAGGCTATTTACAAGAGCATGTAGTGACAGGACAAGGTGGAACGTGTTCTAATTGAGAGTAGGTTTATATTAGATATTAGGAAAAAATTCTTTATTGTGAGAGTGGTGAGACCCTGGCACAGGTTGTCCAGAGAAGCTGTGGCTGCCCCATTCTTGGAGATCTTCAAGGTGAGTTGGATGGGGCTTGGAGCAACCTAGGGTAGTGGAACGTGTCCCTGCCCATCGCGGGGGATTGGAACTAGATGATCTTCAAGGTCCCCTTACAATCCAAAGATTCTGTGATTCTATGAAGAAAAAGAAAAACCCCCAAAGAAAAACTATGGATGAAATTTGAAGGCGGGTGTGGTGGGGCAGAGGGAGGCTGCCAGTGCCTCCCTTGGGGGAGCAGTGACAGCTCCTGAGGAACTGACTGCAGGTCTGGTAGAGGAAGAGTCCCTGGCAGCGGGACAGTGTCCCTGGCAGCGGGACAGTGTCCCCGGCGGTGGGGCAGGGTCCTTGGCAGCGGGACAGTGTCCCTGGCAGAGGGACAGGGTCCCCGTGGGGCTGCTCCCCGGGGCTGGTAGCTGCCCCCCTCGCCGGGGGCTCTGGGCCAGGCAGCCCTGCCGGGGCGAAGAGCTGCTGCATCTGCTCAACAGGAGAATCGCTGCTTTGGGGACTTGGAGATTATTTATCGTAGCTCTCATAAATTCTTCAGGACTGTACATTAAAAGGGCAGATGGGGAAAGGATCCTCCAACTCCTGCAGGTGCTGAAGAGCTGGGCTGGCAGGGCTGCTCATGAGGCATCTGTGGCCAAACGCCCTTCTCCTGCTGCTGTGCAAGACAGATCAGGGGACTCTTCCTGAGCAGGCGTTCGGTGCGTGCAGGAGTGAGGCTGGGGACCTGCATTAGCAAAGCGGATGAGAATGGGAAGCATCCTCCTTCCTGGGGCCTCACTGCCATTTCTTCTGCTCCCCAGTGGGCCACGCAGAGCAGGGAGGTGGGAGGGGTCTGATCAAAACTTCATGATTGTTCTTTCTTGAAATTGTTTCCTGATGGTAAATAAGAGTTTAATTTATTATGCCCCTTCTCACCATGTTGACCGAGCCCACTAATGTTTTTGCAAATTTTGCATTAAAAAACCTAAGCAAATTTATTCTTGATTAACAAGAATAAAGGCATATTTTACAAATAGATTTTTTGATGGGAAGCAGTCTCTTGGGAAGCTTCTATTTTATGGTCCAATATCCTGTTAATTGATTTCACTCTACAGTGTAATATTGATGAGTCTTGATTCCTGGATTTGCGTGTAGGTATCTTAAACATATATAGAGTCATATAAGCTTAGTTTTGTTTTTTAAAAATATTTCATTTTCTAATGGGATTAATTTATGGAGGTCATTGTAATTGGTTTATTATGTTGCTAACACAAGAACAGTGAGTAAATTCCCTAAAGAACTCCATTGCCTTTAGTAAGGAAAATATTGGTGTGCCCTGTAACTGTGATTCATGCTGCTATTGTGAAGTCAGCCAGCTGTGAGATATATGTGCAGGCAATCGATGATAAATGGGTTCTAATAATCCAGTATACAAAGTATTTCCATAAAAATTCTTCAGTAGTATCCAAGGACATTAAAAAGTCCATCAAGAAAGTCTTTCTTTAAATGGTTTTGAATCAGGCAAAGAGCATTTTAATGCACAGTTGTACAGGCTACTCAAGTTTTCCCCATGATAGTTCCAGAATCTGTTTTTAGCATATGATTATGATACTGCTGAGAACATTGCTTCTGATAAAAAATAGTATTCATTTTCAGTATTTTCAATTCTAGTTGCATACAAGAAATTAATGAGACTCATTTTGTTACTTGGGATGTAATTGTGTGTTTGTCGACAGTCGTCACAGGAATTAGCTTTAAAAAGATCTTAAGATACATCTTTTATGCAGGATTAAAATTAACTTTGATTACTTACATAAAACTCTAGATGTCTCCCCTTCTTTCTGGTGGACCTCTGTTTTGGCTCTGTCTGTTGCAAATGCAGCAGTGGAATAAAACTCAAAGCACTTCCCTGATGTGCTGAAGAGTTGAGTTCCTGTACCCTGAGGCACCCTCACCATCCACAGCTTGAATGATTTGACACTGGAAAACTCCCTTTGGTTGTTCCTGCTCTCTCTGCAAAGCAGGCAAAGTGAATCTCTCAATGCCAAACCAGGCAGAAACAACCAAAGTGAACCTTCCAGGTTGTTCCCATCTGTGGGATGAACAAAATGGGATGCAGATCACCTCTTAATACCTACTGTGAAATTTACTCTGGAGAGCTTGTGCAAAAAGTGAGGTGTGGAGCTGTACATCAGTCCTGTGCTCAGCACCACTGGGGAGACCACAGCTGAGAAGGAGCTGTGGAAATTCTCCCAATTGCAGGGCTTTTAAACTTCCTGCTAGAGCTAGATCCAGCCACTGTGCTGGACTGACACCCTCCTGTCCATCCTGATTCCTCCCTCCCCAGATATGTGGTTAGGAAGGATTAATTTCAGAGAAATTCTTTCTTTTATTAAAAAAGTGGATGATTTATTCTAAAACAAAGATTATACTGATTAACTATCAATATAGACTACCCAAATCTCTGCACTTTGTTTTCAGGAAAACTCATTAAAGAAATATGAAAGTATTTAAATGGAAAAGAAGAAGGGTTGAAAATGCTCAGTTTGACTTAGTTCTGTATACTTTCCACATGTTTTTAATAGCCTGGTGGTAAAACCCAATAAAACCACTAGAAGCAATGAAATCATAATGAAACATCTCAAGGTCAGTCTCGTTTTTCTTTTGGTTTTGCCATTTAGCCCATGCAGTATTTGTAGCAGATGTAATATGAGATATCTGTGAACATAAAACACTTCTTGTTTTGCTTCCCCTGCTTTTTCCATCTTACTAAAATACTTTTTTTTTGGGGGGGTTGGCAAATGGTGGGCTAGAGATATCAGATCCTTTTTAGGAAAGTTCAAAAGCAGTGATTAACTACTGTGAGTTTCATGTGGTGGGTCAAAGCCTGGCTTTCAGCTGGTGTGGTGTGCAGAAACACAGAAGCATACATTTAATTCCTAAATGAAATGCAGATACCTCTTTGTGATGAAAGATGGCTGATTTTAAAGCAACAGATGTAGAACTCTTTGTACCTTTGTGCAGAACAAAACCTCCAGAGATGGAACCTGAAAAGCACATCTGTGACCTACCTGATCACATCCCAGTGGAATGGGAAATGTAGAGTTTTGTAATTATTTAGTTGCAAACTCTTCAGGAACAACATTTGCTGGTTCTTGTGCTGGACTGAGTGCTCTGTCCTGGTTTGGAAGGAAGGACAGCTGTGAAGGGAGTCACAGATGCCTGTGGGCACCTGCAGGCCTGCCTTTAATGGCCATGTGGGGACAGGAGCTTTGTGGGAAGAGGGGTGCCTTGCTCCCTCCCTGCAGCTCCAGCTGTGTGTACCATCCCATTGTGGAGCCAGCAGGGAAAGAAGGTTTGTTTCTATTGCAGGAGAAGTGATTGTACATTTTCCCTCTTCACTTGCCATACTCCCCATCTTGTCTTTCTGAAGCCTTCTGTACTCATTCCCCAAAATACCACTCTCAGTAACAGACTGCTACGATTTTACTTTGACAGCCTGTAAAATTTCTAAAATACCCTGTGACACAAATCTGCCAAAAGTCTCAGCTGTGCCAAATCTATTCCCATATATCATCTTCTAGGCAGAAGATGCAACTGTTGTTGCTTTATAAATGATGGCATCTGAGGCTCTGTCACTTAAAATGGAAGCCTGGCAATTCCTGTGACTGTTGTGAGTAGTGCTTCCAGAGAGACAGAAGTGGCTAATCCAAGGTAATCATGAGTCCCCTTTACTCTGTTACATAACTGTCTCTGTCTTCAGCTCTTTTATCCTTACCATGCATCACTCTGTTGATTTAGAAAGGACCTTTTCTCTGTTTACAGAGGGGAAGCAAACCCTGCATTCTTGTGGTCACTTGGGAAGTTTGAGTGAATAATGAACCTGACCTTAAGTAGTGACCACCCTTCCTGTTCTATTGATCTAATCCATTTGGGGTTTTGTGGGACAAACACTCTTATAAATTCCAGGAATATCAATCAGTATGCTCCAGAGTGGTTAGTGAGGAATGTAATTTTGAGTGTCTCTCATCTCGGTTGTAGGTGAAATCACAGGCTAAACTGAGAATTTTAATACATGTGTTTCATTTTCAGCTCAGCCCTTAGTGAACGGGTGCATTAAATTAAATTCTGGAACCTCTTTTCCAAATGCAGCAAAGCCAGATATTTATTACTGCAAATTGCTATGCTCACCCACTGCAAGGTAGTCACCAGTAGCATCCCTGTAGCAAAACCATAATTACTGTCTCTCCTCCCTGTACTGAGTCCTCAGGCGGGGCCGCGATCTCGGCCAGCCGTAGTGCCTGCGGGGGAGAGCCAGCAATTGCTCATTGCCGCTGTGGCTGTAGTGCCAGAGCTGCTCCTGCTGGAAAAACACACCTGGGTGCTCAGCAGAGGCACGGACAAGGGGGTGCTTAGCCTTGGGCGAGATCAAAGGCAGCCTGAGCTTTCCACATTCACTTCATCTCCCAGGTTGCACATTTTGCTCGCACACATCAATCACCTTCTGCTGATAGTTACCTCATTTTTATGGAAAGCACAGAAAGGACTGAGGTCATTTCCAAGACTATCCATCTGGCTTGAAGATAAAGATTTCTGTCTGCTTTGAAAGTATTATAAATCAGTTTGGTGTTGTTAAAAAGGGACTAAAATTGATGTTTGTTGTAGAATTGAAAGCGAGACCTCATCAAATGGGGGTGTTACAGAGTTCCTGTCTTTTCTCAATGCTATGGAATTGCTAGTATAGCAGGGTGGACAACTCCAATTTAATGTGTTGACTATTTAGATCACCTTATTTGTATGTTAGGATGCGTATTCAGCTGGCAGAAATAAACTTAGGTGCGATAAATAATTTAGGTGGAATCAATTAAGACTAGCAGAGCAAATGAGTAACTGTATTAGTTCAATAAACTTCTGTATTTGGCTTGGCAGCCAAAGCTCTTGGGAGTTAGTGGGATGTGTAAGTGCTCTGGTTGTATCTCTTCCTCTCAGTTCTAATTGTTGCACAAGGATTTATTACAGCAATTCAACACTGCAGAACTTCCTTGGCATTGACAAAATCCTCAAGAACCTGTTTTAATGTGTCTTTAATGATGTTTTATGCCACAACAATCTACAGCAGCTTCTTTCCTCTCAGTAGTATCATCAGAGCAAAGGAGTTGCAAATTAACAAGCATAAAACCACTGCCTGTGATAAGTGTGTGCTAATTTGGGTTACTTTCCAAATTCTTTCTTCTGTAGCTGTGTGCAGTGCACCACCCTTCTTAATTCTTCCCCTCCTCAAGACTCTTCCCTGGTGTGCCTTTATAATACTTTAATTGGCTACATTCCCTTTCTGTTTAGCAGGGGGAGGCAACTTCAAAATAGGATTGAATGTTGCCAGTTAAGAAATACATTCTTTCCACATATGCTTGAAATTATGCCATGCAAACTGTTGTAATGAGTGATTGACTGGTTGATTGATTGATTTTTTAATATAAGTTTTTTGAGACTGTAAAGGTCACATGTTTGTTTTTATGTTCTGAAAGTAGGAGAAACATATTTACTAACACACAGCTTGCACTCTAACTTGATAATCAACAGCTTTGTTATTTTTGTTGGAAGCAAGTGTGATTATAACTGGAAAATGCGAACAGACCCATGCATACAAATATCTTATGGAACCTACTGCTAGTCTAATTGCACTGTGCATCAAGCTGCTTGACAATACACACATGAGACACAGAAAATAGCTAAATGGAGAAAAACTTACCATAGAAATTATCAGAAATTATCATAACATCAGTGTTCACCTCTCCCAGCTAATAGTGGTGTCTTGTGTTCAGTACTGCAGTAGCAGTCAGGTGCTCCAGTCAAGGACACAATACACTAAGTAAGCAACACATATTTACCAGAGCCAAGACCCAAAGTACCTTAGGCCTCTAGGTACAGCATTTCATACCACAAATGGAAAAGGCCAGGTGAGAAACAGGATCACTGCCTTCCTCCCAGCTGAATGGGAGGCACAGATTGCTGTGAACCCCAAGTTTTAAAGATCCAAACAGTAAAATGTAAAAAACATAATGCATTTCCAGTTTGCAAAGCAGAACTGGACATTCTTTGAGTAGGGTTTGAATGCAGAAAGCTGATTTTAAACCAGCCTGTTGATTCCATAAAAATATGCCTTCACATATGAGACTCCCACATTTCCTACATGTGAGAGCATGATGGGGAAAATTGTGGTTTTCTTTGTTGTGCAGGACTTGAGCAGTATAACTGACTGCTGGTCTTTGGTGCTTTATCTCATTTGAATTTCTCCCTATAGAAGCTGCTTAAGCACCAAGTTGACTTAGACCTCTTGAGCCATGACTGCACTGAAAAGTGTCACACCAAGTAAGCTGTCTCAGGCAAGGGGCAAAAGGATTTGCACTTGCAGTTAGCCAAATGTTGTAGGTGGCTGGGCTGGAGGGTGGTGGTAAGGCTGGGAGAACTTTCTGCTTGGCACAGTGGCATGGTGTGTGGGCAGACTCTCCAAAACCACTTAGTCTGGAACTTGTTCCAAATCTTGGATCCACTTGGCCTCTTTATTCATCATTTTTATCTATGCAAAGTGCTTGTAAACTGATAGATGAGCTGATAGACAGGATTATACTGTCACTTAATGTAACTGTAATTGACTGGGTGAAGTAGAAACTTTTGGTTGTGTTTTCTTTGTGGGCACAGTTGGCACGCAGGGACCCTGCCCTGTCCACGTGCTCTTACCCTGTTTCATCCCTGGCTGCTTGATCTTGTCCCTGCGTCACCCCTTCACTTGTGTTGACACAACTGTCTGTTAGGACTATGCTAAAAACATATGTGAACTGGTTTGAATTAAAAATACTTCTCATCTGGTTCTTTGTCTGGCCTCATAAATAACTGGGTCTGTACAGCTGGGAGAGGAGGGGAGGCAGTGCAGGCAGGAATGGACAGCTGGGGAAGGATGAGGGGGACCTCCTGGAGCTGCCAGTGCTGCTGAGATAAAAAGTATCAGGTGTTGTGTTTGTCAGTCAGTGCTTCTGCCCATTCAGAGGGGCGCAGACCAGCCTCAGCTCTCCCCAGTCACTCATTCTTAGGACAATCTGCAGAGCAGGTCCTTTATAGGACTTGTTCTGGAGCAAATTGCTCTGAATAATTTCAGTTCTTCCCTGTTCTTTGTGTTCTGAGTTTGTTGTTTTCACTCTAGGGTCAAATTGGGAAAACAGTTACCAACTGTACATATTTTTAAATTAATATATAATTTCTGAGGAACTACAGACAAAGAAGACCTATGTGTGTTCTTTCTGGCTTTACTGCTTGGTAATTAAACTACCTATACTACAGTGCTCTGAGGCAACTATTTAGTGCATGATACAAGAAATAGTCTGAACAGGAGCCCTTAAAGAAGAGGTGAACATGTACATCCCAGGAAAACCACTAATCATGAATGAATGATACACTGAATCTGCAATGAACTAATGCATGAAACACTTCTACTTCTGGTTAATGCAGAAATTGTCCTTTTTGACTGCGTTATTTTTTCCCTGCAGATGAGAAGAGCATATTAGGATACCAGGCACATGGTATCTCAAGCTGCTATGCCACAAGTAACTAAATATAATACATCAAGTGTATTGGTATGAGCTGGTATGTAATCTCTGGATCAAATCCCAATTTTTCAAAAGGTCTCCTCACTTCCACGCTCTATTTCAGCAGAGACATAAGAAGACACTAATAGTAGAAGTGCACAGACAGCCTGTTTTTAAATGGCAGATTTATTAAAAATGTTCTCTATCACAAACATTGGAAACATATGCAGCAGATTTTACTGTAAGTGAAAGATTCAGTAGACAGTGGAAAGGGAGTAACTGTCAACTGAATTATGAGAAATAATGGGGCAGTTTCCACAGCAAACTCCTCACTAAACCCCATTTTAACTCAGCATCCTCAGGTCCCAGTTTGTGTTCAGTCTGCCCTTTGGATGCAGCACATAGTTCATGAGCTTTGAGCTTTGAGTTTGTACATATTTACAGTAGAACAACCTATAGGTTACAGGAGAGGACACATTAGCACCAGTGCTTATGGATTAGAGCTCACATCGCCTTTGCCACTGCATGTGCATGGAACTGACTTTACTGAAGAGTTAGGTTAAAAAAAGGTTAATAAATCTGGCACTTGGAAGGCAAACTGTGCTCTGCAGTGACCTAGGAAATCTTTGTATTAGGTATCACACTTGACTGCCTGTCTCTGAAGGCTGCCCATCACAATTACCTTAATATCCTTTCTTGCACGAATGCACACTTCACTAACCCTCTGGTTGCATTGTTATTTAGGAATAGATGTAGCCCCTTGAGATCAGGAAATCAGTGTGATTTTCTTACTGCCGTTCTAAAACTAAGCACAAACTCTCTATTTAGCAAATACTAGACAAAATTAGTATCTTTAACAATTTTGGTGAAACATTTTCACATAGCAAAAATTCTACAGTGTTCATAATTACTGAGATTCACAAAAAAAAAAAGGCTTTGGTTAGAAAATCAAAAAGGGTCAAATAAAAAAAAGCTTTTAAAAAAAAGGAAGCCAAAGGAGTGTCAAATACTATGTTGAAGTCAGTGAGTGCAGAATAAAACAGTAGTAGTCCATTAGTTAAATTTTTCAGTAGTAAAATCTTCCACCTAAAGAAGCCCATGTCTCTTGCAAGCTGTGTGCCTTTCTTGACGTTCACAGCTGGTCTCCTAGCTCCAGTACAAGCAGGGTGGCGATAAATCCACGTTTTCCTGTTCAAGGCAAAGAGTCCTTCTTCCAGCTGTGAGGTAGAGATTGGGTATCAAGTCACTGGGGTGTGAGATACCTCTGAGTGTAGCAGTCACACATTTGTTTCTAGTTCATTTATTTCAATAGTGCAGTGGTCTTTACTGTTGGATTTCTTAGTGTGATTCTCCACTGGAGTTTCTTCTTGCTCCACTTGTATGGGTATATGGTGCTGCAACCCTTTCACTGTTTCTGGTCCACGAGATTCATTCATGGTCTTCACACAGCCATTTCTCTGGTAAGCCACAATCTGATGGATGTTAATAGGCTTAGTTTCACAGATCAATGGCACCTATGTGAAAAGCATTAAGATCTGGAATTCTGCCACTGATTGCTGTATACAACAGGAGGGGAATTTTTACTTGGAAAGCCTGTGGGCTGCTTTACATTCACCAGGATTATCTAGAGCCTCCATAGACTTCCAGAAGCTGTTTCTCATATACACTAAGGCATCTTTGCACCATCTGCATGAAGCGAAGGAGTCTGTGTAAAAACGCAAATTCTGTCACAACTCTAATTGAACTTACACTCGTGGTAACAGCTGCTTGCCATTGGTAAAATGATACAACAAGTATCCTTGTACAAGTACCCTACAAGTATGGTAAATAGAGACCAGAATTCCAGGGCTCGCTTCAAAAGGTACAGACTCCCCATGGCCTCTATGCTGAGCTCTGGGCAGTGCTTGCTCTTGGGTGCAATTAAATAGACCAATAAACTATTTGTTGTTGCCTTGTGCCTTTCTTCTAACACTATAAAATAACACCTGTCTCTTCAGTTTGCTCTGTTTCGAAAGAAATAAAGGGGATTTTATTAACTGAGTCATAAGTTAAATATTGAAGTGTTCTTTAAATCAAACCAGATTCTGATGGGGAAAGTAAGACGTACATACTGGCAAAGAAAGGAGGTGGGCTTGCAGCTGAGCAAATATGGCCTTTGGGTATATATTACTAACTGCACAAATTTTGCAGCCAAAACATATGGCAGACTAGCAGTATATTTTAATACCATTACAGAGAATGATTCAAAGAAAAATCTCATCACTAATGATGTCTAAATAATCCCTCAGGAGGGATTTCATATTACTGCAACATCTTTTCTTAAGTTCTGACTGAGTTCTAAATAGGGCAGTGAAATGTCAGGAGGCCTGTGTTACGCAGGAACTCAGCCTACACTTCTGGCTTTGTAATGGATGACCTACCTTGCCCATAGGTTGTATTTTAGGGGGTTTGTAGGTAGCTGCATGTGTAGCCCCTGTAGTCAGGCCTAATCCTGTCATCAGTAATTGCTGCAGGTGCTAATTGCCTCAGAGGACACTGCCTGTCTTTCTACATACTACTTGAAAGAGCAGGAGTTTTGAATGAATGTTGCAGGAAGGCGTGAGAATGGGATTGACTGCAAAATTGTAGAATGAGAGAAATAATGATAGAAAAAATACTTTGCTATTTGTGTGGAATATTACAGATGATGCACAGAAATGAAACATGTCTTGTGAAAATTAGTCTTGATGAAGAAATGTTCCTGCATGAGCTATTCTGTCTTTCTGGAAGAAAGGTAATGAGAGTCTGCCATGAGCTGAAGTGGTTGGAGATTAGCACCTCCAAATCTAATGGGCTTGTGGAATTAGGAATCTCCTTTGTCAAGGATTGAAGGAAGGACATAAGGAGTTCTTGTTACAAGGGAAGACTGAATTATGCATGCCAAAGAGGAAGGAGAAAATGCATAGGAGTGGAAGGAGGCAGGGCAAAATACAGAGGTATGTGTGCTGTATGAAATAAGATACAGAGGAGGAAAAAACAAAGCTGTAATGAAGGACTTGTATTAAATGTAGAAAGCATGAAGATGTCTGAGAATGAAGTCTAGAATGGAGTCATGTGCTTGTGTTAGTCTGGAAAGAAAATTTTTGCAAGGGTGGCTTCAGATTATGCTGACTCAGAGGCTTGCAATGCCCAGGGTAGTTGCTTTTGATGTGAGCTCATTGATTGCACATAGACACACTCATGGATACCTTTACCTCTCCCTCCACAAAGGTAGTCAAGGACATCTATCACCCTGCTCTGGTGACACTTCTAGCAGGACAAATGGTCCTGCTGGTCACACTTCTAGCAGGACAAATTACTGGCCAGTCAGGACCTGGGTGCAGAGTGTGGGACTCACAATCCCAGCATCTCATGGACTATCAGGACAGTGCAGCTGCTTCTGCTGCTCCCATCCCCCATGTGCCAGGCACAGCTGCCTTGTAAGCTCTGAACTCCAGGGGCTTTTCACATGATCTCATGGAAAAAGATCCCTCCACCCCATGTGCTAAGCTGCCTATTGCCCAATTCTGTCCTTTCTCTGAAACACCTTTTATACACTGGGGGAGCCAAATGTGGGAGCTCACAGGTTCTATAGGACAGCACACCCTGGCACACCCTGGCTCACAGTGTGGTTACCTCGTCACCGTCCTTGATAAACTCCTTCCGGCAGATGTGGGCCATGATCCCAGCAGCCAGCGCGTCCCCCAGGACATTGATCATTGTTCTAAACCTGTCTCTGGAAAATGAGACAATAATGGTAAGTTGTTGGCTCTTTGGGTAAATTCCTGTGCCTCCATCAGCTGTAATTATGCCTGAAGGCCAGTTTTGCTGGGTTTATGAGCTGAATGTTTAGAAATGTTAAGGAGTTTGGTATCAGGCATCCATTAGTTATTGAGCAGCTCAGTTGGGTTTTCCAGCCTTTTCTGAGCTTGGTGTGCTGTGCTGCCACACACTTGATCGTGTAACTGAGCTAAGTGGAGCAGCTGTGTCTCCCTAGAGGTGCCAGCTGATTCAGCACTGAAAAGGTGTAACTGCACATCACACCTGCATTTCTGTCCCAGTTTAGATGTTAGGGTCCAGCAACATGGCCTGATTTGGAGACTGGTGCTGCAAATGTCTGAATTCAATAAAAGCAGAGATCAGCCAGCGCAACCAGTCCCTTATATTAGTGATCATGGTACCAATCTTAGCAACCAAAGTGCTACTTAAGAAGATTATTGTATTGGTAGAATGGGCAGGATATAATCAAAATAATTCAGAAGATGGCTACATAACTACACTCACAAACCAAGCAGCCACTGACCATATTTAAGTAATTTTCATTCCTGTGAAACCTGTCATGACTTTGGTTCTTCTGCTGGCTATGCAGTAGCTCTTAAAGACGCTTCATTTTCAGTTACCTTTTCCAATTTAAATTTGTATGCTTGACAGTATTTTGTGTATATATAGTTTAACTATTTTTCATTTATTCATTTACAGGATTTTTACCTGTTTGCACCTTTTACCCACTGTCTAAAAAATAAATCTATTAAAATGCAGATCGTAAGTAGACAAAAGTAACTGGCTGTCAAAGACAAGTATTACACTTGAATCATCCTGGAACCTATTAGTTAAAATTGATGAGATTTCAGATACATGATATAGCTTCTAAGTCTGAAATACATCACATCTTTTCCAAGAAAAACATATACATCTGAAAACTCTGTCATATTAGTAACTTAATTTATAAATGTAGGTTATAAAATGGAGGTTCAGAAATCTCCAGATGTTTGGCTTATTAAAGTCAGTGATGGTCCAATATCAACACTGCCCAGATTTCTGATCCTGTATCTTAATATAGAAAAGAATTGAAACTCTGTGCTGATTTTTTTTCAGATATTTTAGGCAGGTACTCAGTGCATGTAAATGTTTATGCATTTGCCTGCTTAATTATCATGAAAATTCCAGCATGAAAGCTTATTTGTGTGTGGAGTTACCAAATTGTACGTGCAACAGCGAGTAACTTTAGCAATAACATTCCACAACCTACACCTAGATGTTGTTGACTCCAGGACCCAGTCCTACACTTGTTTGCTCAATCAATTTTTTTAAATTCCTGCTGTTCTGATTCTGGGTTTTGCCTTGACGAAAATTTCCACAAGAACATGTTAAACAGGGAAAAAAAGCAGTTACAGCACATACCAATAAAAGTTCCAGTTACACACTGACTTCTTTCCTTCTTGATTATCAGATAGGGATTCTTGGAAAGATATTCAGTGTTGTGAATTTCAGATTGTGCAACAAGTCAGTTGTGGTAGAGAAGAAGTTGTATGAGCAGAGCTCAAGAGTTTGAGCTCCCTTTTGAGCTCTGATTAACATCTTTTCAAGACAGGATTTTTCCAAGGAAACAGTGTTCCACACTGAAACTCTTCCAAAAAGGGACTGCCTGGCACGTTGTTTGACAGTTGTGTTCCACGTTCTGAGTGTATGGAGCAGTGTGCACTGCATGGGGAGAGCCACAACACACACCACTGGCATTTCTCCGCTGAGAGGCCAGCCTGCTGCTGGTGGCGTTTCTCTCAGTGCAAACGTGTGAGTCAGTGGTATTTGAGCTGTAGATGATATTATTAAAGATGCAAAACTTCTACCTTGTGTTTGATAAATGAGCTAGGAAACATTTTGATTTTCTTCTTTATGTCTCTAAGCACTAGCTAAAGGTATGAAGGTCACGTGCACGTTATGGCTACCTAAAAGAGTTGTAATACCTGCAGTGCATTGTAATGGGTATTTCAGTCTTGTGAGATCATCTAACCAGCCTTCTTTAAGCATTCTTCATACTCCAGTACTTCCAAAACTAATACTGAAAATATTCATCGTGTCAACCATGTTGACACTTTGCATCTGCAGGCTCTTGAAACCACCAAGTGCCGAAATACAGAAATATGCTTTTTGTTTGAAAGGTCATCTGCAAAAGACAGAAAATTGGGTCTATTCCTTACTCACTTTTTAATACCATCTGGAGCTATAGCCTGAAAAGTCTTTTCTCTGTTGTTTTGAAAAGTTGTGTAAGACAAAAAGAAGAATAATTCCCATGGACACTGGAAGGCTTACTGGAAAAACAATGAAATGTTGATGTTGCAAGAGCTGGGCAAAAACTGAGCAATATAGAGGGAAAAGGCTTTTGTAATACAGTCTTAAAATATTCATACAACACAAGATTCATGACTCCTATTAATGCTAATAATAATAATATTCTATTACACTGGACAGAAAATTCTCACAATTCTTCATACAAAAAAAATGTGGCTAAAAGTTGAATAAAATAGGATATGTAACAGAATGGACTTGTAACACAATTTACCCAGAACCCTGATGTAATGAAACTCCCTGTATTAAAGGAGATGTATTTTATATAGCTTAAATAAAAATAATTTGGACATTTCCTTGTGTATGCATATGCCAGTTACACAGTTAATTGCCATGCTAATGAGCTGGGGACCAGAATTTTATGATTCATTTTCCTAGACTATTCAAAATTGATTGATTCATTGGCATTTACATGATAGTTGAGAGTTCAAATAAACCACTCCTTATGAATTCTTAAAGTGACTCTTCTCATGGGTGACACAAATCCCTTTCATCCCTGAGTGTGTTTCAGCCCCTGGCTGTGCTGTTAAATCCCCATGACTGGGGGTGCAGCAAAGTGCCCTCCCTACAGAATGGCTGCACTTGCAAAACTGTGGGCTGCAAGCAGGTGCTGCCTATGTAGCACTGAAATCAGAGAGCACAGAATTGCATCAGGATCTGGGTGAAAGGAAGATGTTACTGGTGCCAGCACTCAGGCTGGCTGTACTGGGGTTGCAGCAGCAGTAGCCATACACAGCCCACACCATCACCGTGCTGGCATGGGTCTTGTGGGCACGGGGTGCCAGTGGTGGCAGTGCTCCTTGCTGGCTTTAGCAGTGCCTCAGGCCTCTTGCAGAGTGCTTCACCACACTGAGATGATGGCCCTGAAATGTCAGTGGGCTGATAAGCAGAGTGCAGGCAAACCATGTTTCCTAGGAATGTTGGCCCCTTATCCCTGCCCAAGGCAAGGTGCCAGAGTTGCCCCTTAAGCACATTTGTCTGGCCCAAACTTCAACCTTGTCTTGAAGATCATCATCCAACCTGGCTAGGTGCAGCCACTTCCATTGCCTGACTATCCTCCTAGACAAAAGTAGTTCTCAAGTTCTTTTGGGATCTGAGTTGAGGTAGGTACTTTGTTCTACTTCATCCTCCCTCCCTGTGAACGTGAAGATTGATCAATGTCCTCTCCTGGGCAATCTTATCTATGTAAAAAGCTGCTGTGGTGACCTTTTCAGCTCTGGTTTTAGACTAAATGGACTCCACTTCTTCAGCCTTTCCATGCAAGACATATTTCCAAAATTCATCTAGACTCCCTCATTTGTCTGTCTTTTTCAATATAATGTCCACATCAGCAGAGTTTTTAATCTAAGTCTACATTAACACCATTTCAAATTACATTTGAAATGGCACTTCCTTTGGCTTTTATGTATATATCTATGTATATATCTATATCTATATATATCTCCATATTACTGTACCCCTGGAGACCATTTGCCTTTTTAGCAAAGTTGCCACCATGGAAGCCTCAAGAACTTTGTGGTACTTACAGTGCCCAGTCCACGGCAATAATCAACGTGATGTCATCTGTTGGGAGCCCCACCGAGGTGAGAACAATGACCATTGTCACCAGGCCAGCTTGTGGGATGCCTGCAGCACCTATGCTGGCAGCTGTTGCTGTGATACTTTAAGAACAGAAGAAAGGAATAAGCTTTACTTTCTGGAAGAAACCACACCATGTTTCTAAACCATGCTCTTACACAAGCCACTGCATAAAAGTGCTAGTGTTTTAATCCAGGTGAGACAGCAAGAACAGGCCCAACTGTCTGCCCAGGGCTAAATTCTCACCCTCAGCCTTTGCAGCCTTGGCACTGGCAGGGCAGTTCTGTTCTTTCCCAAAGGTGCAGAGCAGAGGGGCCAGCCAGGCTGTGGGCTGAGTTCTGCCAGCTTCTCCTGGGTCATGGCACCACCCAGTGCTGTGAGCCAGGAGTCTGCCTGCCCCACTCATCGCTGTTCTCCTTGGCTGCTGAGCCAGCAGACACCTCTGGGTCACCATGGGCAAATCCGTGGCTGGCCCTGCCTGAGGCCTTTACTGTCAATCCATCTCAAGGGTTAGGCCAAGGGTAAAGAGGCTGGGCCAGGGGTGAAGACCTTGCACAGCACATGGCTTTGCATACTTGGAGCTAAATATGAAGCAAGCCTGAATGTAACTGTACATGCTCAGGTTCTGGAAAGTTTTTTACTTGACCTTCATACCATTTTTTCAGCCAGGCAAATAGAAATGAATGGGAGGCCAGGGCAAAAGTAGACCTGGCAGGTTTAACATTCTTTGCATAATGTTATTTTTAAGGGAGGGATTTAATTTCTTTTTCCAGGAGCAGAAGTGACTGGATGTATTCATTTCCACCAAACTAGTGACTTCCAAGAGCTAGGCCATCCAGCAGAAAGACAAAGTACAAATGCTGACAATTGTAAAAGGATGACAGAAAGCATTTACACTGATAATCCTCTGCATTCATCAGTCAAGAATGTCAGAGCTTTTGGCAAGCGGTTAAGTCTCATTAACCTACTGTGGAAAATGAGGATAAGTGTATTCACCCATATGGAAACTGAAACACAGGGATATCCAGTCCCTTGCTTACAGCTGTACAGTGTACCAGTACAGCAGCAGCAGTATTTCTACCTGAGCCCTTTTTTTAAATAAAAAAACACATTAGCATGTGGGTGTGATAGGGAAGGGGAAAGACTCAAAATTACATTTTGCAAAAGCTAACTTGTGTAGCATCCTAATAACATTGTAATAGAGCATAGATAGGAAGGGACAGAAGCTCAGTAGCTGAGTAAGAGACAACTATAATGAACATTAAAAGACTTTCCAGTTACTGCTATGAACTGGCTGTCTGATCTGGACTGCTTCTGCCACTTACATCAGGCCACAAAGTCTCAGGACTTATTTGGGAGTAAAACCAGGAATGTTTAACTAAGATTTTACAAGCAAGCTCATCTGCTATTCCATTCTATCATTACCTTAATGTAAATGTTTCTTTCTGTAAAATGATCAGTTGATAGAAATCTTTACTCTCTTTCTCTGCTACATCAATGTTTGCATTGATAGAAACTGTTAACCTGGATTTTACAAACTATGAGCAAAGTAGATGATTATTTGTCTAATCTTTTTTTCCCTCTGGCAAAAATATCCTGGCATTCAGAATTATTTGAATTTTAAATCTCCAGGTCCTAAAGATCTGGGGTAGGTTTGGGCTATAGAATACAGTTAGAATTTGAATTACGTCATTGATGGTACTGAGTCCACCATGATTTCCTGTTTAGCTTCCTCATTTGTGCATCTTTTTATTTTTCTTCTCTTCTTGGATTTTTTCCAATCTTTACTTGTATTTTCAGTCTACTGTTTTACTTCTGTCTGGCCCTTATGTACTTGCACTTAATGTGGGGGGTAAAAGAGATAAAAAGAGGTTCTGCTAAAGAAAAGTTAGATCTTACATTCTTTCCATTTACTATCACCCTTCTTCTCCTTAATTTTTAAAATTACTATTCTTTACTTCAAAATGTGTGTAATATCTGCTCATGTTCTGCCGTATTTTAGCATCACATTAGCACAGGCTCATTCCAACAGTTTTCAAAGAGAGTGCAAGCCTGAAGCAAGAGCTCATATGGGCACAATTTATTTCTTCTTTTTGTAGTCCAACCAGGTCTTGCCAGAAGCCCATTAGCAAACCTCAGCTGTCATCTGGGGTTGGTTTCAGGACTCTCCTCTTCTTGTCATGAAGGTTTTCAGGTCCAGCAGAAGATGGGCAAGGCCCAGCAGTGTAAACGGGGCAGGGGTGAGGTCAGTGGGTGGGTAGTTAAGCAGATCTCAAATATATTGCACAAAGCTCTGACTATGAGGAATGTTTTTATAATCATTTGTTCCCTGCTGGAAACCTGCAGGTTTCAGTCCCTGAGGAATTCTTTGGCAGTCACTGGAGTTATTCTGGCAGTAATTGTTCAGCTGGATCTTCCAGTCTTTTGGATCCATTACAGACCTTTCAAGGATGGAGTACACAGCTATAACACTCTCTACCCACTGACTGCATGGTTGTTTATGAAGCTTTCTGCTTTAACAAGCAGCAGAGAAGACAATTAAAAACATCTTAGTGACCTGACATCTTGGTGAAAACCTGCCCTGATAGTAGCATCTGTCCTCCTTCCCTTTTCCCCTAATCCTGCAAGAGCTTCCCAGCACACACTATTCCCTGTTTCTTAATATAAGACTTGCAGTTTTGCAACTTTTTAACCTTTTCCTTTCACTTGAAGATACAAATCAGACTTCAAGTTGAGAACAGTTGTGAAGTTTAAAATAGTGTTTTAAACACCAATAATAATAAAATGTTCCAGTGCTAGAAGTGATCAATGGGTTGCCTAAAAGCAAAAATTAGACAGTTATCCTCCAACAGAAGCACATTTCCTGGTGTCCACATGTATCTATTGAACAGGACCACTACAATTTCTCTTTGAGCAGTCCCCAATCTCTGTGTCCCTTGGAAACAACCCTTCTATGAGGGATGCATCTCTGATAACAGCAAAGATGACATTTGTTCTTGCTACATACAAGAGTTGTGCCTCAGACTCAACAAAGTGATGACCCTGATGGGTCCCTTCCAACTCAGCTGATTCCATGATTCTATGCAGACAAGCAAACCCCAGCATGTGGAATTTGTGGTTTGTACCTTATGGTGATGATCTGCCCAAAGTCCAGCTCGTAGTTGTTCACCTGGGCGATGAAGATGGCAGCCACGGCCTCGTACAGCGCCGTCCCGTCCATGTTGATGGTGGCTCCCACGGGCAGCACGAACCGCGCGATCCTCCGGTCCACGTGGTTGTTCTCCAGCAAGCACTTGAAAGTGATAGGCAGAGTGGCTGAGCTGCACAACAGCACAGAAGGACACATTGGGTTATTTTTGTTTGTGGGGAGTGAATGAATTGTAGCAAACCTTGTCCTGGCAGGGGAAGTTTCACACAACCCTTGGAGCTTCTCGCTCCTTGCTCTGCCCCTGACTCACTTGCCAGGTAACTCGCTCCTGTGCTTGACGGAGGATAAAGACAGTTACACATACAAATGTTGGAGTTAGTGCTAATTTTGCTTCCCAAAGTTAGAAATATTTTTCTCTCTTTCCCTGTTTAGAAGCAAAGGGACAAAATTCCCACAGAGGCAGTAACTCAAATGCAAGAAAAGGGAACAATGTCTTGTGCATCTTATTATTAAAATCTCTGAAAACTGTTTTACACTTACGGTTTCTAAAAATGTTTCTTTCCAGGCCTACCTCATGTGTAAACAATTTTTTATTTCTTTGAAGGGTTAGACAAAGATTTTATCAACAGCAGCCTGAAAATAAAAGTTCCAGACAAAACGTCTGTAGTTAAGAATATAAAATCCCATTTTCTCCCTGGGGCAGATCTGCCCCCATCCCTTGTGTGATCATATAACAAACACATAACTGCAGGTCATATAATAATGTGTAGATGTATAAATGAGATGTGTGTGGAATAGAATGGAATGGTCTAAGACCATTTGACAGGTATTCATTTTAAATTTTGCTTGATACCCTAAAAAATATTTCTGATTTTTGTTTTCATTAACTGCGACAATTAACAAAACACTATATGGTCATATATTTTCTCATTTTTAAATACTAATACACTGAAATATATTTATTCTATTTTATCAGCCTTTTGGTAACATTCTGCATTTTACCATGTGGTATCTCATTCACTGATATCATGAGTAATGACACTGCATTCAAGTGAGTGAGGGGGTATTTTTTTATTGCACATCAGTTTGTATGGAAAATAAGTAACACCACTGAAAAAAATACACAAATCATAAAATATTTTCCTTGTTATTATACCAATTTTAATACACTGCTCACTATCTGAGACTATTTAAATAGATGTAATATAACAAACTTCTTCAAAATTATTCCAAAGTTACCTCTTAAAAAAGATGGTAATAGGGAAAATATTGGTATGGTGACACTGTGATCTTCAATGTCCTGTTGTCCTGTGATTTACATGCCCTGAGACAGGAAATCCAGGTGTCTTCCCCCTGGTTTGGCAGTTCACATTGCTCTGTCACTGTGTGTAGTGATCCTCACATCACAATGTGACTCCAATATCTAAATCTTATAATGACCATTAGCTGTTCTCAATTGCAGATAACACATTGGATCTGCAAATTCTTTCTCAGGTGTTGCAAATTCTTTCTCAGGTGTTGCAAATGTCTATAAAAGCACAGAGGGATTCCAAAAACTCTGAAATCACAACCCCAAGTTTGCAGGAATGCCTAAGCAAAATGTTTCCATGAGTAGGAGTTGTCATTTTGTATTTGTGCAAGCAGTTGTTCGAGGAAAGTAACCGTGTTTGGAAAGGAAAAGTAACTTCCTGCCATGGAAGCACAAAAGAAAAAGCACAAGGCTATGTTTCAGTCTGATGTCTCTGTTTTCTATAACTTTATGAAGTTTAACTGCTGAATTATTTACTACAAACTGGCAGTCACTGCCTGAAAATCCAGACCAAAGTCTAAGTATGTAAATATGCTGGAAAGGCAAGAAAGCAGTGGAAATCTGATTACCTCCTGTAACTGGGGTATATTAAACTTCTTAATTCAGGCAGTCCTAGTATTTAATCAATATTTACTTTGAAAAACAAACACAGCAAAGCATAACCCCATAATCCCCTAGCTGCTCATGAGATGTTATTTTTCTCTTGAGCATGCCTGTCATTTTTCACACAGTCATTTGTGAATGACTGAAATTCTCTGCCTCTTGTTTACCATGAAACGTTCATAAAAGCAGAGGCTGTGGCTCACAAATAATGTAGAACTGAAAGCCCTGGGAGTAGCTGCAACTAAGAGCAGACTCAGTAGCATTTCTAGATGTTCTGACTAGAGGCTTTGCCAAGAAAAAATTATTTAACTCATTGTCTCCCATTTCTGCAGCTGCTCAGTTTTGGAGAGTTACTTGTTTTTAAAGACAGTCTTCCCTCAGACATTTGGCTTTTCTGTAACAAAACCCTGTCTAATTTCTTTGGGTGGAAATGAGGACAGAAAGGTAATCTTACACGTCCTTGCCAGCTTGCCCACACTCTGACATACCAGAATATTAAACCTAAGTGTCTGCCCGTTCTGAGGGCAGAGAGCTGAGATGTCAAACGTGCAAATTTTAGCTGATCAACATGTTACAATTTGGTTGAGATGTGAAAAATATTGTGCAAAACAATCTCATCATACCAATGGCACAACCAGCAAAATCTGTATCTATTTCCATTGTTGTAAACAGATTTTGTCACACTGTTTTTGCAAGAATTCAACTTTTAAACTTGTTTACTATCTCACCGTTAGGTGTGTCTTTCATGTGAATTTTAGGCTGACTGAAGTAAAATTTCTAAGGCACATAACAACACATTGGATTTGTTGCTTGTTAAATATTACAATAATAAAGAAAATTGTCAGAATGTAAGTTCAATGCATGCAAGATATTGAAAGAAAACAAATTTCCAGATTCTTGTACTTTCTTAGACAGGCAAGTACTACACTGTCTCACTCAAATTTATCTGCATCTTAAGAGTTAATAGGATGTGTGTCCTACCTACTCCTGCTGAAAGACTTTCCAGAACTCTCTGCTCAGATGAGAAATTTAATTTATGATCTAGAGGTAGTCTTCTCAATTTGCACTAAATTTGCTTTTATGTGCTTTCTATATTTCTCTTTGCACAATCAGCTGTTGCAACACATAATGTGAAAAATCAGCTTTGTCCTCTCTCAGCCTGGATTGCCCCAATTAGTCTTTCTTCTCTCACTTAGAAGATTGCTACTTTACATCCCTGGTTACCCTTTCAGCACCTGTTTCATATAAATGAACTTTTCCTAAATACAACTGACAAAAGCTATGTAGAACATCCTAGAAGAGGTTGTCTGATGATGATTCATTTTTACTCACATTGTATCATCTGGCACACACCAGAAAAATATGTCTTATATAAGGCTTTGGCTATTGGTGGCTCTCAGGAGGCAAAGGGAAAAAAAGGGTCCTACTGTAGTTTTGGAGTAGTATTAATATATAATTTCAATATTATAACAGACATTATAAAATAGTTTGTCTAGTTTGTCTTTCTAGTTAAACTAGGTGAAGTTTATTTTCTTGAAAGCTACTTTTATCTAGTGTTAAACAGTGGAGCAGTAACATTAAAGCCTGACATTTAATATTTATTAGGAGAAAAAAATTCTCTAAAGCACAGATCTTAATCAGTTAGGTCTTTTAAAAACTGACCCAAAGCTTTCAGCTGAGAGCTATCTTCTCCCAGCATTAACTTTAACAATTAAAAAGACATTTTCAGAGTCTTATCTCAATTTTGGGATAAAATGCTGCAGAGATGGAGCATAAGCTAATACTGGCCCAGGCCAAGCTCTCACTAGTGAGAGCCACAAAGACAGCCAGTCACTGTGGAAGCACAGCTGTTCAGCCTGCTCTGTTTATCTTATCATTCAAATGCATTTCGATATTTGAGCCAAAAAATCAGCAAACTGATCTCATCTCCCCCTTCTAAATCTGCCTTTCATTTACACTGTGCAATAGCCAAGATTTTAGTGTTTCATAAGCAGCAAAACCCTTGAAAAACTCATGGTTTATAATTTGTCTTCAGAGAAGATGAAAATTGCTTCTTTTGATGGGATGTACCACTGAAAAGATGCTGCCTTAATTCATTGATGATATGGAAAGATGACCTAGAAAAACAAAATTCCCTCTTGCCATTGGAATGAGGAAAGCTAAAATCAAGAATAATTTTGCCAAATTCTGCTGGCCAAATTCTGCTTTTTCAGTGTGGTAAGAGGTGACAAGACCAGGGGCAGTGTGAGGGGAACAAAAGAGAGTCAGAAATCCCCAACTGTGCAGCCTGGACACCCCAGAGCAGGGTGGGCAGGGGCAGCACGTGCTGTGCACCCTGCAGCAATGCAGGAAAGAGGAGCTGTGCATTCATTTGTGTCCTAAAGGATGCTCCAAAGGAAAAAGGTCTGCTTTTCTGGACCTGCCTCTCCACTGATATTGGTGCAAACCAAAATATTGCTGGGGTTGGGGTTCTGGAGAAGTATAAGGGGACTGAGAATGGGGTGCAGAATCTTTCACCAAAGAGAAATGAGCAGAAATAATGTTGAGATTCAGTAAAATGCTTGCCATCAGATGGCTGCTTAGTGGCTTTCAGGTTCTCCTGTGTTACATTCTTGGACTTTGTAAATGGTATTGTTTTTGCTGCTTGTAGTTTGATCTTTAGCTTTTTACAAGCTTTCCCCAGGTGCAGAGTGTCTGCAATGAGTATCAGCACACTGACCCGTGGTCTTATTCTATCTTTAGATGTAGACCTGAACCAACACAGAAGCATCTCCAAGAAACACATCAGTATTCTTAAAATCAACTCTTTGTTCTCCTCTAGGATGATCTGAAAATCCAATACCCACATGACAAGTGTTATATAATGCCCCTGTGGCAAGTCTTATTTAACCAAATACAGATGTGCTGACTGTCAGGAGAGGCAGCTCTCCTGTCCAGCCCCAGTTATTTGTGCATGTTCTTTTGGCAACAGCTCAGTTATGTGCAGTATCCATTCCTTTCAGTGTAATGAAGGTGAAAAGTTCAGCTATCTCTAGACAAGACACTGCAATTCGAGCAGAAAAACGTTGGAAACATGTTGGGCCTGTGCTGGATTTGCAAAATATACACACTCTTAAGGAGGGACAAACAGCTAAATCCAAAAATATCCAAGGCCCAAATCCATATGTTCAGAGCCTTCCCTCAGGACTCACCTTAAATTTGTGGTACTTTAGCTTCTGTCAATAAAGATACTAAATCTGGTAGCAAGTCCTGCTGGTGGTTCTGGTGCAGACTGAGCTGCCAGCTGGTGCCAGAGCTCTGTTCCCAAACTACCCCCGCTCTGGGCCTGTAAGTAATTATTCCTTGCACAGCTGAAGGGAGAAGGTGCTGTCTCAAAGCACTTGATATCCCCAGAGGCAGGGTCTTATCTGGGAGTCAGAGCCCAGGAGAGTCAAAGTCAGCACAGGTTTAAGAGAAAGCTGGATTCCCTGTGTATTCCTCAGTGTCAGAGGGCACTCTCACATCAGCTTGTAAGGGGTGAGGAAATGGGGCTGAAAAAAACTCAAGTAAGAATTGGTTTCCCTTAAAGAGGCTCAGCAGAGACAGACAGCTCTCTCTCATTAGTTTCCAGATCAATAAAGGACTCCTAAATTGGTGATAAAACCAAAATGCAATGCTGATGCATAATATGGAAAATCAAGAAAATGAATGATTTTGAAATGGTGGAATACCTGCTGATCTTGTAAGTCTTTATTAAACCTCCCTTGTTAAAGGCATCTATACTCATGAAAAAGTTGGCTTTTTTTTCTAAAAAGAGAAATACTCAGATTTTTAGTAAAAGCTATCTCTTTCTAGAAAAAAAAAAAAAGAGAATGAAAGACATGGCACAGATTAAAAAACTGAGTTGTCAGCAATAGAGTTTTCGGAAAGAGAATTCCTAGAGAAGCAGGGCAGGTAGTCAAGTGTGTCAAATGTGAGCCTGATGAGCCTTTTCCAACATTAACATCTTTGAGAGCAAAATTCTCATCTTACTTGAATCTGGGGATGTGGTGACATCTCAAGCTACAAACCTTTTACATTCTAATAAAAAAGCTTTCTTTAATTATTTAAGCGTAATTAGAGTTTAAGCAAAACCCACCATGTAATTTTTCTTCATTTTGTGTTTCTCAGCATGCTGCTTTTTATAGGTCATTTTGTAGCAAACTATTATATATAAAAACACCTTGTAAAATGTCACAGTAAAAATCCAATACCTTCTGTACTGAAACAATAATTACCTCCTCTCCTCTTTTTTAATGTTTTACATTCCTTCAGCCACAGATGTCATGAAACTGTGTTGTCATATTGGCTACACAGAAATGTTATTTTGTCATTTTTTTATCTGCTCCATGCAAGGCAGTTCCAGCCCTTTCAAGCACGTCTCATGCACCCTTTTATCCATGTTGGGAGTCATTTTCATAGCCAGTTCACAAGCTGGTTCCCATTTTCACTGTACCTTTGTTCAGCTATGGTTAAAACTCATTGTACATCTTCCCTAAAAGGGTGCAAAGGATATTATTCCTTGAGCACAAAAGTTAAATACTTTCCCAGTGTTGGACAATAGCTTGCAACCACAGTCTTTTGTTAACATACTGAGAGACAAAGACTAACATGAGTGGAAAGGATAAAATGTTTCCACATGACTGAAATAGGAGGTTCCCCACTAATACCAAAAATGAAGTCTGGACAAACTGCGTGTCCCTCATATACATTAACTTTGTAGAAGCACAATATTTTTTGTATGGAAAAAGAACTTATTTCCTTTCTAGTTCTCTATGAAAAAATGGTTTTGTCCAATATTTTTTAAACCAAGGGAAAACAATGTGACAAATATTATGGTCCAGTGGCTCCCACATAACTTCCAAATGTTGAAACACATATCTTTTTAAATTTATACCAGTGAATTGGATGGAGACCATTGTTCAGATACAGATATATCTGCTCTGCTACAGCAATAGTGTGCTCTTCCCAAGAGGTAGCTGTAGTAAGGATCTAGCAAGTATTTTATTGGATCTGTCTAGAAACTCTGTAATACCTGGAGGATGTGGCCAGAGCAATGAGCAAGGCTTGAAGGATCCCTCTGATGAAGACAATGGGGTTCTTCTTGGTGATGAAGAAGTACATCATTGGCAGAATAAACAGCCCGTGCACCACCAGGCCACACACCACGGTAATGGCATAGAAACCCAGCTTCTTCCCAATGGCTGAGGGGTCATCCATTTCTAAGATTTTGCCAGCTATTAGGAACACAATTCCAAATGGAAAATACCTGAGCAAAAAGAAAGACAGTGATTATTAGGAGACAGCTCCCTTCCATCACACGGTGAGAGCTGGCAGCTCCTTCCAGTGGCAGTGCAGTACCAGCCCAGTCTGGGTTTGGCTGTTCTGTCTCCACACCAGAGCAGGATGCCCAGAGTACTGGGCTGAACAGCTTTTTCTGTGGGGTCCCCCTCAGCACAGCTGAGGTTATGGCACTGGCAAGGAACAACTTTAAAATGTTTTGGTTCTGAAGGCAGCTCTGACTTTTTAGCTTCAGGCAGGTAAATTACTGGGAAGAGCGGGAAGGAATCCTAAGCTCCTCTCGTGTGTTTGTGCTCATGTAGCTGTTCATAGATTTTCGTTGGAAGCTCCTAAGTAAACGTTTATGTTGCCTTTGGAAGACAGAGGAGAAACACCAACATGCATTAGACATGCTCTTGGACTGCCTGGGGGTTTGATTTGGGGCAGATAAACAGGCAGAAGAATTGTTAGTTTCTGAATCCGCTCCGGACAGGTGTTTTATCAAAACTGTTGTGCTTCTGTGCGCAGCTGCGTACAAAGTCATGGATGCCAAAAAGCTTTAAATTGAAATAAAAAATCTGGGAGCATCCAGCCATCTTCCACTTGCAGCTGTGCCATCTCCAGAGACTTGACACTACTTCCTCATTTTTCCAGAAGTAAACTACTTCCTTTGACATATCCAACCAAGCAATCATTCCCTGACCCAGCTCGGTCAGATTGGACCGTGTAGCTGGAAAGAGAGGCTGTGTGCTGAGGGCTGGCTCCCTGCCCCACGTCAGGCTGAGCCACATTTGGGGACATCCTGAAGTGGGGAGAAGGTGCTAAGCTGATAGCTCTTGTTGTTGGCAGCCACCTGCTGTTCCTCTGATCTTTGGGGCAGGTGTGTTGGCAGGTCTGGCTGGATCTGCAGCAGTGCTGGAGGGATGGAAATACCAGCTAGAGCATCCCATCATGCTTCTCCCTTGTGTGGGCTGGGTGGCTGTGATCCCTCTTGGCATGCCCAGGGATTGGCAGTGCCCTTGGGGCGTACAGCACACCCCACCCAGCTATCCCATGTTCTGTTATTTGGGAATAACATAGAGGGTGCCTCATCTAAAGGATGGTACAGACCAGGGACAGATGTATGTGCATCCTCAAATGCCGAGACCCTGCAAAACTAAGGGTTATTCATCCTCATTTATTTCCCTGGAAATAAATTTGTGAGATTTCTGTGCGTTTTCTTCTGTTGAAATGTTCTTACTCTTTTTAAAAAATATTGATTATCTTAGTAAAACAGTTACTTACCAAACAGCAACTGCCACTATCTTCATGACAGATTCGTTCAAACACTGGCAAAAGCTGACCAAAGGGACGCCGCTGTTCCCCATTCTTCCCAACATTATACCTGCAATCAAAGCATTCGGGGTCAGTTTCTCAGGTGTCTTCACACACAGACCCCCTGCTTTCCCTCCCTGCTGAAACTCAAAGCCCCCTGGTAGCAAGGCTGTGTCCTGAACCATCAGTCACAGAGCCCTGCGAGGGATTTACCTGCTCTGAGTGACCCGGGGAAGACAAACTGAGAAACATTTTCTAGTGAAGGAATCTGCGCCTACAACCAGGCAGCACCAACGAGGACTTGGGAGGGAAAGCCAGGTTTTCAGGTTTGCTCTGGTAATGGGAAGTTAGTAAGGAAGTCTCTGTCATGTTTTTAGTAGTTTTCTGTCTACATGATAATAATTAACCGTTATACTCAGTCAGGCTTTGCAGTTTTGGGGAGGTAAGGAAATGCAGATTCATGGGGAGAAAGGCCAAATTGCTGGAAAGACTAGCCAGTAAAGAAGAAAGCAAATAAAACCGATGTATGTGCCCCCATTGCTCAGAAAGGAACTGAATACAGCTCTGGGATGTGTCATCTAACCATATATTCTCCAGACAGTGTTAGTTTCCATTAATGCATATAAATAGATGACATTTTCCTATAGTTAATTATCCTCCCTGAAAGGATTATAAGTGATCGAGTCAGTTGCTTAAGGAAGCAATTCAAAAACTGCCTGCACCGAGGGGGTTTGCCTTCGAGGGGAGCTGCCTGGGGAAGCAGGGGCTGGCAGTGGGGTGTGTGCTGCCACTTGCTCTGGATGTGCAGTGTCCTTGCTTTGAGCAGGAGCCCGGCTGTGTCCCTTGGAGCCCGGCTCTGTCCTTTAGAACCCCTCTGTGTCCCTTGGAGCCCGGCTCTGTCCCTTGGAGCTCACAGCTCGGAGCCACGTCTCAGGCAGCGCCGCTTCCAGGGCCATCCCCTGCTGAGGCAGGGAGGGAGGCTTTCAGCTGCCTTATCCAGGGATTTCACAACAGCAGTGCTCTCAAGATGTGAGTTTGTAAGCCTGTTAGAATTCATCTAAGCCATAATTTTAAGGTCAGAAGACAGCACTCTTTCATGAAGCTGTTTGAATGCTTCCGTTTTGGAGGGTGGGGATGTGGTGCAGAAGGCTGAAGACAGCGATAAATACTTGGCTACATCCTTTGTTCAAAACAAAAGCCTGAAATGTTTCCTGGTGATGACAATTGTTGAGGGTTTGGTGTCTCAGGTTTGTTCGTGGCTGATACAGCCAGAGGTGACCCAGCAGCCATGCTGTGGGTGACAATCCCGGTGCTGCTTTGTGTACATCAGCCAGGGAGAAGCCCGGTCTGGGCTGCCGCCTCCTGAGCCCCGGGCCAGCGAGACCGAGGGGCTCGGTAAAAGCCGTACGTTCAGTTCTGGGCAGACAGTGAATGATCTTCTGTTCTCAGAAGTAGAAAATTGCCCTTGGTCCTAATAAGTAGATGTAATTAATTAATTCATATCCAGTACGTTCTGACTGGAATAGCGTTGTGATGTTGTGATGTTGTACTTGGGAAACGGACTATAAAATACTACAAGCTGGGAGACAGCCAGTTTCCAGCAGGGTCGTACAGGGAATACCACCCACGGGAGAAGCTAAAAAAACAGAGACAAATCCACTAATTCCAGGTTTGAATCTTGACCCCTTGTGCTGGTATGAACCATAATATAATAAATTATTATTACAAAAATATAATAACAGTCAAAGATGTTTTATGGAACTACCTTTGCTGACCAGATTAACTTCCAAGAATAAATTTATATAAGGAAAGTTTGATCAGCATATTCTTACAAAAGTCATCAGAACTTTATGATTAACTAGGAAATGTTTATTTTCATTTCTTCTTTCAAATCCACAAACATAATGTAACACGCATGGCACCAATGAGTTCCTCCAGCAAGTTAAACTAAATAAATAAGCCAGACAGAAGCTCTTACTCTGACAAGCTACTAGGTGGTATATAACTATCTTCATTGCAGGATACCAAAAATAAAATCAAGATATTTCAATCAAAAAAGAATATCCACAGATTTAAAACTCATAAAACAATATGGGTTGGCATATTGATAGAGGGGGCATGGGTCTGATCTGATGGTAATTCCTACGTCCTCTGAGCACACTGTACAAGGTTGTCTTACAGTCAGCAAAAGATGAGTCATAAATAAAAGCTCAAAATAATTGAGAAAAATTTGAAAGATTGCAAGTGAATGCACAGAAAACAACTTCATGGAACAAAAGTCATCAAGGATTTTGAAAATTTGTCTGCAGGGGTGGGGGTACATCTCTGTAACAGTCTTGCCTTTTCCCCCACAAAGTTTAGACAGAAACAGTTAAAAAATCTGAGTCAAGAAACCAAGCAACCCGGCCCCAATCCTTTTCTCTTAAATGGACACTTGGATTATTACAAACCAAACATGTGTGAAACCTACCCATCGTGGCAGAGAATATCACAATCCCAAGTACATTCATGCCATCACTGGCACCTGGCTCTGATTTGTAAATCACTTCAGGAGGGGGGGTGATATCCAAGGCAAAATTCTGGACATTGGATCCGTTCTCGTCCTGGACTCCATAGATGATGATGCGGCGAGTGGTGCTTTCAGGTGCTTTGTTCGATTTAATGATGGGAATGCTCCTGGTGCGATACTGAAAGAAAACAAAGTCCTTTTTATTACAATATCCCAACAGGAATTAATAGTTGAATGAGACCTCCTAAGTGCTCTGTTTCAACAACGCTGCATGTTGAAGGGACAGGCATGAAAACGAGAATGAACACTCCTGTCTCTATATGATAAAATCTGTAAAAACAGTTGAATTTTTGGAAAAGCTTAACAAAACCAGGGTTTCCTATAATCAGACCCCGGTGCAGCAAACACTTTGCCTCCTGACAGAGCTACTTTCCTGTAAGACACAATTAGGAATGACTCCCTAGAGGTTCTGAGTGCCCTTCTCTTTGTGAGGTTCCCATGAAATGTTCCCCCAGGTGAAATAAATGCAGCCTCTTGCTCCCTCAGAACTTTTAGACCAGCTTTTCTTGCCAAATTCCAACCAGAGTAATTAGATTCTTCCCTAATACATTATTTTATTGCTTTAATTGAATATGGTATTCTGTTCTTCCTTTGTGTGGTGTTGCAGGGTGCTCTTAAATATATTCCAGCTCTCCTCAGGTGGACGTGGAGCTGACACAGGGGTGCATATCTATTCTCCAGTCACACTAGAGAGCACTTTATCCCTGTTTTGCCTTCAGATACCATGGCTGCTGAGGCTAATGGAATGGGACTCATTAATTCCTAAATACTGAAGGTACTAACAGTGTCTGCAGTCACATGCCATGTCTATATCTGGGTTGTGTTTTACGAAGGTACATATTTCATATAATGCTGGCTCATGTCTTTCATCAGTAAAAGGAATATAGCCACTTACCTGCTTGAATGTGGCCTCAACAAGATTGGCTGGAAACATGTTCCTAAAAATGAACAAATAGAAGAATAATTTCTGTGGAACTGAAACCAACTTCTTTTTTACAGTGTGTTGGGTCTGCCATGACAAATCAGTTCTTTGCCCTCCTGGAGAGCAAGGGCTGGGCAGGTGCAGAGAATGCCACTCTCTCCCACTGTACCATACAGCTGTGCCTGGCTGAGCACAGCTCAACAGAGAGACAGCTCCTCAGAACTGAAGTTTTGGGACTTGCTTCCAAACACCTGGGGTGAGACCCAGGAGCTCTGGATGCGGATTCTGGCTCTGCCACAGTCTCCATGTTGTAACTGGGGTGACATAATTGCTATGATTTCCTTCCCCATCTGCTGACTGGGGGGATGAATATTCTTTTATTCCATATTTTGTCTTCTCTACTTAGATAATGAGCTATTCAAGACAGTCAGGGATGTATTCCTGAGACCCCTGGGTGCTGTAATCTACTGTGGGATTTCTAAGTATTCCTGTGCTAATTCGTAAACTGTAGCACCCCGATATATTTTCATCACTAAAATTGCAAGTGATGTAGACTTTGCAGTGGTTTGGTTAAGAACAGTTTGCTTTTCAAAAAGAGGATCTCATTCCTGATGAAAAGAATTGATATTAGAGCTGTACACTGCTAAATTTTATTTAGATACAGTTCTGAGGCTTCAGAATAAGAACCTGAATGAGGTCAATGGATTCATCTTTGCTTGCAGCTGAGCTACAGAGGAAGGCAGTGACCAACACTGAGATTGCAGGGAGACCAATAGATTTTTAATTCCAGAAGGAACTTTTTTTGTCACCTTTTCTGACTTTTTGTGTATCTCACTCTGTAACATTTCACACAATTATATATGGAGCTAATTTATAATTTCAGTTTGAGTTGGATACTACTCTGCAGAAAGACATTCAATCCTGATTTGAAATGGAGAGCACACCCTCTGCAGGCTTTAAAGAGGAATCATAGTATGACATGTTTTTTCTCAAAAAGCATCATAAGCTGTTTTTTGAGAAAAAAACAGCTAAAAAGTCATACATTTCCATGCAGCATTTGGGAATCAAGATTTGTGTGATGATTCTAATAGGATTGTTTTCAGGACTGATTTATTTCCAACCCTTAGCTTCTGAACATTAGGGCAGACAACAGTGACAGTCTATGACCCAATTATCTTCTTTCATATACCTGTATTTACGCAAGGAGAAACTCTTGAGTTCTCCAACAAAATGACTTTTAATTCAAAGCCCTGCTTAAACCCCAAGACAGGCTAACCCTCAAATATATGTGAAAAGCCTATTCTGAGTTCCAAAGAGAATTGCTGTGTGCATGAACAGTTACATGCATGCTGAACCAGAGACATTTTCCAGAGCTGCTTTCCTCTCTGCAGCAGCAGCAGCAGCAGCAACACATCCTTGTTGCTAATGGAGTTAATGAGCAACACTGGCTTAGAAACACATTTTTTTTCTATTTTAAGTGATCATAACATGATATTTTGGTCACACTTAAAAGTATGAGATACATTCTGCATCAGTAGCATCAATCACTGAGAGCAATTGCTACAAAGAGGTAATTGATTATCATTTTTAGGGAGAACTGTGGGAGAAAAATTTTAATTAAGGGATAGTAGTACTGCCTAATGATTGAAACAGAAGACTGAACATGAGAGGGACTTGTTGGCCTGCTGCTTGAGAGCAGATGAGTCTCATGAAGGCATTGGATTGTCTCTGCAGACTATCCATGAAGCTGCTGATTCTCTGGCTCAAATGTCAAATGTGTAGCCAAAGCAAGACAGACAAGAGGCAGCTGTGCATCCTTTCCCTGTCAGGTGCAGGCACAACCTTCTGCCTGAGCCCTGGGGCTTGGCTGACACAGGGAACCAACTGAGGAACAGCTGGATGGAGCTGGGCCTGGGAGGATGGAGAGGATGTTTATAGGAGGGGGAAGCACTGGAGAGTAAAGGTGGTTACTGCTTTATTATGCCTCAAAAGGGAATTCTGCTTCCAGATTGTTAAAGGCTTCGTTAATATTAAATTGGCTTTGTTTTGTGATTTAAGATGCTGGGCTGAAAGGTGCTACAGGAGTGCTCAGTGTGGTGGTTGTGCTCTGACCTGCTGTGTGAATATGAAATATTCTGAAAGCAGAGATCCACACGGAGATTCCAGCACAGCTCTGAATATGCACCTCATGTACGAGCTGTGGCTTTACACAGAAACATGAATTTAATTGCTGATGATTTCCACTTTCTCCCTCATAGTCCTAATTAGCAGAATTAAGAACAATTAAGACTCCTTGAGAAAGGAAATATCATATGGTTAGTAGCTAGATTAAATTTTAGACAAATTTGTAGAGGATTAAAGCATTTTGTTTCTTTATCATTCTTTATCCTGCAGGAATTACAACTACCCACTTAATACTAGATGCTGGAATTCTCCCAATATTTTTTAATAAATTATGCACTGTGATCCAGTCTTTGAGACTAGCCTTACCAAAGTTACACAATTTATCTGGTGAAAGGATGACCTGAATGTGTTTGCCAGAGCCTCGGCTTATTTTTATTTTAAGCTGGTTTACTTGGATTGAGAAAATCCAGTATTAGCCAAAATTAAGTTTTGTTAATCAAAAGCATTTAAGAGAGCAATTGGTGGATGAGAACTTCAATGGACTAAAAACAAAAGATGAAAGAATTGAACCGCCACTTAGAGATGGAAGATAACTGGGAGGGTTTCTTGGTTCTGTCATGCCTCTTCAGAAACACTTCTTGTTTGAGGGGTATGTTTTGCTGCACACTGATATTTCCAGCTCTGAGCTGGATGTTTAGCAAGGACCTCCAGGGAATGGTTCAGAACAAGAGACTGAAGGGAGAGTGATATGGAGGATTTGACATTTTGGTATGGAACTGGGATGGGGAGGGCTGGCTGGATCCTCCCAAGGTCCTTGGGATAGCCCTCCTGTGGGTCTCCTTCCCACCAAACCTGAGTCCTGGGGAATGCTGTGGAGTGGGAGCTTCAGCCTGGCTCAAAATCCAGATGTGCATTTGCCTGGACATACGACAGAATTAATGGCAGAGTGTTGTAGCCTGGCCATCTCTGGCCAGCTCTGTTCCAAGCACCCAGCCTGCCACCAGACTGGCCCCTGCAGATCTCTACAAGCTTCACTGCAGCTCTGGATGAGATCCAGATGTACCCACATGGATCTGGTGCCAGGATCATAAAGTGAGGCTCTGTCTCTACTCAGGCACTGTGTTTATCACTGATGTACACTGAATTAAAGACACTGCCAGCACTTAGGAAGGAGTGATTCAAACTGACCTCATCATTGCTGTCAGCACCTATAAATACTCTTAATATTTCAATTAAGAAAGCCAAGCAGATAAAATACTTCTGAAGTTCCAGCATTGCTTGCAGATTGCACAGGTCACAAAATAATAGTGCAGGAAACTGCACTAACGTGATCTGGGATTCATTTCTCTAGCACAAGCAACATTGTCTCTAACCTCAGTGGTTCAGTTCAGCATTCCTAGCAGAAATAATTTCACATAAGAGTAGGGAATTAAACCTACTGCATAACAGTGACTGAGTCTGGTTTAAAACATAGGTAAATTTAGGTCTGAGACAAGGATATGTTGTAAAACAGAAACTGAAGACACAGACTTTCTGGTTACATAAAAAATTAACAGCTAAATACTGCCTGTCCTGAGGAATAACATTTCCCATAGCATCTTCTGCCTCAGGAACTCTGCCAGATAGAGCAGGAGTATTCAGCTGAGGCTAAAAGGGTGAATGTGCATGAAACTTCAATATCTGCTCAGTGAACCTTCTACAGGGCTGAGCTAGTGAGCCCCAGCTGGCACAGTGGGCCTGGCCTGCATCTGCTGTGACAGCAGCACATATGCACAAGTGACCTACTAATCACCATCCTTGACTACAGCCTGCTGTGATGCACAGGCTGCTGCATTCTACAAGCAAATTTTGGAGCCCTTCCCTAATTCTGCATGGGATAAGAGGATTCAGATGTAGATTTATTGAATCAGGAACGTGTTTGTACATGTAATACGAGACAACTATGGCAACATATGTTCTGCACTTTGGTAGTCATGGATTTTGAGGAAATCCTAAAGACTTGTATAAAGTGCAGGCAGCACCTGGTCTGAGTAGCAGGTCTGAGGGTGCAGCTTCCCATTAGACACAGGATGAATTAGCATCTTGCCAAAAGTGGAAGGTCTTCTTCCCTTCCTCACTTCCCCTTCCCCTCCCAGCAGCTGACCTATGAATTAACAGTTGATTGATTTTGCTCCCATAATTTCAGCTGCTTTAGGAAGCTGAATTGTGTTAGGAAGCCGTTCTTCAGCACTGTCCCCAGGACGTGGGAGCCCTTTTGTCTCTTTAGAAGGGGGTTGGCTCTGAGAACCACAGCAGTGACACAAAGAGCAGCACTGTTAAACTGTGTCACTGTGATGCTGTTAACGGGACTGTCCAGAGAACATGAGCCTGCAGCTACTGGGACAGCTCCTTTCACATCTCCTGGATAACTTCTGTTAGAAACAACAGGCCAGATTCTGGTTTCAGTAATGCTACTGAATGTCTGAAATACTCATTCTGAGTCCTGACCACAGTGCCATTAACTCAACATTCAGCTTTTGCAGATCCTTTCAGTCAGAAATGAGGCCAGCAGCTCTAGCACAGGACTGCCACAGGTAGGGCAGATGTTGTTTCCTTGACTAGAACACCCCTTCCCTCTGGCACTCTGTGCTCTGCAGCCCCAATCTGGTTTTGCTCTCAGACTTTGATGTTATCAGCACCTAATCCCTGCCACACCAGACAGTCTGGCTGCAGTCTCCCACACTGTGGAATTAAACCCACCAGACCAGGGGTTTTGCTACATATGTGTCCTTATAATATTTATTGGCCTATATTTGCACTGGGCATAAAGCAGCTTTGGATGCTCTGCTCTCACATTTGAGCAAGCGTAGCTGAGCTTGCAAGAACATTGTTTTAAGGCTGGGAATTTGACAGTATTCTAATATTTAAGTGTTTGAGACCTTACTCTGTCACTATATACAGCAAGGGTACAGAGAGCAACACTGGAGCCTGAATGGCTTGACATGAGACCTGTAAAGTTTCCAATTTTTTCCAAGAATGAACAGCACTGTAGCTCCTATTTACTGTAGGCTGAGGTCATTCTCAGTGACATTACCTTAACCTCAAGAATTTGTTTACTTTTTATGTCCTCTGCATGAATTCATCATCAGCTGTGTAGACTCCTCACTACTGTTACACATGAGCCATAAATCCTGTCCTTAGTCATACATCTGATACCTTCCTGCTGGTGTCAGGGGCTCCAGCAGCGTTTGCACTGCTGAAAGCAAGGGCAAAATTTAATCCAGAAAGACCAAAAAACCAAGCTATAGCAGGGGCCATGTGAGAAACCATCTTACACATCCGTATTCACCTCTGGTGCCTCATCTCATTTCTCAGTATTAATCATACTACCTCCTGCTAAAAGGACCAAAGAAGGCTTTTGCAGAATTAATGAGGCACTAAAATCCTCATTATGGGGATAAAAAGTACTTAGAGAATGCAAAAATCACTGATCAGGTCTAAGTTACTTTGTCTTGTTTTGGTTTTTTTTTTTTTTCGAAGATCAGAGCAGAACTCATATTGTGGAATCATTTTGTCAAATGTGGACTTTTTATCTGTCCTGAGGGCTGCATGGCATTTCAATTCTAGTAAGGGATCTGAACTTTCTTAACCTGCTTCTTCTGAAAGAAAAGGTCCTGACAAAGCCCCAACAGGGCCATGGCTCTCTGAAAGTGGAAGCACAAGTACATCACATCCCAGCTTTAGGAATCTCAAAAAGGGTGAATTATATCAAAGGTAACACGACAGGCCCAATGTATTTCCAGTGTGGTTCCAGCAAGTCAAGTTACTCCATAAAAAGTCTATGTTTGCACTGGGAGAGGTCCAGACCAATTGTCAGGAGGATGGACAACAAATTCCCCTGCAGGGGGGAAAGGTTGAAGCTTTCCTAGTGC
Source organism: Leptocoma aspasia (assembly GCA_013399835.1). NCBI lineage: Eukaryota > Metazoa > Chordata > Aves > Passeriformes > Nectariniidae > Leptocoma > Leptocoma aspasia. Next base: position 306,362 of record VXAX01007739.1, on the reverse strand, counting down.
AGTTTTGATTCCTGGCCCCTGTGCACCTCCCCCTCTGTGACTAAAGCCTCCTGACCAGAGAGCAGAATTTGCTTCATAGCCCATCTCCTCAGGGTGGTTTTCAGCATGGAATTATCTTTATTCCATGTTGGATTCATTTTGTGCCAAAGAGAGACCACACATTTAGAGGGCTGAGAGTTCTCTGTAAATACTTAAGGTTGGGGCTCCTGTGGAGATTGAACTCTTAACTATTAACCAGAAGCAAAGACCTGGTCCCAGTGCAGAACATTTCTGGCATAAGGCTGGTTTGTGACATGAAAAAAACCTGGCAATCTGAAAAGAGTAAAAAATGGTACTTTGCCAGAGGGAACAGATAAACATTTCTGTCATAGTACACAGTGGCTTTTGGCAAAAGATACATTAATGTACAGCATATTTATTTTAAAACGTTATTTCATAGTTTAAAGCTGGATCATTTAATGCACTCTAAAATATATTACTGTGTCTACATACAATTCCGTCTTCAGTTGTAAACTTCTAAAGGTGTGATTCCTGATTCTGCACAGCCTGGACTTTTTCCACACTGCAATAGATCCTGGGTTTTTTCTGCCCTATTTTCAAGAAACATAATTTCAATAATACAGAATATAGCCCTTAGCTTGAAAAAGGGGAAAGGAAGTGATTTTAAAGAGTGCTCAGGATTCCCATGAAAACATAAATCCTCTACAGTGTTTATATCCTCTTCTAACTCTTACTGGTATAAAAATAAAACCTCTCTTGGTTAAGCCAAATTGATTTTCTGGGTACCTGCTATTAAACTGGATGCAATCCTGGATATTCAGTGGTAAAATGCTCTGATTTCTCCTTCAGAAATGTACAAATTAATTTGTCATAGGTCAAGGTGTGATTTGATCCTCTCTGCCTTCACTAAATTGGTTTATTTGGGGCTTTTGAGCTTAATAAATTTACGATGCCACATTGTCTTGTTAGACTTGAGAAAAACCAATAATGTATATGAACCCTGCACTTGCTGGTGCCCAAATCTGCAGTCAGCCTGATCTAAAACAGGGAGAACCCAGTTTGGCTGGGACTTTGCTTGTTTGTTTTATTTCATAAGCCAAATTTTATTTCTCTTGGTGACAAATGCAGGTGGCATGATTTCAGTCACAGCAGAATCTCCCCTTCTAAATCAGAGGTAACAGATGTAGTGGAAATATTAACTGCTAATGTCAACAGTGTTGTCCTGGCTCACTGAAAGAGTCTTGCAAATGTTTGTCCTCAAATTATAGGCATTTTCTATTTTCCTAGCCAGGTGATTATGCTACAAGAGTAAACCTAATATTTTAAATGGAATACTTTTCCTGTAAATATGTCCCTTTTTGTCATTTTGAATGAAACACTCAAAAGCTGAATTACTTTTAAGAAATTGTATCTTGCCTTTCTTAATTTCTTATCTCATAAAAGCCTACTAAAATGTCACTCTTATTTTTGCAGACAAAGTATAAAGTTAATTTCTATAATTCCCACAGGAAGAAGGCAGAGATGTTTGTTGGTTCATTGCTATTGAGATGCCCCAAAGCCACATTCCTACAAGAACCCTACCAGGTCTTTTATGAGCTGGGAATATTTCTTCTGGCCTAACAGAATTTTCTGAACAATCCTCAGTGAAGTAATTTCTTTTCCATGTGTTTTGGTTCTCTAGCTGTAAGAAAGGAAAATGGTCCTTGCCTACCTCACAGAAGTATTGCACATCATGAGAATAAATCCATAAAAACTCATAAAACACCAGGTGCTTAAAGACAACATGATCCTTAGCCTGAGGATTATATAGAGCTTTAAATGGAAGAAAATGTACTTTCATAGGTCTTGCAGTGCTTGCAGCAGAGACATTGAATAAATGAGGGCAGATTTGTACATCTGTCTCAATGGAGCAATAAAGTGGTGGCTAAAGAGAGAAGAATCTTCAGAACAGCATCTGCTGCACAGCTTCAGAGTCACAGCTGCCTCCTGAGCTTGTCCTCAGTCCCAATGCAATAGAGAGGGGAGGTTCTGCAGGGGAGGTTCCTGCACAGGAACCACCTGGTTAAATTGGCATCTTCCACAGGCAGCAGAACATTCTTGTCCCCAGTCCCCTAGGGTTCTCTTTAGAAAGGAAATCTTTCAAGTACAGCTATTTGGAGTGGCAAAAAAAA